>JBAWJX010000006.1:0-561227 GCA_037356095.1 Xylaria sp. Z21 | reverse complement strand
TATTAATTTATTTTATATAGTTATTAAATAATTTAAATTAATAAATTTAAAATATATTTATATTTAATTATTTTTATTTTTATTTTTATTATTTTTATTTATAATTTTAATAATAAATATAATTATAACTATAATATATATAAAATTAAATTTTTAATTTTTAATTATATTAATTATATTATAAAAAATAATTAAAAAAAAAATTAACTATAAATTTAATTTTAATTTATTATAAATATTTATAATTAATATTAAATTAAATTTTATAAATATTTTTATTTATATAATTATAATATATAATAATATAAATTTAAATAAATATATTTTAATAATTTTTAATAATATTATTATTTATATTAATTTATTATAAAATTAATAATAAATTTAATATTAATTTAATATAAATTTATATTAATAAATATTTTTTTTAATAATTATTTTTATAAGTTTTAATATAATAATAATATTTAATAATAAAAAAATTAATATTATTAATATAAAAATTATTTATATTTTATTTTAAATTAATATTAAATTTAATTTAAAACTATTATAAAATTTATATAAATTAAATAATATATATAATAAATATAATAAATATATTATTTAATATATATAGCAATATTTTAATTTAAAAATAATTAATAATAAATTTAAAATAAATTTATATTATAATTGTTTTATTTTTATTATATAAAATTAATAATAATATTTTAATTAATTATTTTTTTATAAATTTTTTATATAAAATAAATAATATAATAATAAATAAAAAATAAAAATTAAAAATTAAAAATAAAAATATAAAAAAGTTATATTTTATTAATAAATTAAATTTATATTAAATTAATTTAACATTTTTTTTTTATTAAAAAATATTATTATTTAAAAAAAAAAAAAAAACTATTAATATATTATAAAAAGTTTTATATATTTATTTATTAATTTATTTTTTAATTTTAAATTTATATTAACTTTTTTTTTAATTAATTATTTTTATTAAAAAATTTTAATTAATTAATAAATATTATTAAAATATAAATTTAAATATTTTTAAACTAATTTTTTAAATTTTATTATATTATTAATAATAATATATTAATTTAATATTAATTTTATAATAAAAATTAACTAAAAAAGCTTATATTTTTTTTAATATAAATATTATTATTATTAATTAATATATTTTATAAAATATTATAAATAAATTAGTTTTATAAAAAATAAAAAACTTATTATATAATTTTTATTTTTATAATATTATATATTTAAATATATTTAATTTAAATATAACTTAAATTTATTTTATTTATTACTTTTAATTATTAATTATTACGTTATTTTTATATATTATTTTATTATTTTTTTAATTATTTTTTAATTATAAATATTTTTAAGCTAGCTTTTTAAGCTCTACTATATTACTAGTAGTAGCACATCAGCCTAATATCGGCTTCGCAGCAAAAGCTAGCCAAAAAAGCTCACGCTCCCCCCAATACAAGTACTACTACTACCAACTGGTGTGCCCTGTAAAGTGCTGTAGATGGCACTGGCAAGACTGGGAAATTGGAACGGCGGCTTAACAGCCCGCGGGTCCGTATCGGACGATCTTGTTTCTATGTTCACTCGAACGGCGTCGAGAAACGCGGAGCAGCAAGCTGTCGAGCATTGTGCAATGTCTCTGACCTATGCAGAGCTTGACAAGTTGTCGTCTCAAGCCGCAAGCGGACTCGCGGATCTGGTAAGGCCAGGAGATGTGGTCTGCGTCCATGCCGACGGCTCCATACAGTGGATTATCGCCATTTTCGCTGTTCTCAAAGCAAGAGCTGTGTACTGCCCGTTTGATTCTGGGTTGTCCCAGAGTGCCCGAGATACCAATTTTCGAATTGTCAATGCCAGTACCTATCTGGTTGGCACCATCGCGGGCAAATCGACGAAACCAGATTCTTGTACAAGGTGCTTGTCTATTGAAGAGCTCTTAACCGATGAATATGTGCCTAAGAAGAATGGGATTAGGCAACAAGCCTGTGTTCCAACCTCGGATGCATACATCTGTTTCACTTCTGGCACTACAGGAAAACCAAAAGCAGTTGCATGTCGTCATGAATCGCTCATTGCTTTCCAGTCAGACATCGACGTGAGGCTTGGCGCGCGCCCAGGGAGAAGGATACCCCAACTGATGTCACCAGCGTTCGATGGAAGCATTCACGAAATATTCTCTGCTTTGACGTACGGGGCGACGCTGGTTCTTAAGGACGTATCTCGCCCGTTCGACCACCTGAAACGATGCGAGACAGTTCTTATGACACCATCGGTAGCAAAGGCGCTAGACCCTGACGATTTCCCGAATCTTGAGAGCGTATATCTTGTTGGCGAAGCTGTGCCACAGAGAGTATGCGATGTTTGGGGAAGGCGAAAACACCTTTTCAACATGTATGGCCCAACCGAGGGAACTTGTGGTGCGACGATAAAGTCTTTAAAGGCCAATGAGCCTGTGACTCTTGGCAAGCCCGTCTCCTCAACAAGAATATACATCTTGAACACGCAACTACGCCTTGTCCCACCCGGAGCAATCGGTGAGATCTACCTCGCTGGTATCCAAGTCGCTACAGGATACATTGACCAAGCCGATGTAAGCAGCAGTCGATTCATCCCCGACTGTATCAATAAGCAATATAGCAATGAGTTCATGTACAAGACAGGTGATCAAGGGTTCTGGAACGAGCAAGGGGAGCTAGTGTTCCTGGGACGTGGTGATCGGCAGATCAAACTCAGAGGGTTTCGTATCGACTTAGATGACTTGGAAGCTCGCATGACCCAGGCCGACGCCAATTGCACAACAGCAGCGGTTGTCGTCAAAGACGAATGTCTCATCGCTTTAGTTCAACCGGTATCCCTGGACTTGAATCAGTTCAAATCGAGACTCCGCGCCCACTTGCCGACTTATATGTTACCCCGTCACATTTCATCGACGGACAAGTTCCCAATGACGCGTATTGGTAAGCTCGATTATGCGGCCATCGCCAGGATCTCCTCAATCGACGTGGGTGCCAAACCACTACTAGCTGGCGTCGGAATGCCGGTTGAAGCTACGATAAGGGAATTGCTTGGAATTCATTCCGACGAGAAATTAAGCCTGGATTCGACCTTCTCCGAACTGGGCGTCGATTCCACGCAGGCATTAGTACTCTCCCACCGCTTGTCTCGGTCATTCAAGATCCGCATACCTGTGCGACTGGTTCTCGGCAGTGCAACAATAGGGCGGCTGATAGAGGAGGTCGCGTCGTCGAATGATATATCTACTACTGCGACTGGAGACGTGCTTGGGGATTGTCGACTGTCTCCGATCGAACAAGAATGGTGGCATAAATGCTACAAACACAAGGAAACATCTTGTTTCAACGTCACCTACGCGTGCGAGCTCCCGCTCAGCATAAGTGCAACAAAACTAATCTCTTCCTGGAATCTGGTCTTGTCAAGGTACGATATCCTTCGCAGTAGATACACCAATCATGCGCCTCGTGGCCTGCACAGGACGCTTTCTCCAGATGCACCAACAGCCAAGCTAGTGCAGTCTATTGATATTCAGCAGGAGATCAACATTCCTTTCGATCTATCATCCGATAGCCTGGTGAGAGTACTAGTATCTCCGACGAGGATGCTAGTTGTTATCAGCCACATTATTTGTGACTTGAAGACTCTTCAAATACTACTAAAAGAAGCCGCCGAGGTCTACGACGGTGGTTCCCTACAGCAGGTAGGAAAAACGTACAGCCAAACCGTTTGGTCGGAGGCAGCCTCTCCAACTCGCTTATCATTATGGTCAGAGTATCTGGCTGGAATGCCCAACCACTCATCGACATCCATTGGAAGATTTGAGACACGGAGGAAGACATGGTCTGGATCATCTTACACTTACCAGATCCCACCCAGCACATACTTGGCTACTAGACGCTTCGCTTTGAAAAAGAAGGTGACGATGTATCAACTTGCCACGACTGCTATGACGCTGGCTCTGAAACACCATGCCGCCGAAGACTGGGACATTACTATCGGGGCACCATACCTCAACCGACACTCAGAAGCAGACATGGCAGTGGTTGGATTGTTTCTGGAACCGCTACCGATCCGCATCTGCTACCCGCCTGCGGCTGAACGACACTCGGGCAAGGTCGAGACCCAACACATTGCGAATATTGACAACCATTCTGTTTCCGTCAAACCCAAAACTCCTTCTTTGCTCGAAGTGGTCCAAAATGCTAGCCGCGATGCCATCTCTTGCGCTGTACCGTGGAATCAACTACTTACCCACATGAACATCCTGCATCCGGACTTTCCAAATCACCCTCTATTTGACGTTGTTGTGACATTTCATGAGGCAGGAGAAAATGAGACGACATTCGGGGTACCTGGAATTGAGTATATACCTACGTGGTCCAAGGGAGCGAAATTCAAGCTTATGGCGGAGTTCACAGCCAGGGAAGACAGTGGATTGTCTCTCAGGCTGGAATACAGTGATGAGTGCATTACAGACGGGGAGATAAAGACATTGGCCCGTATGCTCGATACGGCACTTGGAGATTTGGCGACAAGCACGGACCACAGTATCATGATAGAAAACCTCCAGAAGATGCGCGAGAGCCAGTAGATTTGTGTATAGAGTAAGAGGTATTGGTGCCCTTTGGACGAGCTCTTTTGGAACAAGCCCCCTGAAGCTGCTTCTCTCATACAGTGCCAGTGGTGAACGTAAAACATGCCCCGATACATAGCAATATCAGGGACGTTGCTGCAAGGCCGGCTGCTGTGAAGAATACGACACCACTTGCGGCAAAATAACCCTGCAGGCTACCTAGGAGAAGAGGCCCGATCACACTGCCAACCGTCTCCATCATGCCTAGAGCTGCGAGCGCTACAGGTCTGTCCAATACCTCGAACAGGCTCATAAAATAAGCCTTGATGAAGGAAGGCGTGGGTAGACCAATGGCCAAGAACACGGTGATGATGTAAATATGCGCGACTTGGTCCGCGAATCCGAGAAACATGAGCGACACACATTGAACGGCCAATGACGTAGTTGCCAGGATCAAATCTCTCTCTTTCGCTTCTGGCCGGGACTGGTCCTCCTGCGTCGACTGCCTCCTGCGCAGGCGTGAGATGATCCTGGGCGCTAAGTACAGACTTGCAAATATGTAGGTCGCGGCAATCGAATGCACGATTGTGAGGATGAGTCCATTTTCCTTGGCGGAAAACCCGAACTTGATCGACGTGTGAACCAGCAAGGCGTCGAATATGTAAGATTGAGCGACGTTGTAGCAGCAGAGACTGGAGCCTATAAAGAGATAAGTAGGCCGGCGACTGAACGGCAAAAGCGGTGATATGCCGGTCTTCAATGCTTTCTTGAGAGCATAGATAGCTTTTTGGGTAATACGCCCGTTTTCAACGTTAATCCTCTCGGAGTCAAGTTCCCGGTTCTCCGGTCCCTGAATTTGAGTCTTTGCTGACACTCCTTTCGGCAAACAGATTTGTAGGTAAATGGCGGCTATGGCGAAAAGACCGAGCGCCATGAAGAAGCTCATCGTGAAGTCCTTCAGCAACCCCGCGATGAAGGGGCTTACCGAGATGCCAACCATGTAGAGCGCAAGAGAGTAGCTGATGAGGGACGAAGCTGTCTTTTTGTCAGAGGATTGCGCGTATAGCGCATTCAGCGAAAAATGGAGCAAATTGTCCGAGGCCAGCCCCTCGAAGATGCGGGCTGACAGCGCAACAAAGATGTTCTTGATATATACTATTGTCAGGTCGTAAGATTAGAATGACACTCTAGTATCAGAAAGCATCGGCCAGGGGGCAGCTCTTTTGACTTGGACGTACCACCAACCACCAACACGACGGCACTCATCGATCGGCAGATCATCCATAGTAGCAAGCCGCGTTTCCTATTTCGTGTTGACAGCTTCTGAAGATATCCAAGCGCAGATATGCCGAGTATGTTGGCAGCAGATGTCGCAGCTGCAACGGCCTTGGCATAGTTGCTGGTCTCTGTCCCCTCACAGCGCCGTGGGTCCTTGCAGAGAAGAGTGGCGAAGGCAAAGTATGCTGTTGCCGCCGTCGAAGCCATGGCCAATGCGGCTAATAATGCGACTGGTAGAACGTACTGCGGAGCGAAGTCTTGTCTTATCTGGTGGACATCGTCCTGATGTGTGCCGTTTTCTCGTTGTGACCCGTCTTGCAGTAGCGCTGTAGACTCCCCGCCATGTGCGACCGGCTCGTGATCCATGTCGGCAAAATGTGGGAAACAAAACATACAGAGCCTTAATAGTGTAATATCATACTTATCTCACATTTGAGTGGTAATTTCCAGTTCATTCAACATACATATTAGCATTCATGTTACCGATATTTCGTCTCGGGTGTTCTGTGGTCGGCGGCCGAACAGGAAAGAATACCGAACTAAACATGTCGCGCCAATACCACTCTTACCATTTACACCACTCCCGCCATGGATTGGGTAGAACGCCAATGTGATATTATTCCAGTTCCAAATCAGAATAAATACGCGGTGTGATTGCATTATATCAGTCACGAACTTGACTGCTCTCTAAAATAGCAACAACTTTTCTACTCTTCTCAGCGTTCACGTCCGCAACGATGGAATCTACTCTCCAACAACTGATTGAGTCGCTCAAAGCGGCATCGCGGGATCTTAGTGGCAACCAATATGAACAATTACAAGCTAAGCTGCACAACACAGACAAGCTTCCTGATCGGAACATTTCCTTGCTAGCGTCTGAAGTCTTGGACCTTCTTTCTGAAGTACGGCTACTACTAGAACCTGGACCTTTGATATTAGCTGATCACTTCATGGGTACGACTTCCTTTATACACTGTATCGTTATATAAACACCGCCAAGCTGCTAACCAAAGTCTATCAAGGGTACATGAGCACAAAGGCATTGTGTGCTGTAGTGGATTTGAACATCCCTGATATTCTGAGATCAACATCAGAAGGGGCATCTATACCGGAACTGGCAAAGCTGTGTCATGCGCGACCCGACCGTCTCCGCCAAATCATGCAAACCCTACACAACAATGGGATTTTTGCATATCATGCGGACACAGCCCAGTATAGCAATAACCACGTGTCGACGCTGCTGTTGTCCGATCACTGGACTCAATGGCGGAACTGGGTAGAGCTCTACGGCAACGAGTTCTACCAGATGGCCCGCGGCATCCCCGAGGCCTGCCGAGAAGACGCTACGCGAAACCCGGCCCAAGTTGCCTTCGATACAGATTCTACAATGTTCAAGTATTTCAACGACCAAGGCTGGATTGCCAGGTTCCAAGCGACTCTAAGTGGAGGCGCTGTCGCTCAGGCTCCGGGAATCGTCGAGGATTATCCGTGGGAAGACGTGGCGGAAAGTCGAGTGGTAGATATCGGGGGAGGGGGTGGTGGACTGATAACGTCGCTTCTCCGCAGGTACAGCACCATGAAAGGAGCTATCTTTGACGTGCCGTGGGTAATCGAACAAGCGAGGAAGAACATTCACGAATCTACGGGCCTTTATGCTGACGTCGCTGATCGGATTCCATTGGTAGACCTCGTTGCCGGTGATTTCTTCCACGAGGTGACACCCTCAGAGGTGTATACCATGAAATGGTGCCTTCACGACTGGAGCGACAAAGAATCAGCCATCATCCTGAGAAATATTCGAAAAGCGATTATACGAAGCCCTAAATGTCGCCTGGTTATTCTCGAGAGTGTCCTAGCGGATGGGCACATGGGGCGAATGTCGAGGTACGGCGATATGAATATGATGGTTGCTGTCGGGGGAAAGGAAAGGACCGAAATGGAATGGGGACGGTTAGCCATGGAGACGGGCTGGGAATTGAGAGAGATATTTCCACTGAGGAACGCCTGGCCATGTGCGATTGAGTTCGTGCCTGTCTGGGACAACACCGCGGTATAATAAACACTCGCCGTCTCAGGAGGACGTCACTCACACCCACGATCAAAATGAGCAAGCTATTGAGTCCAACGATTTTGTATTCCTAATCATGCTGATATGGCCAGCGATCACACCAGTCAAATTAAGCCAAAATAAACGCCGTTGGCTTGATTTGACTGACTTGAGGCGATTTTGGGCTTGTTTGACTGACTTGACGATATTTTTTGATTGAATTGAGCAGTTAACTGATTAAATAAGGCAAATAATAAGCTATTTTACCAGCTATTTTACTAGCTTTTTTGGCGATAGATTGCAGCCTATAGGCCT
The DNA here is from genome assembly GCA_037356095.1 of Xylaria sp. Z21. Classification (NCBI taxonomy): domain Eukaryota; kingdom Fungi; phylum Ascomycota; class Sordariomycetes; order Xylariales; family Xylariaceae; genus Xylaria; species Xylaria sp. Z21. Next base: position 552,957 of record JBAWJX010000006.1, on the reverse strand, counting down.
TTAGAATTGTTTAGACTAGTTGCTTTAAGCTGTAGCTGTTCGGTTGGTTGGTAGGTAGGTAGGTAGGTAGGTAGGTTGGTTGGTAGGTTGGTCGGTAGGTAGGATTGCAAGAGTGATTGTAGGAGGCGGTTGGGCTACGCGAGAAAACGTGCTAAAACCTACCTACGGCCACGCTATTTATTTAGAACTGTTAGCGCTATATTGAAAGTGGTACTATTAGGAAGATTTAACTTACTTTTTTTGATACTGAAGCTGAAGCGTACGGAGGTTTTAGTGATTAAAGTGTTAGTGTTGAAGGTGGTTGTTGAAATGAGAGGTGGGTGTGGAGTGGTAGGCTAGGCTAGGCTAGGCTAGGGGTAGGTAGGGGTACTTAGGTAGGTGGGTCCTAGCCAGAGCCCTACCCACCCAACAGGACCCCCCCTTGAAGGGTCCCTGAATAACTTCTAACTGACCTTTTTTTATTGAAAATACTTTGTAAAAAATTGGGAAAAATATGACTGAATTACTTGCAAGTACTTTTAAGTACTTGCAATTAAGAAAAATACTTACTTTGATTTCAGATAATTTTGGAAGCGTTGGTTTGGCTTGGTTAGCTAACTGGCTTGACAATTACTTCAAGTATTAGTTTGACTGGTGTGATCGCTGGATATGGCGAGGTCCACCTCATCGACCTTTGACCACGGCTATACTTATACTTAGAAAATACACAATTGCGCCCCATTCATCAGTCGCGCATTTTCGTCTGCCTTTCCCAGCACTTAATCTCAGTGTTAGGATGCAGGATCCAGGTCGAAGGATTCTTCTCCCAGCATGTGTCATCATCCAATGCCAAATCGTAGTTCTCAAGCAAGTGAGCGATTATGCATCGAATAATGAGATCAACGACATGCTTCCCCTGACACTGGCGCGGGCCAAAGCCAAAGCGCCAGAAATGGTATCGCATCTCGGATGGTTTCTTTTCTAGGAATCGGGATGGCCGGTATTGATCGCTGTCGGAGCCCCAGTACGGATTTTCGATATTTAACGCGTGGGTATCAACAATGAAGTGTGTGCCGGCCGGCATAGTATAGCCTCCTACGACACGGTCTGTCGGCGCGGATTGTGGGACTGAAAATGCGGCGAGGGGCTTGAGGCGACTAGACTCTAATGCTGAGGCAGCCAAGAGCGTGCTTGATTTTTGTATGTAGTTATTCCTCTCTGCATTTGAAGTTTCGTTGAAGAGCCCGGCCATCTCGTGTCGAATATCGCCCTGAACGGTGGGATTCGCTGCAAGGAACAGCAGAATCCAAGACAGTCCTCCCATTGTGACATCGAGGTTGGCGAAGAGCATCTCGTCAATAGTCTGCAGTAACTCTTCATGTGTGATGATGCCGCTTCCCACTTTGTCATACCAATCCAATATTGGCGGCTTTTGTGTTGTTGAGAGGTTTGCCGCATGGGCATGAGCATCATTGTTGAAGTTGACCCAACGCTTCTTAAAGTTGGCCAAATTCTTTGACACTGTTGGAAGCAGATGTCGCCCCCATGAGTAACGAATGATTCCCCCTTGCATCATTCGTTGCCAAAGGGACTCCCTCAACGCTATCAGCCCTTCTAGGTCGTCTTGGAGAGTTCGACCTAGTGGGCCGTATATGATACTCGCCATGAGATGGAATGGAAGGAGCCTGAGATCCGCAACCGGGTTTATCCGATTTCTCTTCAAGATCCCCTCGGCAAGACTCTTGAAATGACCTTCGAGGGTTGCCGCTATCAGGTCCATATACGTCAAGGCTTGAGTCTGCGTGAAAGGTGCGTTCGTCGCCGACCGTAAGTTTTTATATCTAGTACCACTGATCAACCCAACACACTGCCCGAGAAGCTGTCCCATTAACCATCCGGCATGATTGTTGATAGCTTTGGAGTGTTTGTCCGAGTCCTTGAAAACAGTTTGGATATCGATAGGATCTCGCAACACCCTTCGAGCCTGTCAGTTTCAACATCTTCAATCATTGTTGGAATCCCTCACACTTCACCCGTAAACCCATTCCATATTCGATAAACCTTGCCGTACCTATTTCCCCACTGCGCACTATTGTTTTCTCCTTCCAAGAACTTAGCAACGTCGCCCTGGCCATTTGGCCATCGGTAACAGCATGTTGGAAGCTTGCGACTGCTTGAAACAGAGGATATTGGATATTTCCACAACAGATAGTACTTGAGGTGAAGTAAAATACTATTAGTCATAAATCTTTCACGGCCTGATTGGATTTGACTTACATTGATGCTCTTAGATAACAAGACCTCAATGACACTCCCAAACGTTCTAATACTTAACATTGGAAGCACACAAAGTGCGACAGCGAGAGCGGCTGGGAAACCTGCGAGCGATAAGTCTGCCATCGTATCAATTTTTACGTCAACGAAAATCTAAGAACTCATAACTGTATCAAGTCTCAGTGCAATTTATGAAAAGTTTGAGACCAAGCGCCCGAAACTTGGATAGGAGTGACTGTCGCTCATTCAATCCCCTCGGCTACCGAACCAACTGCCTCCATTCAATAATTTCTATTCTACTTCACGAAAGACTCGAAAATGCGTGAAGGCAAAAATCACGATTAGGAAAAGATAATCAATCAATCAATTATCAAACTTGTGCCCATACGTCGGCCCCTTCTTCAGAATCCTCTGCACTGCCGGACGCGCCAGCATGCGATCACTCCAGACCTTGATGTGAGGCCAGTCCTCTATTTTTACATTAAAGAATCCGAACATCCACGGCATCGCGAACGGTAAGTACGAGATGTCGGCAATGGTGGGTCGGTCTTGTAAAGCAACGTAGTCTTGGCCTGCGACGGACAATCTGTTCTCGAGGATGTCCCACTGCTTCAGCACGTTGTCGTGGAGTCTTGCCGGATGAAAAGGTGTATTAGTATGGGAAGATAGAATATAGTTCGGGGGTCTTTGTAGGCTATATGACGTTCTTAGACTCACTTTTTGGTTGTTCTAGGCAATGGTTCGGGATTCTGTCTATTAGGGTAGCCTTTGAGGAAGTATAGCCAGTACTTGGCCGTCGCTCTAGAGCCATGTTATCAGCAGATATGCTTAGGTCCGGGGACTTATGCGATTTTCTTCTCCGTAGATATCAAAAGCACCTACCCGAGACCGGCTGTCTGGTATGCAGTCCAGGACAAAATCGCGGCCTTCTCGCATGCATTCCTGCCGCTCCATGCACCGGTCGGATCAGCCCGATCAGCGAGATACTGAAGACAAGCTGTGCTCTCAAAAACTATGATCTCCTTTTGAGAGTTTGGGTCTTCGTCTCTCAAGGCAGGGACATATCTCTCAGGATGCACCCGATAGTACCATTCATCTTTGGTATCAATGATGGAGACTATGTGAGGGCATTGGAGCTCCTCCGCCAGGATAAGCGGTTTGATGTAATTGATATAGCTTGTTTGATTCGCTATGATGATTCGTGTCAGTTCTCTAGGCATATATACTAATGAGTGTCTCTTCTTGTTGTTCACCATGAGCATTACCTTTGATAATGTAGATGATGATGCGGCCATCGTAAAGGGGATCTCCCTGTACCACTTCAGCGCTCATGTCAGCCACGATCAATTTGTCTCGATTTAGCTTCGTGATTAGTCCTTTGTCTTTCTTTCTCTGCCTCAAGAGGGCATTTTCGATCTTATTTGGTCCAAGCAAGTGTCTCTGGGCGCTAATGTTCTGTATTGGCAGCACTACCCCTGTCGCATTTCGCCGGCACATGCCGTGTAGGGTAGCACATGTAAGCCTAAACTCGGAGGCCGAACAGCGACGCTCAGAGCATACCAACATATGTAGCAAACATCCATGGCAATTGGCGACTTAGTTGTGGTGAGGATTTCGGCTACCGACACGTTAATACTAAGCCATCTAAGTAAGGCCTGCACAGATGGGAAACAATGCTATCAACCGGTCGTTATTTTCGCCGTCCGTACTTGATTTTTTTTTTTTGGTGTTTTGCATCGTCCGGTTCTGAAAATGGTGTCCGTTGATGCATCCGGGCTCTCTTCTCGCGGTGCTGCGAACGTGGAGGCAATTTGGCCACGTATAAGCAAAGCGGTCGAGGCGCGGGGGCAGCAGAGCGCCGAAAGTTCTCCAATAGACCTATCGACTTCGGAGAATTGGTTAATTCGGAAAGAGCTGATCGACCTATACAAGAAAGCAGTGCAGGACAACATATCTAGTCGGGTGATGATTTGCTCGTTGGACAATGATGTATCTGTCGTACCCGTTTGCTAATTGCCCTTGTAGCACTTATCCTATCCTGACGGATTCAATGGAGACTCTGGGCTCACTCGCGCCTTGGCCGAATTCTTCAATTTGTGGTTTTCACCTGCTATTCCCGTTGAAGTTGGGCACCTCGCAGTTGCGCCAGGCGCGGCGTTCGCTTTAGATGTACTGCTTTATAATATATGTGACCCTGGCGATGGTATCCTCATTTCTACGCCTTCCTGGAGTAAGTTGCCCACATCTCACGATTGACGTGCTATGGTCTACATGATAATGACAGATCGCAAAATTCGCAGATGGTTTTGACTGGTTAATCAATGTTCGATCGAGTGTGAAGCCAGCTTTTAACAGGCTCCAGCGTCTGGATGACGTCTTTTCTATTAGAGTTATTAACTCGTTGCAGGAGGCCTTCGATCAGTCCCAAACTCCTATTAAAGCATTGTTGTTGACAAACCCTCATAACCCACTGGGCCAGGCTTATCCAAAAGACGTGATCATCGCCGTACTCAATTTCTGCAATGATAAGAAGATTCATTTCATTTCGGATGAAATCTACGCGATGACAAGATTTGAAAATCCAGACCTGCCCAGCCCAGTCTCCTTCACCTCGGCTTTACAGCTCGATGTAGAGCAACTAGGGTGTGACCTGTCGCGCGTACACACCATCTGGAGCACCAGTAAAGACCTAGGCTCCAGTGGTCTTCGAGTGGTAAGTTCAGCACACACGCCATTTCTAGTGCGCGATGAACACTGACTCCATCCATACAGGGATGCTGCATAACGCAGGGCAATAAACCGCTGGCAACAGGACTAGCACTGGCGTCCAACACGCAGACGTCCTCCCTTGCCGCCATTGCAACGGCTGGTCTATTGTCATCTCCTGATCTCCATGACCTCTTTGGGTTAAACTCACAGCGCCTCTCAGAGGCATACACCCGCATGACGGCTGTTTTGAAGAAGCACAACATTCGGTACATACCGGCAAACCAGGCTCCATTCCTTTTCGCGAAGGTAGTACCTGAAGCTACAACTTGGGAGCAAGAAGAAGCTTTTGGAGAAGCGTGCAAGCAAGCTGGTGTCGCGATCTCTCTAGGTCGGGCTTATCACGTGCCGGAAGCAGAGAAAGGTTGGGCACGCTTGAACTTCGCCGTTGAGCCTCAAAGCTTGGTAGAGGCGTTGAAACGCCTGGATGAAGTACTGGGTCGACGCAGTACTGGGATGGCAGAGTCCCAAGAATGCGATTGAGCATCAATCCAAATACATTGACACCCTCTACTACGCTTGGTTACAGGGGTCCTTCAATATCATCACTAGGACCTTTATGACTACAAACAGCCAGTTGCAGGTATATAGGCTCCCATCAATACAAGTCCCCTATATTACCTACCAACTGCGAGTATATTACTGTTGATAACGTTGTCACATGGCCCGGTAGGATGAGTCAGTACCTGTGAGGTGCTACGCGCCCGGCTTCAAGGTAGCGACCGAACGATTGAATATTATGTAGGATCACCGAGAAAGACTATCAGCTGCAAGTAGAACCAACAGTCACAGACTCACAGTGGGCTGGGCTTTCCATAATCTCACCACGACAATACCCTGGGTACCTAACTTCCGGGTCTCCCATTACAGTCTGCTCGCGCCACCAATTTCCAGCACCGATTTCGCAAATCGCACCACTCCGCGCGCATCGCTCGAAAATGGCATTTCGCCCCAAGCAGATCACCAACTACCAGGCTGAGCACTTGGCTGAGCTTCAAGGGGAAGTCAGTGAGACAGCCATCACCTATGTTCTGAGTCTCTTACCCCTTTTTTCAGATGGCGATGTTATCTACGATAACGTATGCGGTTCGGGTGCCGTAACCAAAACCATCATGGCACAAAGCCTACCAAAGATTTATATATACGCAACTAATATTAATTCTGCATTCGTTGAAAGTGTTCGGGCACTGTCCGAGAAGAACAACTGGCCTGTCGGGACCGCCGTTATGTCGGCTCAAGAGATTACGTTTGCCGACGAAACATTTACTTAGTCTATTACAAGCTTCGCTTTCTACTGTTTGGGAAACTATAATCAAGCTGCGCGGCAAGTATATCGGACCCTAAAGCCTGGTGGCCTCGCTGTTACGACGGTTTGGATCTTTATGCCCTACGTTGAAGCGCTGCAACATGTATACTGGCGCACGCGTGGCCGCGACGGGCCGATGCTAGCGCTACTTCTACTGGAGAATTTCAAAGAGTCCGACTTAAGACAAGCTTTACATGTTGGAGGTTTTAAGAACAAAGATATTTCTTGTTCCGAGAAGGTCTGCTACCTAAAGGTATCCGACATGAGGCGATGGGCATAACTAGCTTGGAGCTACTTCGGCCATCTTTCCACCAGGTGGACCCAAGCCGACGAAAATAAATAGGACGAAGCAATCGATAACATCGTAGATTAGTTATCGAGCGGGGACGGAATCGTGGTCAAAAATGGGGAGACCGTTATAAAAATGATCGCGGTTGTCGCCGTCGCGAAGAAGTGATAGTGTTTACTATGTGGTATCCGCATATAGCTTATGCTGCAAGCCGGAGCTAATAAGGTTACGATCAAGGATTATGAGTCTCAAGTCCTGAAAGAGCAAGGCTAGATTTGCGGTTCTCAAAGGCTTATCGGTGCAGACCCCGTCCTCAGCTAGTTGCAGCTATAGAATATCACCATCGAGTTGCAGACAGTTATAGTTTTATTAATTGTATAACGTTCAGTACTAGACCGAAATTCTACTTTGAGAAAAAGAAAAGAGAATATCGAAACTCGGGCCAGTGGATATGACCAAAATATATTCACTCATACAAGTAACCTAGTGTTTTCGGTCCCCGTCTCGGCAACCGTTTACGGTCAATTTAAGGTACCACCTGTAATTGAGCGAACGCGTACTGCTAACAAAATACTAGACAGCCCGCGAGTATATTTATAGATAGTTCATACGGTATGACTCTAATCTCGCATCGAATAGCTATTTCACCGACAGCGAATTGCTTCCCGCTGTAGTCGCCGGCGTTGATATGGCTTCACCTACTATCGCCAACCACGAACTCCGCGAGCCCCACGGATCGCCATGGCCAAACTATTCGCTGCTAGCTCTCCAATTCGGCCTTCTCGCGGGTCCCCCGTTTCGATACCGCCGGGCCGTCGCAGTCATCGGAACGATAGCCCTCATGACACAATGCTGGCTGCATCCAAACTTTTCCTCCGACTTTGATGTTGCTCAGCCCTTTTCACTCACGTGGTCGATATACCTGACCACGCTCGAGAAGCTCGTGTTGATGCCGTCGGCTGCGACCACGGAGATGTCATTCTGGCGATCGGACATGCCCGCTTGAGAGGCGACGGCATATGCGTCTTTCGGATTTCGGAAAATCAGGTGGGCTTTGGTACTCATGTTCAACATGCGCGGGGTGCGCTGGAACTATGAGGTGAAGAATGTGCCCAAAATGCCGGATGCGCTTATTCAATCTCGAGCGCGTTTTCTTCTTCGCCATACTGTCGCCGCAGTTTACTACCTCCTGATGGCCGACTTGGCCGGCCAGGCCGCCTTACACGTGTTCTACACAAATGAAGACACGCTCCTACAGGGAGACGTTGACTCCAAACTCCTTAAGATACAGGATGAACGGAGTGTGGTTTGGAGCTTCGTCCGCGCTTTAACGTTTGCGGTGCAACCATACTACATCATCCAGGTTCAGTATACCGTCTGCTCGATCATCGCAGTCATAACTGGCATCAGCAAGCCTGCAGATTGGCCAGCGAGCTTCGGACGCCTTTCCGAGGCTACCACACTCCGGGCTTTTTGGGGGAAATATTGGCACCAGACTCTGCGCCGCCTATTTCGCGCGTGGACTAGTGCCTTTCGCGACGCCTGTGGCATGAAGCCGGGGACTTGGCAATCCCGGTACACACAGCTATGGCTGTCGTTTGTGATCTCGGGGATTGGGCATGCCGCGTCTATGCTTATTCTCCCGAACCCGAGCAACATCACCACGCAGGAGAGAACGGTCGGATTGCTCTGTTTCTTCGTCTGGCAGGCAGCCGCGATCACGCTCGAGGACGGCGTGAAACATATATGGCGCCACTGGCTCGGCGGGCTGGCCGGGGAGAATAGCTACATGGTGCGATTGCTTGGGTATCTGTGGGTGGTCGGCGCTCTTTGGTACTCTATCGGATGGGCCGGGGGCGTATACCTCCGCATGCGTCTTGGTGAGCAACCGTTGTTTCCCGTTTCCTTGTCCGGTGCGCTGCTACAGGAATGGGTTCCCCGGCTACGGAACTACGCAGCGTCGCGTCAAACGTGAATGGAAAATCGGAAGCGTGCAAACCAAGTCTATTGGTAGCGCAAGGAAGAATAGGCATCACAATTCTGACAGCCAGGGGCTGGGGTTGTGACGCAACAGAAGTGCAGCACTATCCCGTTACACCACCAAAAGATAGAACGTAGTCATGTCGGAGAACATGACCCTGTCTGCACTTTATATAGGAACCGTGACAGGGGTTGACACTGGGGAAGCGGATAGGTAACAGACAAGACCGGCATGTCCATAAGATAAATATATTCATCGGCAGAACAGCTCTACTTACCAATAAAATATGTTCCTGTAAATAACTGCCACCGCCGATCATCTCCGGGCCCCTTGCAATTTTCAAATTCGCCCGGGCCGTAACGGTAGCGCCCCTCCTGCAGTAGGACACTGTCGGCTCCGGCTGGTGACTGCAGATCTAGGCCCGCGCCTTACATTCAGCCAACCGCCCCCCCTCTCCCTTCACCCCAACCACCATAAATATCCACATGCCAGCAGCCTGCGCTTGGGCTTTCTCGAACATGATGGCAGGCGAAGGCTAGGAGTGTGACAACAGAGAAGGGGCTATGAGCAATGTCACGTTGTAAATTTTGTCAGGTGTGTGTCTGCTGAGGCAAATAGGGTATCTATCGCGGCTGTCACGGCACTTCTATTGTGCAAAAGGATGTGGTGTTTGTAGTGAAAAGGTTCCGTCAAGGCCTGGCAAGCGAGATACGTTATTGCGCATAAGTTTGTTGGTATCGTTGGAGAACGAAGATGAGGTAACTTGCAGCCAACGAAGTTTCAAGATACATCTCAACTTCATGTGGGCGGGATCAGCGGGGGCTGTGATTGAGCTTGTTATCCTCAGTCGAATCAGGGACACCGACCACTTGAAGTAACTCTACTCTAATTCTTCAGTTACATATTGGGGTCACCTCCCGTGCCAGCGGCTACGCTGCGAAGAACCGCAATTTCAGCTAGTATCTCAAATCGTTTGACCTCCGAGCAATTCCTATGTTAGTCCGCGTCTGCGCTCGCGCCCTTCAGGGCTCAGGCTTAGGCGTTAAGTGGCGCTGTAAGAACGCCTTGTACAATGTCTATTTGGGTAAAGTAGTGGGCACCCAAGGGTGCATGGGCGGCTATTCTAGGCGAGCCACAAAGCCGCCATACAATGTTCATTTGCGTGTCGAAAAGAGTTGAAACTGACCCGCCAAATACATGGCACAAGTACATTAAGAATGTATCAATTACTGGGCTCTCTTCAGCCGGTGCAGCTGCCTGTCACTTGCTTCTCGTAATGCTAGCACTGTACCTGTATACTACCTAGGTACTAGAGTTACTATGGCACGCAATGTCAGCGCAACGCGACAATATGCCAAAAACAGCAGTAAAACAAAAAAAAAAAACATGAGTCCCGCATGCAAGGCAGCTATACAAGTATACAGTCTAGTAAGGAATAATCAAGAAGAGACAATCATAGCGAATAATGCATATATTTTATGTATGATTCTGCGATTGTGAGTCCCCGCGTAGTGGGACTGCGTTTTCGTATGCTACTGTGGGCAGTATGGTGTTTGTATTGAGTTGTAGAGGTAACGGAGACTAGCTGTGGGGGTACCATGTACAGTGGCCACTTATAGTGGGTGCCAGTCCCTGACAGCTACGGTATATTAACAACTAGGTACTTCCCAGCTCAATATTAACCACCTAATATATGTACGTATATCAATATCAAATTTGCAATACCTACTACCTACCTACCTACAACCCAAGGTCTAATGTATCCACGAGTGTTACGATAGAGCGGAAAGGGCTGGTTACCTAAGAGCCCTGATCGGGTAGCTACCTGAATGTACCTAGTATATAACCAGCCGGCTCCCTTGCCCCCTACCTAGATTCTGCTTCCATCATCACCATCATCACCACCACCGCAGTTGATACAGTCCTGGTAGAATCCTACTTTAACTCCACTCTTGTCGACATAGGCACTACTCTTGAGCCATGGAAGCCTTCCAGTCATGGGCCTTCAAAGACCGCACTTCTGCTTCTTGACTACGAAACCGCACACGTCAGCATGATCTCGGATACGGAGAGCAGAAACAACGTTGTGAAGTCCGCAAAGACGCTCTTGGAAGCTGCGCGAAGAAATGGTGTCCCCGTTCTTCACTGTCTGATGGATACAAGCGGTGACCCCCTTCCAACCAGCAAGGGAAACGAGAAGTGGCACGCTTTGGTCAAGCCAATGATCGCTGCGAATCCTGACATGGTTGCCGAGTACAAGGATTTTGTCGCCGGAGACAACTCAAACGAGGCTACATTTCATAGAAACCCTGGCCATATGTCGGCTTTAGCTGACGAAGGGGTCTTGCGCTATCTGCGTGAGATGTTAGGCGTATCGCACCTGATCATGTGTGGCATTACCACAAGCAACTCGGTCCTCGGTACGGCCATACATGCTAATGATCTCAACTTCGTTGTCACCGTCGTTACAGAGGCGTGCTGGGACCCCGACGAGCAGGTGCATCGCGCCTTACTCGACAAGGTACTACCAGTTTTGACCTGGGTCACAGCCGTGGAAGAAGCAGTAGGGTACATGGATGGCTGAGAACTTTTCTTATGACGCTTGGAGGCTCGCATCTCTAGCTTTAGACACTTTTTTTTATTAGGAACATAATCGATATACTATGCATCATACAATCATCTAGGTGCAATCGAACGTCTTCTCGTGGAACAGCTAAGTTCCAAGCAATTTCAATGTAGGTGCCAGGTCTGCCCCCAGGCTTTTATGTCAGTAAACACCAACTGCAGATATTATCCCGGGCCGATGTCCTAGGAGTGTGTAGTACGATAATGCATCTACCGTAATCCGCCAACGATTTTTCTTCTTCTCATTTAAGTCATTCCTGGATCGTAATGAGAGCGCACCTGTCTATGGCTGATAAGATACACCCCTCTTAACCCGGTATATCGGGACATCCTTAGAGGCATGTCTCTCTCACGTAGTCGATCATTCTGTGTCTACATCTCATGCTACCTACCCACCGGGGCACTCATATGTGGATATTCATCGCGCTCGCATCATAAGGTAGCATCTCGTTTGTATGTAAACCTATTGTACTGTACATGCCAAATCGTACCTGTACATACCTTCTATTGAGTGGGCGATCGCAAAGGTGGAGAATGGCACAACTTCATGATACGACAAAGTCGCTCGGTGGTTATGGTGGTATTTAGACCTGCAGCCGATCACCAACAAATACCGGTGCAGTATTGGCCCCCAGGAAGGCGAAATGAGTGCGGCGCGTATTAGTAGTCTGCACCTAAATATAACGAAATATGCAGCATAGATCCGCAACCAACAACTGCGACTCACCCCTCTGCTAGCCTACCTACTTCTTACGTGCCTAACTAGGTAGATATGTACCTAGGATACAAGCCCAAGTTTACCTTATATCTGATTGCCTAAAACATTGACACGAATCTTGTGAAGTTCATCTATCGTAACTCGCGGCTCAGCTGTCCGACACCTACATCCACCACACATCCTCAAAGGATTGCCATCATGACCTCTTTGCTGCCGATGCTTGACCCCTCCATGACACCGGTCAGTCCACCACCGCCTGGCCAAATGAGCAACTTTATAGACCCACAATCTGTGGCGTGGGCCTGGGCAACGAAGCTCTTGGGTATGGCCCTCGCTGTTACCTCGTTGCTGCTTTCTCAAATCTTACTGCTTTACTTCAAGATGCCGATATTACAACATAATGCCTGCACGCTTGCTCGGCAGCCTTCCAGCCAGGCATTAAACATACTTACATTACAAGTAGTTATGTTTAAAGGGCTAGGTTACTCAGATAGCTTTCAGCTGGGTAAGATATGCCCACTAATATTGTATTCCACCTCTATCTTCAACATCTTCAACACCATTAATCTCGCCGCCTTCAATAAATCGCCGCCCTTTCCTCGTTGCTCTTACCCCCAACCCACCTATGCAGCCTGCCTGTGATCAAAGTTACTAGCCTCTACTTTGCCGTAATTGAGCAGTGAAGTTTATGAGTCCTCCTGTCTGGTTTTCCTGTTATTCCGAAAGTTGATGGCTACTACCCTCAGCTACCTACTTCCAGGATGATCAGCACCCAGGAAAATACGATGGTTTCTAGGCAAGATTTTCCCAAGCTTCCTTGAAACCAAGAGACAAATTAGTATGCGAGGGAGCCACTATTGCATGAGCGGCACTATAATTGTGCTAGAAACACCAACGGTCTTGTGATCATTGAAGGCAAAACCAACAAGGCTCTTATATGAAGTGTGATAGGTGCTAATGTGGCTAAAGCTGCGTCATATAGGCAAGTCGTCTTGTACTTCCTAGGAGCTAGGCAATGCAGTTGTACGTACGTAGTAAGTACTATCCTTTACTTGAAGTACGATTACCTTATTCTATTAGATTTATGTCTATCACTACTTGGCCTTCGACTATAAAGCAAGCAATTAACGTACAACTAGAACAACGCCAACCTGTCAGAGGAGAGTAAGATAAGCCCAGCCCGGTTAGACTAAGAAAGCATAACGTTGCTAGGTCGGGAATTAACTGCCTGCAGCTTATTAGTTGTAGTAGTACAACTTAATCCTTACATAGTTGCTACATAGGAACAACGCCTTAACCGTAGTTGGGTAACAATGGTATATACACAAATTTATAGTGCCTCAATACAAATTTCCGTGGCTTACCGTATTCAATGTGAACGTGTGGCTTAATGCGGTAATCTTCAATTATGCGAACCTGTAGTATCGTCTAAAGAGGCGTACTTATCGTCATAAAGTAGTTGAAAGTAAGGCACTATGAAGAACAGTTCCCTTGGCTCAGTCTTTGCCTTATGGATCTTCGATGTTTACATAACGTTGGCCTTAAGACGATCTAACTTGAACATGCTTCCTAATACCCAATCCTTCATTCGCTGTTAGTCAGATTTCTTTCTTAGTAGCTATCTATGCGAATAGGGCTGGCTTACCCAAGTCGTGCGCGGCACTATAATCACTGAAATCAGTAATCACTCTTGTAAGTTGTAGTGCGCTCGAAACATGCTCCCGAAGCATACTCCAGAGACATTTTCGGGGGTTCTCAAGATACTAGAAAAGGGGGGGGAATGGCTCTAGCGGTAACTCACAGAAGGTATCAATAAACCATACGGACCATGTTGTAGGACCGTAATAGAACCAAGCCGGCGGCGACGGCCTTAGAACCGCCGCGACGACTGCTTTCGCGTAATCATCGGGACCGATTGTGACTACACGCATTTGTAAGCGTGACGAGCCCTGTACGCATAGGTAGGTAATAGACCATCCTTGTTGCGCGAAGGTCTTCAAGATCATCTTCCGACGTACTGCCTACTATATACATAAACAGTCTCCTCGTTCCGGGGCCGTGCGGCAGTAAGCGTGTGGTACTGTGCATTTTGTTGACCACCTACCTGGAGTTCGGTGAATGTGCGCCGTGAAGCTTTCACTTAAAGGGCTAAAAATGGAGCCTAGGAAATGTGAGATTTTTACCTGAGATAACGATAGTAGTGGATGAGTTGAGTGACTAACCAGCAGGGAGCTCCCGTTTGTCGCGTACATCCGTCTTGAGTATGTTGGTGTCAACTTCCCCGGAGATGACAGTGATCACGCGTACGCTACAAGGATTTTAGTACGAATCTTAGGAGCGATAAGAGCCTTTTTCATAATCAATCCATGCGATTAACTTACCCGAAAGGTCTCATCTCTACTCGAAGAGTATTGCTCCAGTGATGCAGTGCTGCCTTGCTCGCGTTGTATGAGGCGCCGAACACATATGGGCAGATACCTCCGACTGAACCGATGTTCGCCACAGCTCCTCTGGCTTCAACGAGGAAGTGGTGAAGATGATGCACCATACGCATTGGTCCAAACACGTTCACAGCGAACATCTGCTCAACGCGGCGAACGTCGGTGTCCACTGCTGTCATTGTGTAGCCTGCATCTCGTCGTAAGAAAAGACTCTACCTAGAATTAAGCAACAGCGTAGCTCGTGGCAAAGGGAAAGGTGCGTACAGATGCCCCTATATGGTTTTCCCCATTAGTGTGTGAGCCGGTATATGAGCGAGCGGATTTTGTAAACTCAACGCGTTATTCACAAGGATATCGAGCCTGCCCTTGGTGATGGCCTCAACCTTATCCCTGAAGGGAAGCATTTGCTCCTCTCTCGTCACATCGAGGTCAATCACTTGGATATCCGGGTGCTCTAGATGATCACGAGATTCATGCGGTAGCAAAGTGGCGATGACAGTAAAGCCGTTGGCAGCAAAACGATTAGAGAGTGCATGACCGATACCACCGAAACCGCATCTGCAGAAGACGAAAGTCAGTATAATTCTAGCTCACTTACTCGGACCGATGACAGCGATTCTCAGAATAAAGGTAAAACGACCGTACCCCGTTATCACTGCGTATCTATTTCTGGGAGGGGCAGACATGGTGGGACTTGTAGTCAGTAAGCTATGCCAAAAGAAGGGCTATATCGAGATGGTCAGGCAAGTCGACGATTTCTCTGAGCGTGGGAGCATGACCTCATTTACACCATACACACAATATTTGCTTAGATCACTTGGTGGCGGCACAGAGAAATAGCGAATTGAGGTTGGGACAAAACCCGGCAATCAAACGGTCCGCTGCGTACCAAATGGCCGCGTGTCAGCTGCGTCGTGCATCCTGCATATCACTGCTGCATAATCCTATGGGTAGCGGCGCTAAGGGACATGAGGGGAAGTATAATGCTAAGGGTCAATTAGTAATCAATAGGTATATACGAGTAATTATTAGTTGCCTAGGTAGTAAGATGCCTAAAACCCAGCTCATTCTATAATTCTATAGGGTTAGGATATTGATATGGGCCCGTGAGGTTATCAAAACGGTCACCTGGGGATCGTGAGACCGGGATTATACAGATAGCCGGGAATGATTAATTGCTAGATATCACGGCCCCTTTTATTGATGTCTTCGGAGCTACTATCCTACCGGCCTCACTACAACCCTAAATTTAGTGATCTTTGCGCCCCTTATAGTAGGGTTCTAGGTCGCCGAGGAAGCCCTCCATTTTCTGACCATTCACGATCACATCGTTACAGTCAAGCAGAATGAACAGTGCCCTGCCAGGCATGGTCCCGTCGCCCGTAATATTCTTCCACTGGTGCGCTGTCGCGCGCTGGATACTGACATCGCCCTGGCGCATGATACGAGACTCCCCTGAGTCGAGCTTCAGCTCGAAAACGCCTTCCAGAACGACACCATAGTCAATGGAGACAGCTCGGTGCAAGGGCGACTCCACGCCCGGGGCGAAGTCTATCATACGTACGACTGTCCCATTGCGATAGTGTAGAGGTGGCTAGTGAGGCTTGTAAGCTTGCAGCTCGATCGTGTACTGTCAAAGATTGGCTAGATGGAATGGATATACCTCGCTTTCCTTGGCTTTCATAATGTCGACATCTCCGTTCAGCTCGACTGGCGTCTCCTGGGTCGAGTACAGGATGTTGGCGATAGCTTGCTGCTCGCCCATTATGCGAAAGTGGTCGCCCGAGTCAGTCGACAAGAACACCCCCTTGCCTTCAGCATTGTGGCCTGTGATATGGCGATTGATCTGGCGCAAGCCAGGTGCTGGAAACCCATTGGTGATATAGCCAGCACCTGGTGGCGATGGCGATGCTTCCGAAGCCATGACTCAATAGACCTTGTTAGAAAACTACATAGTTCTATCTCGTGTAATAAAAGGATGCTTGGGCAAATGATGCTTGCTGCTAACAATCCATACATCGAAGATGGGTACAGACCTACAAGCCCCTAGAAAGGGCCTATCTCTATGTGTACTAGACGTACCGTCAGACACGACTGCGAGTACGCGCTTCGTAGTCGGGATGTCCTGGTAAAGTGAAGGGGATTAAATCCGCCATTGTAACTGTAGGACTGCCTAATGTCTTGTCTTCAGAAGTACATGTTCATCATCGGTAAGGGTCGAATCCCGTGCGTCCATAGTGCTTATCGACACCGCCCAAGGCCGGTAGGGTACTATTAGATCCCGGCGTAGATGATATAGCCTACTAGAGGGATT
Organism: Xylaria sp. Z21; assembly: GCA_037356095.1. Lineage (NCBI taxonomy): Eukaryota > Fungi > Ascomycota > Sordariomycetes > Xylariales > Xylariaceae > Xylaria > Xylaria sp. Z21. Next base: position 536,264 of record JBAWJX010000006.1, on the reverse strand, counting down.
TCCGACGTAGCATTGCAGATCCTCTAAGGACTCAAAGCCACCTATTGACCGTGGACGAGGGAACGCAATGTCGCGCGGAGCGAGGAATCCTAGCGTCCAAGAACAGTTATTGATTTCAGTCAGACGCGCGTGTTACCTAATATCGAGAAGTAGATATAAAAGAGATGGGTTGAGTACTCTACGACAAGACAGTGACTCGGTTCCACGACTTTGGTACTTCTTCCCAGCTGGCCCCGTAACAGCGAAATCAATTTTATATGTGCGTCATCATTGAGCTGACCGGAAACACCCCACGGTAACACTTTTCGGGAACGCCCAGCATTGTCCAGTTCTCGCTCGCCTAGGCGAGTGCACGCCTTATAGAAATAGAGCTGAACTATACGCTGGGATCACACTTGGCTTATACGAGCTTCCACCGGGCCTATCAGGTCACCGTAGCTTGATGTTTAACTTGTTCCAGTGTATCATTTTAGTATTCTTAAGTTTTTATGTGTAAAGACCTACACCCTGTCATTGATTATCTCGACGGTGGAAAATTAGATATGGTCCATCACTCGTCGCCGTGAATACGTCGTAAATCTGGTACTCGCCTTCTCTGTGCCGCCCGCCGCCGGCTCCCTTTTTGCCGGCTCCAATCTGGCCAAGTTTGCCGGGAGCCGCTTCGAAGTCAAAATGCCAAATCGTTTTAGCAAGTACTAAGCTAGCCTCAAGATATGCCATAGCTTTACCAGCACAGCCGCGAGGCCCCAAAAGGAATGCAGCAAAGGCTTCATGATGGATTGGCAAACCATTGTCGTCCAGCCAACGTTCAGGCTTATATGAATATGAGTTTGGGAAGTATTCCTCATTATGGTGAAGGGAGTAGATGTTAATACCAATTGGGGTCCCCTTCGGGACGACATGTCCATCTATAACAAGATGATCGGACGCGTCGGCCTCATCTTGCTCTCTCCAGAGTGTACCTGGAGCTGGGGGAGACATTCGCAATGTCTCATCTATACAGGCGCGGAGGTAATGGCACTTCGATAGGGTAGGCCCACCACGAATCTCACTACCCGAGTTGAAGGTGGTGCGAATCTCTTTAGCGAGAGCATCGTAGCATGCACGATTTCTCGATAGGTAGAAGAACGCTGCACTCACACAGGTAGACGTTGTGTCGCCCCCTATCATTAACGCTATCAATAGATATGCTACGGATGGCTTTGGATAGGCACATTGAGAAACTCACCCGCTTGCAAGAAGAAAAGTGCTTCGCTCCAAAGCTCAGAGATCTGTAGCTTGTCCGGACCGGGCCCTAAGGAGTCGGCAACAGACGCGTATAGATCCGGCATGGCGTCTTTGTCCAAGGCTAGCCGTTCTTTGATCATGGTTTTCAGTAATCTATATGCTCTCATCTGCACACGATAGAATATGAGATTCAACCACAGTTCTGAGTATAGCCAGGACAGGAGCGGCATCTGGAGAAGTACATTGGCATGCCATGTCATGAGGATTATCGATCGATGCAGAAAGCGATTCTTGTCGCTCGTCTGTAGATGAAACTCATAGCCAAAACTTAAAAGACCGATGATGTCGAGGCCAAGATACATACAGCGTGTGTGCATGTTCACGGCTTCCGGCCGCTTCTCATCCTGAGTAGATCTCCGAAGCTCACTGAGAAAGATGTCAATCTGAGCCGTCACGACAGGTTCAAAGTTGCGCATTGCTTTTTCAGATATGACCTGGCCGATGAGCCGGCGCCTAGAACGGTGGACATCTTTATTAATCGCAACAAATATATTCTTGTTCTTAAGAGAGGCGTCGCCGCATAGGTACAGCTGTGACTTGGTCACCCTCTCATTTTGATGTATATCTACTTTGGTTAGACGATGAACCAAGGCAGGATTAGCTAAGCACGTACCACGAAATGCATTCGCAGTGTTAAAGACGAGCTTGTTCGGTCCTTGGCGAATCACAGGCCCTACGAATGTCAATGCGCCGATTCATACTGGTGTTGGGTAAGCGTTTTAACGCGAACTCACCGTAACGTTGATGATCGCGCAAGGTGATGAGGTGAAGGTCTCGGGTGATGGCGAAGTAAGTCCCATACCAATCAGAGACACGCGCAAGAAGAGGTCCGGGGAAATGCCTGAGGGGGTGGAGTAAGAGTCGATAGCTGACGACAAGACATAACTAATGTAGACTTAGTAAGCCACTATCGACGAAAACGCTAGTGACAGCTTGACCAGGACTTACACTTGTTACGAACAGGATTGCCCCATATGCTGCAGCGTCGATTAGTGTTGTAAAGAGTGCCATTGCAGGGATTCGCACACTGGCGAGACAGAGAAGAAACTAGGGATGGAGTCAAAGTCGGAGAAGGAGTAAAGCCTAAGGGCTCTCTTTCGATTTGTGTTTGTCTAGGACTTGTTATGGTGTCTGATAGTTAGCTAGACTGCCCTACAGAACGATGGCACGACAGCAGGGGTAGAGGTTAGGCGGGTTTCCTGTCCCGACAGGTGGGTAACGTAAGCGACATGTCATTACCTCAACTGTATAGCTTCTGGCTCCAAGTGACAGGGGCCGATGCATGGTTCTTATTGTTGGGGGTGGTTTGGGGCAGATTGCAGCAGGATTGGAGTACCTAGATCTCAATGACAAGACAGGCGATTCTGACCACGTAAACTAGCGGCCGATGAGTGAGTCAATTTCCCTTTGAAGAAGCAGCGAAAAGGCCGGGATCCTTCTAGTGTCACAGTGATATCGAAAAGGATTAGGACTCCTGTGACGGGTTTGACGAAACTTACGCAAATAGGAACGCAGCTAATTCCAAGCTCCAAACATAATATGTCCAGACAGGTTTGGTAGCACTGAATGCATGTACAGGCTTCCTAAACTTCTAATTTCGTCGAAACCCTCCGTAAGGGGGAGCAAGACCGATCACTTATTGTGGTGGCTTGTCGGAATAAGGCACAGCAGAGGCGACATCAACAGACAGAAATGAGGAACCATCAATTCCACTTCTCAAGTTAAGAGACTTAGGAGGCGATGGCATGGCATTCGCCGCCAGCGCATACGAAAGGAAGAAATTGGAGGCAAATAGGCATAATCCTGCTCTAAAACCCCACAAGCTCATCTATATGATGGAGCTACTTTGGGTATAGTTCGTTCGGGTAGCGTAGGACGAACTACTCTAAGAATTCAAGCCCTATCGGCCAGAGAAATAGGACCTAACTAACTACAACTATGATGCTTAGGATAGGGGTTGATGGTTGAGGTGAGCTGCTGTATAAGTCTCTTGCTCACCGACGATGCGCGAATCTGCAATACGTGTACCCACAATACGTAGTCAAAATCGATCATGTATTCCCGACATGCTCTTCTCCTTGGCGCCTTGTTGCACTCTTTTGGCGCTGTTGGTGCAAGCTTGGCCGACCTAGCTACGCAGCTCGCCACTGCCCATTGGTCTTCTTCCTCAACCACGGTAGAGTACCCGGAATCTCTTGCATTTGTAGATGCTACCGAGAGATGGACTATCCTGAAACCACCCAGCTATGCAATCGCTGTTACGCCTGGGGATGAACAAGACGCGGCGCAAGCTGTTCGTGGACCGTTCCGCGAGATCACCAAACGTATGCTGACACATGACTAGATGCTCATTTCGAAATCAGTGAACAGCCCGTTTCTAGCTACTGGAGGCCGACATGGCTACAGCACAACGTTTGGCGGGGTTGACCAAGGTCTCGCCATTGATCTAAGCCTACTCAACAAGGTTGAAGTCGATTCAAGCAAGATGACCTTGACGGTAGGCGGCGGAGTTCTGTTCAAGCAGATTTTCGATCCCGTATATAGCGCCGGTTTCGAGATTCGTAAGTTCTCAGGGGAGAGAGAGAGAGAAACGACACAGCTTGGGTGTATATGAATACTAATATTCTTTCTAGAAACCGGTTCTTGCGACTGCCCAGGTATGATAGGTGTTACCGTCGGAGGGGGTGTCGGTCGATATCAAGGCCTGCACTCACTTCTCATCGATGCGCTACTCTCAGTTCGGATGATCACCGCAAATGGCACCATTATTACAGTATCGAAGACTTCTCATCCCGATCTCTTCTGGGCCATCAAAGGGGCCGGCGCCAACTTCGGCATCGTTACAGCGGCTACGTACAAGCTCAAAACACAGACCAACCAAGGCGTTGCTATGAGCACTGATTTCATTTTCCCGGCTAATGAGAGCCGAGGGTATTTCAATGTCTTGAGCAGCCTACAGGGAAATATGCCGAAAGAGCTTTCTGTCATCACCGTCATGAACTACGATGCCGCCACTAGCCAGGTATGCTACTTCTCGGCAATCAACCTCTAGCCCTGTAGTACTAATGTCAACCAAAGCCCCAAATTCTCGCCAACTGGGTGTATGTTGGACCCGAAGCTCAAGGACGTCAGGCATTGGCCCCTGTTTTGGCGCTCAACCCGTCCTTTGCCAACACATCTACGATACCCTGGAATAAAGTCGTCACAACAGCCGGTTTTGGTCTGAACGCCGTGTTCTGCGTACCGAATATTACTCGTAGCACATATAGCGCGACTCTGCGCAACCTATCAGCGTCTACCTGGCAGTCCGTCTTCGACAGTATGACTGCTTTCTGGGAAGCGAATCCAGCCGGGCAGAGCAGCACGGTTGAGATCGAGGTGTTTCCCAATCAGGCAACATTAGCTGTACCAGATTCCGACGCTGTTTACCCATACAGAGATGCGTGGGGCCATTTGTACGTGATACTCGTTGTCCCTAAGCTCCCTTGCAAGTGTGTATATGCTCGCAGGCGCAGACGAACCACACATCAGCGCGGGTGTAGATCTGTCAGGACAGTCAGCTTGTGATCATCAGCTAACCTCGCTCACCCACACTAGGATGCTTCAGATGCAGTGGCAAGATCCCAGCGTTGCCGCAGCATCGAATGCGTTAGGAAATCAACTCCGCCGTACGGTAGCGGCCACAAGCGGATACGGCGGGCTCGCTGTTTACGTGAACTATGCACACGGTGATGAGACGCCAGCGCAGGTCTACAGCTCTTCCAGGTTACCGCGCCTTAGGGCGCTCAAGAAGATCTGGGATCCGTCTAACATCTTTCGCTACAGTCTCTCATTGACCTAATTGATAGTAAGCGGATAGATGACAAGGGTCGTAGAAGGAGATGAAAAGGGGTGATAATAGGAGCGTACATTCATATTTCCAAACCGATCTTTGGGCCAAAGTCTAAATCACCCCAGATCTAGCGTGACAAGATCCCTACTATCCTGATCCTTCGGTTCCCAAGAAAACACGGGACCACGATGTTGAGTCGCCCCCTGAAAGTTTAGTCAGCATGTCATTACACAATCAGTAGATACTGTGATGCCAAGAACCCCAGCGCGGAGTAAATTACTTCCGTTTTAAAAAAAGAAGTATGAAGTATAGATGCCTAAAATACCACACAAGGCGCTTTGCATGCCATACGCAACTCCCCGGGCGTGTAGTGAAGCTTGTCAAGATGTACGCCGCCCTAGGCTTTGTGATCCGGTGCACTATGCGCGCCTCCCTTGCATTATAGAAATGATGCTCAGCTTGCTTAACGGTATATGCAACTACGCCGTACGCTAATAACCGAATGCTACCATTCACGGCCTTGGATATCGCAACGAAGGAATCGATGAAGGAGCTTTTAGTATGCTGTACGCTTGCAATATCTACGACGATAGGCAGAGAATTAGCGAATGAAGCTGTGATAAAGCCGTTAGCATTTCTTGCCCAAATACTAGGGTTGCACGGGAGGATCGAGGCTAATACTAGCTTCGCGGAGTAGCTTCATGCACGGCACGACTGATCCGAGCCACAACGCCACGTTGGTGGTGCCATATCGCTCCGCCCTTTCAAAGTCGATGGAAGGCATGTTAGCAGATGAATGGGCGGACGGCCTTGATATGGGTGGGTAGTATTGAAACGGGCTGTATATTCATAGATAGGCACTTGATCTACTGATGCCAGACCTATATGTATGCACCTCGCGGATAGAAGCGCTTACTCAACTGGAGGTGGTTACACAGCATGCATTCTAATCATTTACCCATTGTAAGGAGATGGGCATCGAAGTATTAGCACCTCCGCGACACAATCCTACAGGCGAGATTGTGACAGCAGCCACCAAGGAAGAGGTAACAAAGAATTCTAACCCCGCTTCCACGTGCCATTCGCTTTGCCAAGTAGGACCACACAGACTCGGAAGATGCCTATTGACAACACGTGTATGTCAACGCGCCTCTGTGTGGATAAGCGGTTGGCGGCAGGCAACAGAAGGATTCTTGCATGGGTCTTTTGTTGGTGATAATGATTGTAGATCCAAGCATCCGTGGGCGGTACTTGGGAGGAGGCATAGTGAGTCTACACTCAAGCTAAAGTAGTGTGAGAGAGTGAATGCTACATTAATTCTGATAGTATTTCTACTACCTATGTACATCTACGAATTGCTACAGACGACTACCATAACTCATCCAGTCACAATCAAACCCCATTAAACCTGCATGTGCGTAGTCCACCCGGCCCAAGCTTTCAGACCGCAGAGTTCGCGGTGCCCAAAATAGCCGTGTCCTTGACGTGCGGGGGTACCTCGGGGATGTCACCAGTCCTAGCTGTGCTTGGCCTCTTATCCGATTGAGCGAAGCTGGGCTTCTCGGCAGACTCAAGCACTGAAAAATCATGCGTCCCGGGAGCCGATGCCTGATCAAGTGTACCATGGCTCGCCTTGGAGCGTAGAGCCTGTACTGACGAGTTTGTCCACGAGCGAAGTGATGACGCTATCTTGGAATCTGCAACGGCCTGGATGCCTTTTGGCGCTCCAGGGATGCAGAATACGAGGATACCAAAAGTTGATTCCACCAAGGGAATCAGGGCAGAGTATGAGAGAGAGTACGTCGAGTCTGCAGCAAAATCGGGTGAGGAGTAGTAGTAAATTGATATGCCCGTCCGTGCGACCGCAGCAAGACAGGCTCTATAAGTTGGTTAGTCAAGTTAGCTCGATATTGAATCAGATGATATCATGAGAAGACTGTGCCTATTGAAAAAAAAAACTTACAGCGCACCAATCGCGAAAACGAACGAGATACCTAGGCGTCTTCGTCGTGACATGTGCAACTTCCAGATCACTCGCTGGGGCAGCAGCAAGATAGCGATGTCGAGCACCAGATTGATAGAGGCGGAGAACAGGTCCAATATTTCAGCGCCAGGACTGCAGGTCGCCAGTACGTCTATGTTTTTCTCGAACGGGGCGCAGGGGATGATGATGACTAGGCTCGCCGCGGTGTAGTATACGGCCACTATACCCATCAGGACGCATGCAGTCCAGAAGAAAAAGTTGCGTGTCTTCCTCGGAACGAAGATTCGAATCCATTGAAGCAAAATCGCGACCTTTGCAAGCATGATAGTGTAAAGATAGAAGATGATTCCATAAGTGTATGACTGGAAGTCTTAGTCTCTCGAGATGACTTAGGGGCCGGCTTTTCGCCCGACGACGTACCAGAACAAATTGATTGATGTTTCCGAGCCGAATGTTCCACTGGTGAATGAAGAATCCAGTGTACAAATAGACCCGGAGGTTCGCCCAGATGAAGGCGACGAACACGACCTGAACGTCATCGTTAGACATGCAAAGATCGGGTGCATGAGAATGACTCGTACGTATGCCGCACAGCCAATAACTAGTTGATAATTAGAACAACACCGGGTTGTTTAAGATGTTATCGCAATAGACTTACCATCGGAAACATGAAATCGCTTGAGGTGAAAGATTCTCCCGTAGGCGTACAGACCCATGGCAATCGTAGCCAGAGCTAGGAGTACAATGATTGTAGCTAGCCCCGCATCATTATGATTAGGTGGGTTATCGAGGTTCGGGACAACACCAGGCGGAGGTGGTAGGGCTGGCCCGTCTAGGAGAGCCTGGAGTTCCTCCGGTGAGAGGGACGACAGGTCAGCCGACATCTCAAGGGCTGTTTACGGCTTGTGGAGAAGCTGTAGCCCAATAAGTTGAGATCGGTGAAAATCGAGTGTGAAAACGGCTTCTATGTATCACGAAAGCGAGCGATATTGGGTTATGGATGAAGACTAGGAGGAACTGGTAGGTTTGCGGACGGGAGGCACCGTAAGCGCTAACTCGGCGAGTGTACTAAAATACTCTTGATCAACATGAAAGTGAGTGTGAGACAAGGGTTCGAGGGTGGTATCGAAGGAGTCCTATGAAGGTGGCCGTTCCTAGGAAGGTCACACTGGGTAATACATAGGCTACTGCATCCCAGTAACAATGCATCGTACCAGAGAGCTTCCCCTCAGCGACGCAATCTAAGTCCTTCATATTGTGTTGCATTAATCTTCGAAGCATATGTTAGGGATGCTTGATAATGGGTGACGGATTGGTCTTGTCAGCTCTACATACAGCTTGAGGGGGGTTGTGATCTGGTCTAGCGAATGGTGTGGCTTGTAATGTAGGCCAGAGGTTCATTTGGAAGAGCAATCCTGCAGCTATCTCCTATGGGTTACATTTTTCGGTGACATTCCGACGCTCAACCCGAATCCACATGTCCCAATGTACCAGCAGTGCCAAGTTTTTCTGTGTCCATACCTTGTCTGGGTTCACTATTGAAGGCTTGAATAAACGGAAGAACTACGCAGCGTCAGTCACGGTGTTCTGTTTTGAGATACTTAAGGGGCGGACATACCTGTATCATGAGCTTGTATGCCTCTAGGATAGCAATATTCTTGCCGAGACAGGATCGTGTACCATAGCCCCAACTAAGAATGTACTTGTCCATTTCCTTGTCTTTCGCCGGGTCCAGCCAACGGTCAGGATTGAATTTAGCAGCATCATCACCGAAGACTCCCTTATCTCTATGTATCACGTAAGGGTTTGCCCCTATTTCAGTCCCTGATGGTACCCATTTGCCATTGAGATTAAGCCCGTCTTTGCCTACGTATCGTGGAAATAGAATGGGCGTCGATGGTTGGAATCGTACCGCCTCTTTGAAGCAAGCTACAAAATACCGCAGCCCCTTAATTTCCTCGAGCTTTGGTACAGGAGAAGACAATAGTCCTCGCCTATCGAAGTCATCAATCTCGGCAATTAGTTTGGCGTATATTTCAGGCTGCTCAATAGTGTACCGTAGAAACCCACATAACAAAGCGGCAGAAGTATCGGAACCAGCGACCACTGCAACAATCGGGTTTAGTTATTGCCACCTTGAGTGTAATATGTGAATGTCCTGAAACCAAAACAAGCTTCCAGGGCACGACCTTAGCTCTAAAGGGGTCATAGTACGCCTAAACACGCGCATATAGGAGGAAATAACTCAAAAAATCACTTACTGAGAACGAGGCACTCAGTTTTCACCGCTTCTAGCGAGATTGGAGTCCCATCTTCATGTTTGGCCGCTAAGATGTTATCGAGAAAGTCGCCCTTCTGATGTTGCTTAGGGTTTTCTAGTCGCTCTTTTAGGAGGGCGTCACGAAACTTTCCAACCAAACAGTATCAGTATATCAATGACGGAACATGCAAGTCACTGCGGGAAAGCACTTACTGCCATAATCTTTCCTGTCCCCGACCCGTCTCCTGGCCTTGGCATGAAGAAGCGCTTGGTCAAAGGACTCTGTAAGAATGGGGCACACAACCAAGGCAAAGCTCCAACAACCGCCGCAAAAGGCGCCATAGCGTGAAAGTTGTGGATTAGATCGGCGATATCGCGTCCCTCCCTGACGAAGCCAAGGGGTTCGCCAAAAGAGAGCTGGCAGACAGTATCGTAGGCGTACCATCTACGTGAGATTTAGCACAAGACACTTGCTTGACAGGTCCAAGGCCTACTGTGACCAAGCTGCAAAATCAAAGATATTACAACTTCTAGAGTCTGCAAAGCGGTCCCCGATTGCATTAGTCCATTCAATGACTCGCTCATCTACTTGACCCTCAAGTTTCATCAAATTAGAAAGAGAAAAAGAAGGCGCAATCATTTTGCGTTTACGCGCATGTTCTTGCCAACCGAGGGTCTGGAAAGGCGGCGTCATTTCTCCCAGCAGACCAGCTGTGTAAACGTCCGTTTTGTCGACATAGCGGTGATATATCAAAGGCAGCATATGTGGATCGTTGACTGATAGGAGATTAGGTGCGGCACGTAAGATCGGGCCATACTTGGCATGAGCGGTGATACTGAGTGTATGATTCTGCCGCGTGCTCAGGATCCAGAGCTTGAAGAAGTCCGAAACTGCTGCAAGCGGTGGTCCTGGAAAGTGTCGAAGAGGATGAAAATAGACATTATATATAGCCCTCCAAATCCCGTACGCTAGAATAATACTGATCAAATAAGTCATAAGTTGTGCAAAGACGATCAGAGTAGATAAAGGGGTGGTATATTGGCCGACCAAGCGCTCTAGGAGCCCAGACGTCTGGGCCATGATGGGAAGTTGGGTTGCAGCCGATTCCCGAGACTACAGCAAAAAGACTAAGGCAGCCTGATTAAGAAAAAAGGGGGAAAGGTGGAATTATACACTCCTGTTTAATGCTAAGGTATGGTTCGCGAGCTATCTATTCTGTTTACTGTATGAACATAAGCTTTTGGAGGCACTATCTATGCACTTGGCAAGGATCACGCCGCCCAAGTGCCAAGTGCAGAAAGCGAACGATGGATTCATCAATCCTTCTCTCTCTCCCTCTCTTCCTCTCTTTGGGCAATCTTACGGTGTAAATGGTCGGAAACATACGTTTGATGCAGCATCATCGCTCGCTTTGGCGCTAAGCTTGTGACAGGTAAAAAGGGGTCCCAAATGCGGCTGAGGCAATGCTACCGGAATCTCGCTTGATGTAGTTTGCAGCAAAAGACAGTACATCTGCCCCTACGCTCCGCATTTTACCCCAAACTTGATCCCTCCTTATGTCATGTTCATATTTCCATTTACTGCCAGTTTTCGTGTCTAACAACTTCATCTGCAACGTATCGCGTGCGCTATGCACAGCGCTTCTACCTCATCATAATCACTTCCAGTCAATGAGAAAATCCTATATCACGTCAAAATAATCCCCATGGCGCCGCCGCACGGGCGGACCTTTGATATCACGCCTGAAAAGGAGGCCCGTCAAACCTCGTTCATCTACCGCCAACTTTTCGTTACCCCACCCGCTGTCTCTCCCTCAGAAGTGAACCTCAATGGGAAGACAGCTATTGTGACAGGGGCTAACGTCGGCCTTGGCTTAGAATGCTGTCGCCAGCTCCTCGGGCTGGGCCTATCCAAGCTCATTCTGGCTGTTCGCGATGAATCGAAAGGCGCCGCTGCAAAGGATAAGCTAGCATCCGCGAAAAGAGATCCTGCTGCCACCATCGAGGTCTGGCCATTAGATTTATCGCGCTACGAGTCCGTGACTGCGTTTGCCGCGCGCACTAAAGAGCTAGACAGGCTCGACATACTAGTGTTGAACGCGGGCACCTTCACGTCTCAATACCAAGTCAATCCAGAAACGCAACACGATCAAGTCATCCAAGTCAACTACATTTCGACCGCGCTGCTCACTGTGTTGATGCTCCCCGTAGTCCAGGCCAAGAACACCCCCGAGAATCAAGGACGCATAATCCTCGTCAACTCGGAGACGGCAGCATGGGCCAAGTGGAAGGAACGGAGCTCGACACCTCTTCTCAAAGGCTTCGACGACCCGAAAACGTTCCAACACATTGAAAGATATTACTGCTCTAAGCTATTGACTCAAATGTTCCTCGTCGAATTGGCGAAACGGGTGCCTCCGACGGTTGCCGTGATTACATCTTGCAATCCCGGGTTATGCTACGGCTCAAAGCTACATCGTGATACCGAGGGTACTATCCCCGGGTTTCTATTTGGCACTTTTAAGCGTATCATAGGCAGGACAACAGAGGTTGGCGCTCGCACATTGACGGACGCTGCTGTGAAGCATGGGAATGAGGTACATGGACAGTACCTTGGCGACTGCAAATTGAAGCCGTGAGCTACCCTATATATGCTGTGCACTAACTGATGAACTAATAATTGCATAGTATGGCACCGCTTGTCTACCAACCTAAGGGTATGAAACTGGCCGAGACCTTGTGGCAAGAGACCATGGCAGAATTGTCATTTGCTGATGTAGAGGGGGTGATTGAGGGCTTGGGAAAGTAAATCGAAAGTAGGATTACTTTAATTGGGAGCTAAATCAAGTTCGGGTACTCAGCTTGCCTGCTAGACTCAGACAGACGACATAAGGGTCACTGAATCAAGATGCTATAGCACTCTGAATGCGCATTTCATCCTCTGCAGTACGAAACGTTGAATGAAGTTTATCTGTTAGTCTGACTAAGCGACAGGGGCGAATTGGGCATCACCAGTGATGATAGCCTATAGCTTCCTAACTATACAGGCAGACATTGTGTTTAATCGCTATGGAGCGCCAATACTACCTCGGGACCTTACCTAGTCGGGTTGTATAATTCGAGTATTGAAGGATACGCCGTATGTATTGTGCTAGCTACGCCGTGTTTTGGGGGGATACCTGGGATCACATTAAAAGTGCTTGGCAGTGCACCAATCCTTCTCGGTTACGCATGAACTTGCACCTATATGGGGTCCGGGGTAAGGCGCTCCCCGCCATTTCAGGCCTTGATGATCCCCAATATGCCCTAGAGAGGCGGAACCTCGTGCTTACGGGGCAATGTGTTTCTTAGGAAGCGAGTGCACAGTTGCACAAAGCAGGATGTCAGGATTTAAGTATACTAGTATCTAGACTGGCCCATTCTGCATACAAGAGGTAGCATTGCATTCGACCTTGTTAGTTGTCCTTCACGTATCCATTGTATGTTTACTACGACGGACATCCCAGGCTATAGCTTGTAACCCAAGCTCGTGCCTCCGTCCACCACCAAAGCAATGCCAGTTGTGTAACTCGACATAGGACTACACAGGAAGAGCACCGTGTCAGCAATCTCCTGTGGCCTGGCCATCCTTCCCATTGGGACTATCGAGTTGATCATCTCTTCGAGCCCGGCCACCCCATCCTTAGCGCTCTGCACCATCGGCGTGTCTACCCAAGATGGACACACACAGTTGACCCGGATACTATGCTGTACGTTATCAAGTGCTACCTCAGAGTCAGCTACCATGGGAACGGGACTTTTGCTGCGACAGCTCAGCCTACCTGCACTACGACCCAACCCAAGGACTGCATGCTTTGAAGTAGTGTATCCTACCAATCCCGGCGACGGGACGAACGACGACAGGGAGCCCATGATGGTGATGACGCCGCGTATGACGCCGCGCTCGGGGTCTTTCGGCGAGACAGGGCGAAGATCCTGCAGCTTCATGATCGCAGAGACTGCCCGAGTAACAAGAAAGGTCCCAAAGACATTTACATCCATGAAGCTCGCGAGTTCGGGGAGCCTCGTCTCAAGGAACTGAGTCCCGGTTTTCGCACCGATCTTACCGGTCCCAGACGCGTTAGTAGCCGTTTGCACCCCAAGCGTTAATGTCACCTCCCAATCTCATGCCGTGGTACTCACACCAGCACATATAACGCAATAGTCAATCCTTCCAAAGGTCTCTGATGCGTATTTGACGCCATCTTCAACTGACTTTTCGACGGTCACGTCCATATGGATAGAATGGGCTCGGAACTTCGGCGCCTTTCCAAGCACCATGCAGCGAGAGGAGACGGCCTGGGCGGCAGTAAGGTCAATATCGGCGACAACGATGCCGCAAGCTCCGTAGGAGGCGAAGGCCTCGGCGCATGCTCTCCCTATGCCGCTTGCTACATATCGTGCGTTAGCTAGGAACTAAAGGGGGGTAAAGGGAGCTTACCACCCCCCACAACAAGTGCAACACCGTCCAGTTCCATGCTGTACGAAGGTGTAGCAGTTATCTCCGTAGTAAATAAGAAACAGTATGTTGTAAACAGGCCTAGGCTCTGGTCTCGTAATTTATTCGATTTCGTTCAGCGATTCCCCCACCAACAGGGGCACCCCCTTGGACGTCTATGCAAGCCAATATGGTGGAAATCCGTTATCCAATCCAGCCATGACAGTGCATGATAGATAGTCCTAGCGATCGTGTGAAAGAGTAACTCCTAGCTACTTTTGCGCCTTTAATTCCACCTAACCCTATTGTATGTCAATTTCATGAGAATTACTGCATCAGTGCTTACTGGGCGATCTTACAGAGCGGCCTTCTACACCTATTGAAGAGAAGGATTCACTGAGCGGGCGGGCCAGGTTCTAGGAGCTTGCCGCTTTTATCCCTTTCACCCGACTTGATTGAGCCTATTCATGCAAAGATAGAGCTTGTTTCTGTGTAGCTATAGGATGAAATTTAAAGGCATCGGTCAGATTAAAACTCCAAACTATTCGCATTTCTAGATTCATCAATCGTTAGTAACTTGAGAAGGTTATGCAAATTTCACTTATTGATTCTCATGTTCAAGATTTGGGTAGAGGCTTCATAGATTAGATGAAAATCGCACTTCAAGACCTCATGGCGGTCCATACCAGTTCTAGCGATCTCAAAGATCTTCCATGCATTGTCGGAATCGGTAATCCCCTATTCAATAGGACCCTTTCAAGTCACCTAAAAGTGCTGACACGTCGATGTAGGATGTCGCCTCCCAGGAGGCATTCGTTCACCATCGGAGCTGTGGGACTTTCTTGCTCAAAAACGGTCAGCTCAGGGGCCCGTGCCGCCTGAACGATTCAACATCAAGGGGTTTTACCACCCCGATGGAAGCCGCCGGGCTGGTGTTATAGATGCCGATGGTGGTTACTTCCTGGATGAGGATGTTAGGCAGTTTGAGAACAGCTTTTTCGGGATCAATAATCTTGAGGCAACTTATGGTACATATCACCAATCGTGACGGGGTCAGAGAAACACGTGCTGATTGAGATTTGATAGTGTGTTGAGAAGAAACATGCCTTCATAAACTTAGCTAAGATATGAAGGAACTGATAGTTAGCAGATGGATCCCCAGCAGCGCAAACTACTCGAAGTGGTCGCGGAGTGCTTGGAGAACGCGGGTGTGTCGCTCCAGAGCATCTCGGGGACAAACACGGCTGTATATGTAGGGAACTTTACGGTCGATTTCCAGTCGATGCAGGCGAGAGATGCCGATTATCTTCATAGATACCATGCTGCAGGAACAGGGACAGGTATCATGGCAAATCGAATCAGCCACGTTTTTAATCTGCATGGCCCAAGGTATGTATTATCAGCATTGAGACCAACGAACAAGACGCCATCGTCGTTCAAGAGCAGTGGCCGTACAGACATCTCGCTTGCCCAATCTCTCTACCCAAAGCCGAAGCTAACTGCGATGTAGTTTCACATTGGATACCGCTTGCTCGTCATCTCTGGTCTGTCTCCACAACGCTGCCGTTGCATTGCAAAACGGTGACTGCGACGGGGCGATCGTGGCGGGTGCAAATCTCATCACAGGCACCGAGCAGCACATAGCTACAGTCAAGGGAGGTGTTATATCACCCACGTCGACCTGTCACACGTTTGACGCGGCAGCGGATGGCTACGGAAGGGCCGAGGCGGTCAGCGCTATCTACCTAAAACGTCTATCCACCGCACTGGAGGATGGAGATTGCATTCGGGCGATCGTTCGCGGAACTGCAATTAACGCGTAAGTCGGCGACATAGCTTCCTATCGACATGTTGTTTGGAGTCTGATCTTTATAGTAATGGCCGTACACTTGGCATCACACAACCGAGTGCAGTTCTCCAGGAAGCTGTCATCCGCAAGGCGTATTCTACAGCAGGATTACAGTTCTCGGGTACTGATTATGTAGAATGTCATGGTACTGGCACCGCCGTAGGCGACCCTATTGAGGTAGACGGCATTGGTAGATGCTTCGGTGGTAGAGCAGGCCCGCCACTGCGTATAGGAAGTGTAGGATTGCCTTCGTGTCTTCAACCGTGTTTGCGAGGAAGCTGATGGAGTATCCCTTACTTAGATCAAGACGAACATCGGCCATTCCGAGGCCGCAAGTGCTTTGTCATCTGTGATCAAGGCTGTGTTAGCTTTCGAGCATGGTCAAATCCCCCCAACGCGTGGCATCAAAAAGTTGAATCCAAAACGTGAGTCGGACAACCGAACATGGACGACTAGATATTGCTAACAACCATGGCTATAGTCTCTCTTGAAGCCCCGAATATTGAAATTGTTACAGAGCTGGAGCCGTGGCCTCGGGAGACTCGCAGGATAAGCATCAATGCTTTCGGATTTGGGGGAGCAAACGCCCATGCGATTCTCGAATCGTATGATAGCTACACTGGTATCTCATTGTCCGAAAACGCGACACCGGTCATCCCAAACAGCACTGTGTATGTATTGCCCTTCTCGACAGCATCAAGCAAGTCCCTCGATAGGCGCAGAAGGCATGTGCTGCGAGCGCTCAATCTTGCGAAGAAGGATCCACGCAGACTGAAAGAACTCGCTTTTACTCTTAGCGAGAGAAGATCACACTTGCCATTTCGCGGTTTTTGTTTGGCCGATGGGGAGGGCAATGAAATTATAGAAAAGTCCGCGCGGAAAATACCGACATATCCTCAGGAATGCGCACGAGATCCATTTCCGATTGTCTTTCTTTTCACGGGACAAGGGGCCCAATATCCGGGCATGGGAAAGGCATTGTTGCATGATACCTCTGGTATATTTAGCAACACGATCCGTCGACTCGACAATATTTTGATGAGACTCCCGGCTACCTTAGCACCCGAATGGACGCTTGAATCCGTCATGGCAGAGGAATCAGACACGAGCCAAGTACACGATGTGGCGCGGAGCCAACCCCTTTGCACGGCTATACAGATCGGCCTCGTCGACATTTTGAGAAGTTGGGGCATTCAGCCAGTTTCCACCATAGGACATTCTTCTGGCGAAATCGCGGCGGCCTACGCAGCTGGCTTTCTTTCAGCCAGAGAAGCTATCCTAGTAGCGTACTTGCGTGGAGTTGCTGTGAAACAATTGCGTGCACAAGGTCGGATGATGGCAGTAGGAATGCCAGCAGAGGTGGCTACTCGGATCATTAATGACCAAGGACTGAAAGATGAAATATGCGTCGCATGCGTAAATTCACCGGAGAGCGTAACGTTGAGCGGTACAGCAGATGCCGTCAATGCCTTAAGTGAGGAGTTGCGCACCAAATACTTCGTACGGATACTGGAAACAAACAATCGAGCATACCACTCGCATCTGGTTCAAGAAGTTGGTTCTCTCTACGAAGATCTGCTATCAAGTCACGTATGGAATGAGCCGAGCGCGGTCGATGACCCCCGCCACAATGGTTCGGAGATGATATCATCCGTCGGTCGAGAGCCTGGCGACGTTCGAAAAGTCGACCGCACTAGTGTATCGACGCCGAACTATTGGCGGCGGAATCTTGAGCTTCCAGTACAGTTCAACGATGCTATGCAGCAAGCCATTACAAATGGAAAGTCGCATCTCATCGAAATAGGACCTCATGCCGCGCTCCGAAGTGCAGTAGATCAGATTATCAGCCAACTTGAGATCAGCACGGACAAGGCGCTTTACGACCATACTTTGCTCAGGGGCCAGGGCGCCGAGCGTTGTATTAAGGCTCTGGCTGGCAATTTATTTATGCATGGCCATCGCTTGAAGTGGCCGATGATTAATGGAGGAGCTGACCGTATTATGGAGGGTTTGAGGCCACTTCACGATCTCCCTCCATACCCTTGGGACTATTCAGCCGGCCTGTTATGGAACGAGCCGCGTGCAAGCGAAGAGCTCCGTAATCGTGCCTGCGTACGCCATGAGCTTCTCGGCTCTTTACAGCTAGCTGGCAACGGAGTCGATTTTTGCTGGCGAAACATTTTGAAGCTCGACGAAATACCGTGGATTCGGGATCATAAAGTTGAAAGTCAGATTGTGTTCCCAGCCACAGCATATCTTACACTAGCAATGGAAGCACTTGCGCAAGTGCAATCGATCGATCTCTTCGCTCCCGGGACGTTACTCCATCTGCAGAACGTCAACTTTATAGCAGCCTTTGTCATCGAAGAAGATAAAAAAGCCGAGCTGCATACAACACTAACGCAGCGCAAGATTTCAACCTCAAGCAGGTCAAAAGACTGGTATGAATTCACAGTCTCATCTTGGGTAGGAGGCATCTCGACATTGCACTGCGTGGGCAGCATTCGCTTTGAGGGTTCAGCAAATGCCGACGGCCCAGAACCTTTCGTAAAGGCTATTTACAATGAAGATTCGGTTAGACTCGAACTATGGACGATGGAAAGGTGGTATGCCAAGTTGCAGGAGAAGGGATTGGTATTCGGGCCCGAATTCAGATCTTTGACTAGCATGAAGACTGATGGCAACCGCATTCAGACCGCATCTATTTCAACGACCTTGCTGAATCAGAGACAGAGCCAAAACCCGGCTTCAAAATTCCCCGAAACGCGGTATAATGTCAGTCCAGTTGTGGTCGACGCTTGTGTTCAAGCTGCCATTATGGGTGGGACAGCTGGAAGCATTAATGATTTGAAGGCATATCTCCCGGTCTTCATATCGAACTGCTTCATCACGTCGCCGGATCTAGAGAGTGTCGGCACCGAGGCAAGAATACATACCAACTCTAGGTATACAGGCCCTGCAACGAAGCAAATAGATAGCACTCTTTACAGCGACCGTGATCAAGCAATTGTCCATCTTGAAGGGGTCCATTTGGCTCTCTACAGCAGGGAACCAAGTATTCAAACAGCGTCCAATGGGAGCAATATCGCATCGCAGCGCCACCCTTGTCTTCGAATACAATGGAAACCTGACGTCTCGAGGCTCGGGCCAGAAGACAAGCTTTCGCTTCTCGAATATCTTTCAAGCCTTGATGTAAAAGACGCATCCGCTGTCTCATATGACTTCAATTTCTTGGCCTTACTCGACTTAGCTGGTCATAAAAACCCGCGTATGCGAATCCTTACCCTCTCTGAGGATGAGACGGAAGGCGGCGGGCAATTAGGCCGTTTGTTAGGACGAGGGACGGCATTTTCTCGGTACCAATCATGGGCGCAGGGCAGTGTCGGCCAAGATGGAACGGTCCGTATCAATGATCGCCATGCGCGACAATTCGATGTTATCATAGTTGACCAGGTAAGCAACCCCCTGAAACTCATTTTTGGTCGCCCCCAGATAGTTCGGGGTTAAAATCAACGTCCGTAGTGCTCGCACCCGGGATTCCAGAGAATAGCTTCTGGAGAATATCGATCTCTGCTTGCCCCTCATGGGATGTGCATCTACCAAAGTACGGGGAAGGTAGCCCAAGTCGACATACCAAACGGGTTTGAGCGACTTATCGTTAGTGAACATCTGATGCTCGAGACGCAATCCATAGAGCCGATTTCACTTATCGGAAGAAAGTTCATCATCCTAGTACGTGGCGCAGTCAATGCATTCATAGATACATGGTATGTCAAGACACAATCATAGGTGGCATGCTGATCGTCGTGATAGGTCAACAAGCCGTCTGATGAGCTGCGGAGGGTTTCGGAGAGGCTAGCGAAGTATCTAAAAGCCACCATCGAAGCATCGGATGTTTCCATAGTATCTCTCAGCGAAATATGGGATGCGTGCGTGAGCCGTGAGACTGTATGCATCTCGTTACTCGAAGTACAACACCCACTTCTCGCAATAGTGACAGCCGAAGAAATGGACTATCTTCGCAAAGTCACTGATGTCGTCTCAGACCTCTTGTGGATTAGCGGAGAGTCGTCGTTGAGTGCCAATCCGAATCCAAATCTAAGTCTTGTCCATGGACTATCCCGAGCCTTGATGCTTGAACAGCCACTTCTCCGATTCGCGATCTTGGATGTCGGAAATTCGCTTGTAGGAGATTACACTGATCACGGCTTTGAAGCGACTTGTGCGAATATCGTCAAGGTCCTGGTTTCGCATCACGATCTTGATGATAAGGAGTTTGTTCAGGTGGGATCATTGCTTCATATAAGCCGCTTCGTCCCCGACGTTGAACTCAACGAGCTATTCGGCCATCATCTGGGATCCGAGGAGCAACGAGAGAAACAGACTAGGTCACTAGCAGAGGCCTCGCCAGCACGCCTAGTCATTGAAAATCCCGGGCGGTGGGGTTCGATGTATTTCCAGCAATTATGCGAACCGACATCAACCCTACCTCCAGTAGGTTTCGTGGACGTTGACATCAAAGCAGTAGGCATTAATGCAAAGGATATCTATACGATGGTTGGGCGTGTCGAGACCCCCAATGGAACTCTATGTCACGAGTTCACGGGCGTCATT
Source organism: Xylaria sp. Z21 (assembly GCA_037356095.1). Taxonomy (NCBI): domain Eukaryota; kingdom Fungi; phylum Ascomycota; class Sordariomycetes; order Xylariales; family Xylariaceae; genus Xylaria; species Xylaria sp. Z21. Next base: position 515,961 of record JBAWJX010000006.1, on the reverse strand, counting down.
AGGTCTGTCGGACCAGACATTGACACTGCTGACCTAGCACCTGGGGATCGGGTACTTGTGATGGCAATGGTCCACTTCCATACAACCGAGCGAGTGCCTGCGTGGACTGTTCACAAGCTCTTACCGGGTGAAAGCTTTCGAGTCATGGCGACCCTACCCGTAGTATACGCAACAGCATTGTGTGCACTGAATGATTACGCGCATCTAAAAGCTGGCGAGTCAATTTTGATACATGCTGGCGCTGGTGCCTTCGGAATTGCTGCAATCACACTCGCTCAGCGTCTGGGGGCTATCATCTACACGACCGTTAGCTCCGAAGCGAAGCGAAGTTTCTTGATCTGTGAACTAGGCGTGCCCGAAGCTCATATCTTCCAGTCACGAGACAGGTCATTCACATCGGGTATCATGAAAGCTACAGGAGGCCGTGGAGTCCATGTCGTCATCAATTCTCTTGCCGGCGATTTAATGCATGAGAGCTGGAGCTGCATAGCAAGGTTCGGACGCTTTGTAGAAATTGGGAAACGTGAGCTTCTAGATGCTGGCAAGCTTGATATGCGGGTCTTCTTGCGCAACGCTACATTTGCAGCTTTCGATCTTAGCGACCTCTATTACGATGACGGTTGGTACAAAGAAATCATGATAGGGTAGGGAAGCTCACTTAGCCGTGATGTGTTAGGGCTCTACTGACAGAGGCGTAGTAAGGTGAAAGAACTTCTCGAACTATTCCGAGCCGGGCACATACAGCCTATCCCAAGTATCGAGTTCGACGTCTCGGATATTTCTCAGGCCTATCATCAATTCTCCAGGGCGGATCGGATCGGTAAGGTTATAGTATCCATGGACGACCCCTCAAGCCTCATTAGTGTAAGTTTAGATCTTTCAATTGATAACAGTGAATATATTGCTGATTCAATAGCAGGTCTCACTGCCGAAATACCGATGCTTGTTCGATACTCAAAAGGTATACTTGCTTGTAGGATGCCTTGGCGGACTTGGAAGAAGTGTTGCCCGCTGGATGATGGCTCGTGGCGCGCGACGTTTCGGTAAGTGAATAAAATCGAAGTTGCATAGTGTCTCGACAGAGAAGGCTTGCTGACTTTTACTAAAGTCTTTCTTGGAAGGTCTGGTAGTGATAAGCCAGACGCAAAAAGTTTGATCTCACGACTCAAGGATGCTGGTGCCTCTGTCACAGTCGTCCGTGGTGACGTGACTGACCCTAATGACGTAAAGGAGTCGGTGAAGGCGTGTCACGGGTTAGGCTCTGCCATTGGCGGGGTCATTCAGGCAGCGATGGGTCTCCACGAGGCACTCTTTTCGAGTAGTACGTGTTTCTTGCTCCCATCCAAATTCGTGTTCCTTTAAAACATGTGCCCCGGCTGTTCAGCCGACAGCGCTAACATTGGGCGATACAGTGACCAACGAAGCTTGGCACACAGGCATACAGCCAAAATGGCGTGGCTCCTGGAACCTTCACAATGAGCTCGCACACGAGAAAGGCCTAGACTTCTTTCTGTTGACTTCATCGGTCTCAGGAAGTGTCGGAACAGCCACTGAAAGCAATTACTGCGCCGCAAATGGATTCTTGGATGCGTTTGCGCGCTGGCAGCGCCAGCAAGGGATTCCATCTATCTCAGTTGGGTTGGGCATGATCTCAGACGTTGGCTACCTTCATGAAAACCCCGACATCGAGGCTCTTCTCCTTAGAAAAGGAATACAGTCCCTGAACGAAGACGAGCTTTTGCAGATCATCGATCTCGCAATATCCTCGGCAGCTCGTCCAATTACCAATCACTCACATGCACATCTTCTGACAGGACTCGAGCCATTTGGTCTGCGCAAGCTGATGGCGAGAGGCTTCGATGTGGATAATGGAACAATGCGAGATCCTCGGGCGATGGTCATTTCAGGGGCATTGATCGCGGAGCTGGAGTCTAAGAGTAGCTCTAACAATGCGTCCGGGAACCCAGCCGGTGCTCCTGAGTGGTTGAAGTCCATCCCACCCAGCCTTGCTGATGTATTACGGTCTAAATCGGAGGGGGATGATCAGCTGCATGATGCAGTTTTGAAGCTGATTATCAAGCGCTTCTCGGATTTAACATTGTTGCCGTTAGATCAAGTCAACCCATCGAAAGCTTTGTCACAGTATGGGATGGACAGCATGATTGCAGCGGAATTCCGGACATGGTTTTGGCGGGTGTTAAAGGTAGATGTGCCGTTTTTGAGCCTCTTAAGTCCAACCGAGAATCTCGTCACACTGGCCGAGCTCGTTGAGACAGAGCTTCAGAACATGAAAAACTGATTTGCCGCATGCGATAGATCTGGTTTGTCAGGAAGGTATCTAATCTAGATAGCCGGCAGCTTGTTTATCCGGCTGCGTATTGTGGCGTAGCAAGGAGATCAGCCACACAACCATGGCTACGCCCGCAAGCCACAATCGCGCAAAGATAGATCCCTACCTTCATCAGAAGACCTTAGAACACCAGAGAGCACCCAGATGTGAAGCGCAAATCAAGGTGCACATTCAACACGTGAAGAATATTCTGACGCTGGCAATCCGTCCTGGCTACCCAACCACCCCAAAAGAGCTCTACATTGACTCTAGAGTCTAAGTGTAGAGTTCTATGTACCACTAATCCGCTGCCTAACCCGAAAGGTCTAGGGCACTCATCCAAATTTGTAGAGACCCACCCACATGCCAACGAGTCGCTGGGCTAGTTTTGCTCAATTCGGTCGCTCGGCGAGATTTGAATCTTCGCCAAGCGATTAGACTAACAACTTCACCAATGAAAGACTGCCAACAGAACCAGAGGGGAGGTTGGCCGACATGTCACACAGTAACTACCCAGGAGCTCTCTCCATGTGCAACTGAGAAGCCCAATCGTGTCATCCACTCGTTAGGCCATACACAGGCGTAAATGAGATTTGGCCGCGAAAGGGTCAACGGCTTCAGACCCGGTGGCCACTAAGACGCTATCTCACCGCTCTTCAGGGGCGCGTACCGCGTATTTGCGGTGAAGACGTGGTATGATACGCATCATGTACCTGCGGCATTGTGAATTATCGTAGAAAGTTAGTGTACCAAACAAGCTCGGGGGCGGGTCACTGCCGCAAGAACCGAGGAATTGGATGATGATGACGATGAACTGGTAGCTCGTTGGTGACTATCGTCCGTCTATAAAGAGTAGTCGAAATCCCACACCCTGAGGATTTTGGAAGACCAGAGGCCTAGCCTTGAATCATTCAACACCCTTTTCAAAACAACTTTCCAACCAACTTTTCCCCCAACCCTCAACAGCCCAACAGAATGGATGCTTTCAGCTCTATCGTCGCTGTTGTCATGGCCGCCGTGGCCTCTGTCTCGGTCGGTTCCATTGCCGAGGGGAAGGTAAGAACAGCTTCTACAGTGACATTTGGATAACAAAGAGCTTCTCACTAACTCGGCTGAATTAGGCATTCGGCTCTGCCGTCAGTGCCTGGAGTATCAGTATGAGGTCGTGACCCCCGGCCTTTGTGGCGGAGGCACGAAGGACGTTCGCGGAGTCCCGAGGCGGCACAAAGCGGATGTCAGTGGTGGTAGAAGGCGTCGGATGAGAACGGCTCTCCGAGCAACAACCACACCCTATCAGTTATGAGCACCGAATTACACAGTTATGAGCGATCAAGGGGATGACGGGATCGATTGGGATGGCTTAGGTTCCGGAGCAAATCAGGTTATGAGCTGGATATTGGGTGACGGCGGATTCGAACGGGATGGCCCAGCTTCCGGGGCATGGGCATGTTATGAGCATCATAAGCTCTTTGTCTTACGCAAGGGCATCACGATACCCAACCAACTTGTAGCTCACTGACGATTAGCTACCGGATGTGACTACAAGCTAGTTAGCAGCCTCGACAGGAATTTTCTATGTCTATTCACTGCTACTTATTTTTTGCCATTGCAATGTGCTTGATACCTCGGCGTGACTTGTCATCTAGCTACGTTTCGCCTAACGTCGTGTCTATTACATGTGTCTCGCCGTGGCAACCTAAAAGGTTATCAAGCAAGACTTACATCATGCGCCAAAACTACGCTACCGCCTCTCTACTCGCCGGGACTCATTGGCGTTGATTATACGTCTGCTCCACGCTTGCCTTCTCTCTTTCCAGGTACTCCTGGAATGAGTGGAGGGGTATACCCCATTCCTTGATATCGTCCATATCGTAATGATCAGAGTACGTTCGCGTTTCGAGTTGGCTTTGCAGGAAAAGATCGTCCTTGTAGTTGGCACGGAGATCTTCGTCAGACAAGTAGTCAGCCTTGATCTGTCGACCCGTAGCTTGGGATAACAACTTTAAGGTCTCTTCAGCTGTGTACAACCCGGACGCAACCGCAATGTCCTGGCCGCTGAACCGGGAAGGGTCCTTGAAGGCTGCAATTGAGAATGCTGCGACGTCGTGCTCGTCAACGAATGGGACCACGGTGTCGGGTCTCCACGCGGTCTTGAACGTCCCGGTCTCCGTTACACCATGATGCATGAAGTGAACCTTAGGAGCCAGCCAGTTGGCCATGAACGTTGCGGGTCGCAAAATAGTGAAGGCTTCGAAACCCGCGGCGCGGGCTATATTCTCGACAGCCGTCTTGTTGTTGAGCAGTATGGCTACAGGATTGTCAGGCTTGAAGCGCTTGGCAATCGGCTCGGTGATACTGGTTGAATGGATGACGTGCTTGACTCCTGCGGCCTTAGCTATAGCAATGATGCTCTTCCCTTGTCGGACGTCGGCTTTCAGGTCAGTGAAGTCAGGCAAGAGGTTCAAGAACAGGCCGTCGCAGCCAGCTATCGCGTCTCGAAGCACCGCTTCGTCGTCCCAGCTTCCAGGAAATAGTTTCACCCCTGCAGATGCGAGCTCTTTCGCCGCCGAGGAGGTAGGGTCTCGAACTGTCGCATGTACATTCCAGTTTATCTTTCTGAGGTCGAGAGCTAGGGCCTTGCCAAGTGTGCCGGTGGCCCCAACAACAAAAATTGTAGGTGGCATGTTTAAAAAGAGCGATTCAGCAGTAATAGTTTGTCGCCGGTTACGTTATGATAGGAGTGAGGTGTGAGGTCGGTAGGAAGTGAGCATTAGTGAAACTAGAGCAGTACTTTAGTCGTATCATTAAAAAGAATACGGGCACATGGTATTTATTTGCCATGCTCATACGGGTACCTTGGGTAAACTTGGGGGGTACCTTATGCGTAGACCCTTTTTAGCAAACTACCAACGGGAAACTCAGGGATGTCGGCGGTCTTCCGCCTAGCCGTCTCCATCATCTTCCAGTAATGTACCTACTCACTTACCTTCCCTAGCGGCCATCCTCCTCGTCTTAGGTATCTGAATAACGCTCTTGGGGATACATTCCGACACGGAGCTTCTGAACGCTCCCGAAGGATAGATAGGGTATTGAGGTGGTATCTGTATGACAATGACAAAATCAATACATATAAATAGATAATTATGACATCTCAACAAATTACGCTCGCTTACTATTCGAAAACAAGAAAGATTGTCTCACATTCACCTCGGCTTTGTGTTTGTCATCCAATTAAATGAGACATACAATATTGCAGTTAGGAAGGCATGTATCACATTTGAAGCCATTACCTCACTGCGATACTTATATACCCCAATAAGGTAAACTATACAAAGCCCAAACTCATGCGTGACGAGAATTGCGTCATACCCGACATTCAAGCAGTAGCTCCCGTGAGCGTCACAGTATAGTCAAGCCCAGCCTGGACATCGCTCCCAAGGCTGAAAGGGTCAAACTGAATGAGCGTAGCCGGGGTGTTAACAACAACAAGGCTCGCCTCCTCGGTAGAGCTGACGGCAGTCGATCCAGAGCCGTTGGGCAGGTCGACGTACCGCGTCGCACCAGAGCTCGTGTTGCGGACTGCCAAGGTCGCAGTGAAGGCCTTGCTCGCGGTAACCTTGGCTGTGACGGTGACGGACCCTGACTTCTTGAGCGGAATGACTAGATAATGCCACTGGTCAGCAACTGATCCACCTATCACCTCCTTGTTATGTACAAGGCTGCCAAGACTGCATCTAATATGAGGCCACCTTGAAGCGGAGTTCCGCTGCTCAAGGAAAAGGGGGGTGGGAATTGGGGGCACTTACTGTTAGCACCCATGTATCGGGGCTGCCTCGCGCTTTTGACCTTGTAGGTTCCCGCAGTGCTCTGGGCGTCGAGATTGGCGTAGTTGATGTTACCACGCTGCTGTAGGAAGACCTGCTGCGCGGTGGCGTGTCCGATATCAACGTATGCCATACGAGCCCAGTAGCGCGCGACAATTTGCTGGGCCGTGTTACTCGTGGCGATGCGGTCGAGCGAGTGTAGCGGCGTCTCATTGCTTCCCTTACTATACTGGCGAATCATATCGCGGACAGCAGTCTGGCCGATCCCAGCATATCCGTCAGGGTTCGCCGTGATATAGGACAAGAAGGGCCAGGCCTCGTAGTAGTTGCCTGTGTTGGCGGAACCATCGACAAGCACTTGGAATGAGTCCCCGATGACTTTCTGCAGGTTGATCTCGGTCGCTGTCGCGGACTGCCCGTGCGCGGAGCGCGCGCTGGCGCACATAGACGAAGTCTTATACGTGTCAGCAATCCAATTCGCGACCGTCTCCCACCACGCTCCGGTTCGCCCTTGGTCAACCCAGTAGCGCTCCGTGTATGTGAGCCCGTGTCCCCATTCATGCACGACCACTGTTGGGACTGAGATGTAGCTCTGCTGGACTTCGAGCCAAGCCATACCGGTCGCAGCATCCGAGTGCATGACACCTGCAGCGCCCGGCAGGCTCGCGACAGAGTACAGATTGACTTTGGTGAACGGTCCGTTGTCGTTGGCCGAATTGTAGGATAGACCCGACGAGCGCCATCCGAGCGTGTTTACGAAGCAGTCGTAGGCGCCCTCGAGAAGGTTCAGCGAAGTCGTCGCAGCGCTGCCGGTGGCACCATACACGCGGAAATGTGCCGAGTCCGTGTAAGTGCTTCCTCCGGGTCCTATGTTAGGGTTCGCGGTGAACGTAGCAGGCGGCGCCGCGGCGGTGAGCGTGCCCGACGCGGCTTGATTCAGGGGTACCGCGGCGCCGTGAGCCGTGTACAGAAGGACGGCCGCAGCTGATAGAACTGTCTTAGACGGCATGTTAATGAGTGTTCTTGAGTACTGGACCTTGGGCTAATTCATGGGCACACGCTACGATACGGCTCTCATCTACTGCATGATGCTAGATTCTGGCATTATATAATAGAACTTCGGGAAATCCTTTCATGATTGCGACCACCATGGGGGCTTCGACGCCCCAATCGTGGCCTGACTCCTATCCACGGATTAATGAGGTCAACTTTGTGAAGGGTGTCGATGTTCTTGGCTGATACTTTAATATCAAGGTTACCTCCTTAATTTGGGACTTGGCTTCGGATTCCGTTCCGAAAAGAGGAATTAGCACACAGCGAGTTGTGTCGCATAGTCATTATTCCCCCGGTGTATTTTGATTGAAGGATAATTAAGACGCAGGTCGCCCAGAGTTACATGGAACGCACCTAAATTTCTATCTGGATTCAAAATCAATAGGCGCACACTGTCTTGCATGCACTTGTAGTAGAAGAGGTATAAGGCTAATTAGATAGAAGTTACCTAGGTGTATAGAGATTCGTGCTATCTTCCCCAACTTTTAAAAGTTTACCTGTGTGGGAGTATCCGTTAGGGATTACGTGAGTAAAAGGGTTATTAGTATAGTACAGCATACAGCGCTCAAAGACTAGGCAACCCGTCAAGTGTAAATACTGACGTACGTGTCATCAGACAAAGCAGTTGATGAACAATTTAAACAGGAACTACTGCCTGTATACTATTTAAGTTCAAAGTAGATAAGTGCTGAGAATACTATTCCGACTCCTAATTGGATACCTCGAACATGCTTACAATCCCCGCCAGGGGGGTCTGGCGGAGCTCCGCCTACTAAGTAATTAGCTGCGCCTAACAATCGCCCTAAGAATTCAGCAGCATTTCTGTTAGTGCTGATCAATCAATCGAGCGGCTCACCAGCGGAATTCCGACAATAACTCGCCTAACCACCTCCTGAGTAGAGACATGACAACGATAAGCTAGGTTGGACCTTGGACGCTTACAGAGGTTTGAGCACCAAGAATTCATTCATTTTCCCAGGAGCGCGCAATCAGGTAAATAAAGGGAGCCATCGGAATTGTATTATCGATATACTGTTTCATGTCGCGTGGCCAACCATGCCGCCGTCGCTTTCAGCTATAGAGCGTGGCAACCCGCCACCAAGGCGGAAATCCGTAAGTCCTCACTTCAATGCAATGACACCTCATCATACATGCGCCTACCCGCCACAAACATGTCCGCAGTATCTGTATTTGATTCTAACAGTCGCCGCAGTGCGCCGCGTGCATCGGGGCAAAACGGCGATGTGATCTTCGCCGGCCGTCGTGTCTGCGCTGTTCCCAGAGGCAAATCGAGTGCGTCTATCCCGAGAGCGCAATCAGGAGGGGTAGCAGCAACACGACCTCTTCGCCGGCGGGGATGAGTTCGAATGCGCAGCCGCAGGAACTCATGAAAAGCTCAATACCTGAGATGGCATCTTGGGAGGCAAACTTTGACTTCAATATGGATCTGAGCCCTGCGTACAACCCGTCATGTTCATCCTTTCCCGCCATGCCGTTCGACACGCCGCCGATGCCAGGACTTGAGTTCCTTGATGAGGTAGTGAATATGGAGACTACCTTGAACTCTATACCGCCAACGCCGGGACCGCCGTTGGGGCTGGGGGAACCATTGCCTGTGGTTGTGCGGTCACCGAAATCTCCGTGTGCCAATCTGTCGAGAATGCGGCTAATTAGCGCCGCCTCGGACTTGATTGAGAGGCGTCTACGCTACTCCGTGGATGCGTTCAAACATGCGCCGGAGGAGATGGTTGCCGAGGGCGGGACACCTTGGAGTCATCCGGCCCTCTACCGAGACTCTATGCCTACCTGCTTGGAAGGTATACAGGCCCCCTTTCCCTTGCTTCCACCTGAAAGAGTTCCGATAATTGTATGGCTTCAGGTCATACAAGTCAAGACCGTATTTGTTTCGCATAAGACTAACAGGTTGAGATAAACAGACGCACTCGCAGCCTGCGCCCTACACAGAGCAAAGAACGCAAACAACTCGGCCATGATCCAACGCGTCATACAACTGCGCTACCAAAAGCTCGTCACGGCCCCGATTCCCACAACAAGCGTAACTGAGCTGATGGCGCGGACTCACGCTCTGATCCTGTACCAAATCATCCTCTTCTTCGACGACACCTCTTATTCAGCCCGCGTTCTCGCCGAAGAGACCGCCCCAGCGCTCGGCGACTCCGCCATGGCGCTCATGGAATTCGCGCTATACGAGACCGAGGACGAGGACGACAGCAGCGCATCGCACCCATCGCGCAACATCCCTCTCTACCCCCTCACAACCGCCCGCGCGTTGTACCACGACTGGACGTTCCAGGAGTCGCTACGACGGACTCTCCTCGTCGCATTCCTGCTCTCGCAGCTGCAGTGCCTCATGCGCGCGGATTTCTCAACCTTCATGTCACAAACCTTCGCCGCAACAGCTACCATCCCCTGCACCCCCTCATCCTCCTCCTCCCCGTCTTCCTCATCCGCCTACCCCCCCTGCATCGACGATACCCCGTCCTGCGTCTCGTCGTCCGACGCGTCGACCATCGCCGCCATCAAGTACGCGATGCAGCAGTCCCCGCACTCGGACGCCGCGAAGTGCGACGCGCGGATGCTGCTCTGCCGCAGCCTCACGCTCTCGGCGCACCTGTGGCACGCCCGCGACCCCGTCCAGTTCGCCGTGGCCTGGCGCGACAAGAAGCATCTCGTCGCGCACCCCTGGAACATCTGGAGGCGGATAGACACCGCCCAGCCCGACGACATCGATAAGATGGGGCGGATGCTCATGACCTCGGGTATGGGAGTCGAGGAGACGAAAGGGTGGTTTGCCTCAAAGGGCGGTGAACTATAAATTTTAGGTTAAGGTAATATAAGCAACTAGCCTGTAACCCAAATACAGCGCCTACTCCGTTTTCCTGAGGCCGAATTGACAAAACAAGCAATGTTTACTGAGATTTTTTTTTTTTTTTTTTCTCGCAGAACCTCAGATCTCATTCTGTATATATACCCAAATTTCTCATTTCCGAAGCCAAATAGGACAGCGTAGAGGTCATTAGGTTAGGAGTCTTCGGAACCCCATAGGAGACAATGGACATGTTAAAGGATCAACCGTAATAGTAGTTATCTCAACAAAGCTGAGCTGCCGAGTAGAGAAAGTGCAGACACGAAAATGGACAGACGAAAATACAGGCGCTTCATCTCTCGTGATTCTCATAATATATCGTTTAAGCATCGCTGCTACGAGCTGGGTGCTCCTTCTAGCAGTATTTTTCTTAAAGGTAGTCTTGGTGACAGCGCCAAACCGTGGCTCCTCCGATCAAAATGCCACCAAATCTCTCCTACTTATATTCAAATGATGTAAAAATAGATGAAAATGCAACAACAGAAGGGGTATCACTCAAAATCTCGCTAGCTAAATGCCAACATGCACCGCCCTTTGTCATTCGTACAGACATAGCAAGTCTAAACACCACCCACACCACCATCCTCCAGACTCTCATCCCAACCGCCGGTTGAGAGAAGCCATTCGCCGACTCTCTCCTTAACGCCTCGCATGCCATCGCCAAGCGCACCGTCCCATTGGTCCTGAACGACGCGGACTTTTTCTTTCAAATCGTCAGTTAGCCGCTCGCGCTCCCTTCTTTGCTCGTCCTCGATGGCGTGGAAATCGCGACCCTCCGCATCGCTAACCTTAGCACTCGCACTGACTACCGCTTCCTTGACCTCGTGTAGGAGGCATAGTAGATTTGTCTGGGACTCGATAAATTGATACGTGCTCTTCTCCGCGTGCAGCAGCAAGCTGTAGAGATACTGTAGGGGGTGTTGATGATATGACGGGTTCTCTTCAAATTCAAGGGGCGGGATCTGGATGCGGAAATGCGCATCGATGACCGCCGGGATCTTGTCAAGCAGACGCTTCAGCGGCGGCGCAATGTCCCAGAACGCATTTAATTGCATATCGACGCCGCGTGTCACATTTTCCTCTACCACGTCCCGGAATTCGCTCGTCCGCTGCAGTACCTCGCTCGCAAAAGCGGCCTGTCGCTTACTTGCATCTTCAGCAAAAAAGGCCTCTGCATTGCGTAGCTTCTCCTCGTTGCCCGATAGCCGGTACGGTGTAATCACCATCTCGCGATAGCGGTTGTTACGGTCGCTTAGGAGATCGTAAATTTCACGGTGCAGAGTCTCACGTGCCTCAAAAATCCACTTGAGCAGCGTGAGCTTTTCAAGCAGTTCGGGCTGTTCATCACCTTCTTCCTGGGGCATATTGGGATTAGGAGCCTGTGTTTCTACGAAAAGCCGCGAACGGAGCTCGTCAAATAGAGTTGTGGCTTTAGCAATGCGGCTCGTGAGAAGCTCGTTCAGTGGCATAACCACTACATTCTGGAATCTCTCGAATTCCTTCCTCTCTAGCTCCTTCGACTGGGCCTTTTCGGATTCTTGGGTGTCGGCCTCGATCGCGGCGGCTTCAGCATATGACATATTCCCAGAGCTGATCTCTTGCTGCAGATTCACACGCAGCGCTTGTCGCCTTGCCGAGGCTGCTTCAGCAGCTTCATCACGCACTTTCTGACTATCACGCACAAAGTTTTGTTTTGTTGCCTCGATTTCACTTAGATCACTAACTGATCGAACCAGAGTTCGGATGGAGGTTAGCTCCGGATGATTATTGTTTACCGCCGGGTGATGGCGGGGATAAGGGGGAGGCAGTGTGACTAGTCGAGAGACGTCAAGATGGGACGGACTCGGGGTATTAGGTGCTGATGATGCGAGTGATAAAAGGGATTGGCGCCACGGATGTGGTGCCTTTGTCGGCTCTTGTTCATGCCAGCCAACCTTTTCAGGGGGGTACTCATCCGCAAGGTACCCTTCGCTCGAGCCTGAAGGTCCAGGCGCACTTCCGGATGCATCTTGCCACTGTAGCGCTTCTCTCGCCTCTTTCGGCACGCCCATATATTTTGATTCACGCTTTGATCTTTCGATCCGGTTACCTTCGCCCGTGGACTCTGACTCCCACCATCGACTTGCTGGTCTGCCTCGTGAATCCGCTTCATCGCGCGCGCTTACGCTCATACTAAGGATTGGCGAGAGAGATGGCATGTATTGATTCGAAGTCCAATTCGTGTTGATTGGGGGAGGTCCGCTAGGTGACATAGGAAGATTAGCAGACGCTGGTGTAGAGTTTGGCTGGTATTGCTCGCGGACGGGAGCGGTCATTGAGTTCCGATTCGATTTGGTCTCAGAAATTTGAGGTGTCCAGTCGCTCATCTGTGAGCTATTCGAGTCTCGTCGAATCTTCATAGGGCGGAACAGATCTCTTGTCAGATCAAAAATCTCGGACCCCATAGCGCCAATAGCCGATGAATACCTCTCGCGTCTCAATCTCGATTCGTTCACAATAAAATCGGCAAATAGCTTCACGCGGTCAGCATCAGTCTTTGCAGAAGCCTCTTTCTCGGCGAAGGCTTGAAACCGCTCAACTGTCCCCTGGCAGAACTGCTGGGCCGTTTGGCCCACAACGATTTGCTTCGTTAACAGTTGAGAGGTGAAGGGAGTAGAGGCTACACTATTGATCGAGCTGTACATGTCTGGCCGGACGTGAGATGAACTTGAGGCTGATCGACTTTGTGGGGGCGGAGTGGGCAGTGCTTTGGGAGCTATAGCATGCCCTGCCTCCGTGGTAGTGAAGGCTTTCTGAGGATGCGGCGAGAAGGGTGGTGTAGCCGATTCTGCCGGCAGTGACGCTGAAGCCCGGGGTGTTGAGTGGCGTGAATCTGCATTATCCTCAGGAGATTTGGCAAGTTCGAGCACTACCTTTCCTCCACTTCGCGGCGTTCCGCGGTGTACGGAAAATCGACGAGAAAGGTTTGAGCCTTCAGGAACCACAATGTCTGATAGTTGCTGCGCATCCGTGCTTGACTCGGCCCTTTGATGTCTCGTTCTGCTTTCATTGCGTCTTTCCCGTAGAGTCTTCTCGCTTCGGATCGCACCAGTTCTACTCAGACCACCGCTAGGGCTAGTGCCTGTAGCAGACTCGGGCACACCTTGGGCCGGAGTATTACCCAAATCAGATGTTCGCACACTCAATTCAGGTTGGTTAGGTGTTGTAGCACGCTGTTGTTGGTGTTCTTCTTCGACCCAGTTAGCCGGAGTTGGAGGCACAGGTCCCAGAGCAGTAATGCCTCCGGGTGGCGGCCGCCTCGTCGGCGGGGAGGCGATGGGAGGATTTGTGCTGTTTGGTCGGTTAAGACTCTGGGACCGAGACTGTGCGGAAGGGGGCGGGCCCGGTGGAGGAGGTGGAAGCGGCATAGCTGGGTCCCACCTTGTCTGTGACCCAGATCGAGATCGAGCGGAGATAGGCGTCTCTATCGCACTCGCTGAGGCGGCTCTACGCGCATTAGGTGGTAGAATGGGCACATGGCCGTCAGCTGAGTCCATAGCCGGGGGGATATTGATCATTAACGTCTGTGGCCTAGAAACAGAAGGCACTGAACGGGTGTCCGGACTGGGAACCGAATCGGTCTGATCCCGATCCCTTCGCCTTCCAAGTGAGGGCAGACCAAATCGTCTCTCGCGAGAGACCCTTCGTTCCGTCGACCCTGGCGGTGGCGGGAAGTTCTGGGCGGCAGTTGGTTCTGGCGACGGCCGATGGGCACCTGACGGTATGCGAACGGCAGACGTGTTGGCGGGAGGAGTCTCATAATTGATGGGAGCAGGTCGTTGACTACGCGGCGGGGAATAGGGCGGCGGCGGTGCTGGGGCAGCAACTTGTACTTCAGTCAATACTATGTAGATACACGGCAGAAGAGGCATAGATGCTTACCAGGCGGCACGTCACGAAAAGCGGGCTGTACAGGATATTGGTGTGTCCTGTCTGGACCAACGGCAGGCGAGGGAATCCATTCTTGGGGATTGTACGGCTGTATAGAGCTGGCTGGTGTTACGCCTCCCAACATATGCGGTGAGCTGATCGATACAGCAGATCGAGGCGTATTAGCCTGGTTATGGTAACCCAGCGTTGACGTCAACAATGGGTTGAGAGTCTGACGCAGTCGCGAAGTTGTGTCACGGGCGCTGGCCATTGTTGCTGAGGGCCGCCGATTTCAACAGCCAACACCGATTGAGGAGCCGTGATTCGGTACACGAAAACTATAGAACCTAATCTCATTCGTGGTTCAGCGTATTTACGGCGCCGTCAAGACTGTCGAGGCTGTCGCGCTACCCTTTCACGGCTCTAGTCGCCTTCTCTTTCGCAATTCCCGTCAACCTCAGCATGAGAGAGCAATGCTGTCGCCAACCAGACCCATGACCCAATAATCCTCAAACTCGTGAGTTCAGTGACCGCAACAGACGCGAAGGGGGGATAGAGTTGATGAGCGACAGCGACAGCGACAACAATAAGGCTACAACAAAAGATGGGATTCGCGTCGTCGAATGAGCAGTCGTAAGAGATGAAAAGGAGTGCATCAGCTAGGTACGTCGGCCGGTACCTGATTGATCATGACAGCGACAGGGAGAAAGAAGCAATGGAGTGGGGGTAATCTAGTCTCTTGGCAGATCGTCTGCTGCATTGAAACCTCCTGCATAAACTGGTGTGAGCATTGCAGGAGGAGCCAGTCCAATTCTAGACCAGAAGCCCGCGAGGAACAGAGAGAGGTTGGGATCACCGCTCGGAGGACCTGCTGTTATTGATCAGAGGTGAGTCGCTATCGGAGGTGGCCTGCTTGTTTCGTCTGCAGTCCAATGTAGTGTTGTTATGCGTACAGAGGTACCTACATCATCCTCATGTACTTATAGTTAAATGTAGTCGGGTGTTATGTACAGCAGTAGCTAAGGTATTGAAGGCACCTAACTTTAGAGCACGGGGGGGTAGCTACCTACCTACGGTTAGGGCACCTACCAGCTACCACCTAATACTTACACAGCTAAGTGCGCCGATTTTTTAAGTATCCGGCTCTTGCTACAGCCCGATCAGCCGAAACGGACCCCAACCTCAATTACGGCGGCCGAAAAGAGCGAAACCAGAAGGCATGCAAAACAACCTAGGTACATATCTACCCATAGTTAGCGGCTGCTGTGCACCAAACCTGCCGCGGCAAGAAACGTACCGCCAAGGATATGGCAGTTTAAACCCCTGCCGAATTCCGGGCCGACGATTGGGTCTCTTGGTAGCGGACCCTGGAATACCCTAGGCTATATTTGGACTCTTAACAGTTGGAGCGGCTTTCATTGGCCGGTCTTTTCAGACCCCTCATCCCCTCTCGTGGTGCCTGGCGCTTACACTACAGCAGCGAGTGACCAAAAAAGGTGATGGTGGTGTAGAGATAGAATGGTACCACACCACTACGCCTTTTTTAATCACAGCCATTCATCTTTCCAGATCGTGATCTGCAGCTGAATAACATTCGTGTTTTGATCGTACGGACCGAAAACCGCATGATTTCCTTCATTTTCATGAGTATCCTAAGGGTCACTGTTATTTATACATGCCACCGTACATCACAAGGGTACGAGTAAGTTGTCTGTCAATCGCCTGCAGTCAGACGGCTCATCACAGGAGCCGTCTGCAGCGCTACCCACCCCTACTAGTCAATCAATAAGCACATTTGTAGACTATAATAATTTTATATCACAAAACTAAAGCCCACATCTCAGTCTACTTCTTCGAAGCTCTCAAAAACAGAAGTTTAACATATTAAAGCGACCCCCAATGGTTAGCGAACGTGACCCTTGAAATGTTTACAAGAAAGCCAAGATGTTATTTTTATTTCTCTATGTATATCCCGGTTGAAAGAGGACTCAAGAGCAGGAGAAATAGGCACGTAACGATCAATTCTGTACACTCCAACCCCGCTATCCGACACCCAGATATTCGGCAACACTATGAACGGTAGTGTTCTAGTGGGCCATATCCGAAAATAGAAACAAGTGTGACGACCTAGCTAGGTCGGTATCTGGGAAAGCTGTTGGTCAAGATATGATCCACCAGTGACTGGTGGAATCCCTCGCTGCATGTTGAGCTTGATCATATCATGGGGCTCGCAGAGCGACCAAGTGGTATCAGGGGTCCATTTACCAATCGCAACCCATGCGGTCCACCGTTTTAACATCAAAACGTTGCGGCAATTCGAGGCGAGACATGGCAAACAGTTTTCGAGAATGCATACCCAGGACGAAAATAGAAACACCGCGAAGTTTATTTTGTAAAGCGGTTAGCGTCTTGTCAAGAGCCGACCGCTTGGGTCTGCATTACCGCCAGCACAACGACCTACGTCGGGGACTTGCATGACGAACCAAACTTTTGATGGCTGCACTACCATAGCTGCACTAAATACTAAACCAAGCGCTTTCAGATAATATCTGTTAATTGTTCCTCATAAACGATTAGCAAAATTAGAAATCACCTGAAATATCGAATCAATCTATCTAAACACAATAATTATTTATTTTAGTTTCGGCTGTGTATCATTTGCTCGCTCATGCTGCAGAGGATTGCGAACCAACTAATATATCAAATCTAGGTAGCTCTTTGTATCAAAACGCTTAGAAAAAAATCGAGAGCCGAAGAATCTATAAAACCTGAGGGCAAAATGAAAGAAAACCTACTCTACCCAGTCTCGCTGGTTTAATATATAGATGCAGAATGGAGGGACGTAAGTTGCCAGAAAGGGAAGCTCGCTGGGTTGGGCAGCCTACTGCCGAGCGAATGGGTTTTTAAACATTGCACTATCCAAATCAAAGCCGTTGCAGGTAGAATCGTAAGTACCATGTCGTTGAAGGATCTTGATACGCAGTGAAATTTGTACCGGTAATCCAGAAACAGTAGACTATTTTTTGTCGTGGATTGGAGTGCACAGGTGTACTTTATCACCTATCCCTCTCGTTTCGCTGCCGATCCTTCAACCTTTTACCTAGGCATCATATTTTCTATGAAAAACACTCCCGCAATACTTCACCAATAGAGTCACCCTAACCGAGGGCTTCGTTGTATTGTCACCTGACAGAATACGCCGAAGGAACTAATGGTATTGCTTACGTAAGCACAAAGCATAGACAATAGAACTGCGCCGTATCAACAAGAAGCCAAAGTTTACTTATACATTGTGCAGACCTAAATATGTGGTATTGCTGTAGCTACTAGCTCACACAATAGTAACAGTGTGTACTAGATCCTCCAACCTTTTATCGTCAAGGTCAAAATGTACTGATTCAATCATCGTCCAACCAAATAGCGGCCCAATCTCTCCCACTCCCAGTCTCTTTTTGACCAAGGCGCCAGGGTCGAAACCATATTCGTGATGGCTGAACCCATAATTGTTATCATCACACTTGGTACTAAATACGCCCAACCTGCGGTACGTTTTCTCTCCTCGGCCTTTAACTTCTGGTGACTGTCCTAAAACTAAACCTTGCGGATCAAATAAGGGAGCAGGTTGCTGTGACACAAACACAAATAGCAATTCTTGGGCACGTTCCTTTTCGAGCCTAACATGTTCCATTTCAAGTTTGGCCCGTTCCTTTTCTCCCAGGTGCGATTGCCCTTCGGCAATATTCTCGTCCCAAAGAATAGTGAATGTGATGGGCCCGTCGGAAATGTTGTCGTCAACTAATTGAAGCCTATACTTGAGGTTGGAGTTTGTAGGAGTTATCAAGGTAGCGACAGCCCATATCGCAATCCCGCGTAGTTTCAAGGTGCCTGATAGAAAGCTATGCAACATGCCAGGAGCACTAGGTTCGACAGATACATCTAAGACTTCTGTGTACCTGGGCCACATAAGCCACATGGAGGCGTCGATTTCCGAGGGCTTCATGTGCCGGTTGCTGTACCTTTGGTCGCATTCTATCGGCCCATTGAGACTCATCCAAGACCACGTCGGGGCTATATAGTCCGGAGTTTGCGAGTCATAACGCTGACACGAACCGGATGATGTCCAAAGCAATTGACGTTCAATATCTTTCTTGAATAGTCCGGCAAGATAGACGTCATTTGCGGCGTACGCCATCTCGCTGGCCAGTCCAGCCAGGGCGGCGGTTTTGTCTTTCGCTTTTGTAAGTCCACACTTAGAGTATAAGTCAACCAAGTTACACCAGATTGAGCAACGCTCGATTTCTCCAACAGAGTCCAAGCTTGGCTTTTTCCAAGTCATCTGCATCTGGACCATATTTTCCACCTGGGTTGGAAGGCCTCTAGGGAAATCTTCAGAAGCGCTAAGCTCTAGGCATTCCCAATAGACTTGGCTTTTAGCAAAGATCAGCTGTCTCCTTGCCAAATACCTCTCCTGAACTACCCAGCCGCGTCCGTTAAGGGGGGCGTTCGTAATGTCGGAATCGTATATACCTTGATCGTACACTGTATATTCTTTTCGCCTAAGATTCTCGTATACGGTAACCCTTGTATTTATACCAGGCTTTGAATGTGATGGCCTTTTACTAAAACAACCAGCTTTGCCGTCTGTGCCCCAATTGGCGGCGATGTTACAACAGCCATTACGGTAGATTGATCCCATCGCTGAGGATTGTTCTTTCCAGTCATCAGGGTCATCTTGGATGATGCATAAAGAATCTATCCAGATGTATTGGACTCCTAACGAAAATGCTACCTTCATAGCATCACGATAGGTTTGGGGGAGGTCGGATTCCTCGTGCTCCTGTTCGAGCTGAGAGATGTTCTCCTTGACAAGTTTAATGTGGTTAGACTTGCCCCAGCGATGACTTAAAGTTACATAGTTTGTGGGTTTGATCTCTGAACCAGAAACTAGCCGCCAATAGAGCGCATCGGCATTCCCGAGTATCTCAATTAACCTGGTGGGGAAGAATTGTTTCAGCCCAGGTTCTGGCTTATGGCAAGTACTGTGGGACCGAGAGCAGGTGTTGAACCAGTAGCGCCACAAGCCAACCGTATCGACTGTTGAAAGGCTCGGGGTTACAACATCGGGAATACCAGGGTCCCTTCGAGACGGAGAGAATATAAACGTAGGCGGGCCAGGGGGGTGTTTATAGGTCTTTGATCCGACAGTGACCTCCATGGACATCATGCCATAACAGTGTTTGCCTTCATGGGGTAATTCATCGTCAATACGACGGACGTTATAGTTGAGCATTATGTTATGCTCAAAAGGAACCTCTGGTCCACTAGACGCAATGTTTGACAGAGCATTATCGAGCCGGTTTTCGCCTTCTCCAGGTTGACATGCGATGTATTCATTGATTCGGTTGCAAACAAAACAACCCTCTTTGACTGAGTTCTTAAAAGTTTGAGGGGAAAAATGCGGAGTTCCATAGGAAAGGTTCTCCGAATAAGCCCTAGAAAGGGTTTCTTCCAATGATGTTTTGCAGACAGAACAAAGCATTATGTTATCGGTAGAATAGTTTAGTTCAGGCAGCAAATCGATTAGCTGGTAAAATAGTTAAATCAAAGAGCGGCCATAGTTAAGAGTAAAGTTTAAGGGAAGCTAAGTCTGACATCTAGTGAAATATGAAAGTTTTCCTAATGACGTACATTGCACATAGTGCTGCGGGGTGTGGTATACGCGGCTGGCTGTGCTGTGTTGAATGCCAGGTAGCCGTGGTACAGGGTTCTAGCCAAACCTGGCAGGAGATGAAATTTCATTTCTCCGTTCTCTAGCTAATCATGCCGGCGGGTAATCTATACAATATTATTCCACTTCTACTGGCGGATAGGTAATAAGGCGAGACAATGGTACTATGCAGGCACTGCCACGTAGATCACTTCCACTTCTACAGGTAGATAGGTAATAAGGCGAGGCAATGGCACTATGCGGGCGCTGCCACGTAGAACACTGCATTGCATCTGCAATATCGTTCCACTTTTATAGGTAGATAGGGGATAAGGCAAGGCAGTATAGATTGTGCTGCACAGGCACTGCCATGTAGAACACTCCATTGCATCTACAATAGAATTCCATTTCTATAGGTAGATTGGTAATAAGGTAGCGTGGATGGCAACACTTGGGGGTACCTAGCTAGTTGTGTGTGTGAATCAAGTACATAAAATAATAATTGAGGGGGTTCGAGAACCAAGACCCAGGAGGTTAGGCAGACAGCATATTCACCCTACAATGATGTATGGGTGCATAGACACAGATTAAATAAATGATTAAAATAATGAATGAATTTGAACCGAACGTTTGGTCAATTGGTCCCTTTATTTTCTTTCCGACCAACCTAGGATCCAAGGTGCTATCTCTCGATCTAAGGCTGGGTGCCGAGGCGGCGAACTTGATCCCATGAGGCACGGGTTGCGAGCGCATAGAGGGTTCTGCGCTGGCGAAGCCTTGTAGTGCGTTGCTGCCTCGTGGGGGTAGTATGAAGAACAATAGAAACAGGTGGTATGTTATCGATGAGACGGTTAGGTTGGTCGGTGTGCTTTGTTCATTTGATTTTTCAGGTAGTCTACTAGACTCGATAAGGTTCAACTTGAGTTAGGCAATGTCATATGTACTTTAACTACAGTTACTATGATGAGCGAGATCGGTGTTCTAGTATGCCCGTGACGCCCCCTAGCTAAGCCATGCTGCCCGATGTAGTAGAAGTGAAAATACTACCTACATAGCCACTGATGGGTATCAATGGATTGGGTCTTTTTGACTTGATTATGTGTCTACAACCTAGCGGGAGCAGTCTGCCTAACACACGCACGCAGAAAGTATCAACCTTGCGGTTTAATTTCTCATTTGTCGGCAACCTTTTGCATTGTGGAGCAGTAGAGTTCACCTTGGCTAGAGACTTTGACAGAGAAGCTTTATTGCTTTTTTCCCTTCTAGGAAATAGCAGCGTGGTATCAAAACCCTTAGATGTGAGTGAGTTAGCAGGAAGAGGTAGTGGGGCAGCAGCAGTCAGTCTCGGAGTATACCTAGCCTATCGCCATGTATATTTCGATTAAAATGGTACCTGGTGCCGGTATACTCTTAGTATAACCCATAAGCGACGGGAAACACTGCGTCCACTGGTAGACATCGACCTCTAAATGCAGGCTGCGTGGCGCTGATAAGCCCTAAGCCGCACTGTGTATCCTCCCGGATTTCATAAATAAATGAATGTGCTCGCCCTGGAAAAGGTGCTTCGCTCTCTAATTTCCAAATTTCAGCCCTTATTAATTGCGTTATACTGTTGCCTAGTCTACTCTCGTGGGTAATACCATTCGGACTTGGTGCCGGCCACATTACGTTCCTCAACTTACATATCGAGATCTAAGTTTATACAGAGCATAGTATAGGCATACCTTTGTGATCTGACGCGCAAGCTACCACCGACATGGCCACCCTCCCTGACGAAAGCGACCTCTCTACGAGCACGACGGGCATCTCCAATGAACATTCGATCCCTGTACTTGGCAGCGACTCTGACGATGACCCGGACCATGGCGAGCCTGGCACGGTGTGCGAAATAAAAAACCTTTATAAGGGACCTCCTAATGGTAGCGGGGAGACCAACTGGGTGGATGAGTACCCAGTTGATATCACGAAAACGGACCAGGCTGGGAGAGAGCGATATGCTCTAATTGTCAAGAATAAAGAGAGCAATGAAGCCAGCAACGCATTGGATATTCATTCAATTTCCGTACAAAGTCCATTTCTTCTGGAATATCTCCGTTACGCCATTCCAGGTGATCCAAGATTTCTCCTCAGCAGAGTTACTTTAAGACCGCCGTTCGAAGACGTTTTCTTTCGCTGGGCAGAGTTCACCGGAGCAGCATCCGACCACCCCGATAAGAATATACGCTCTCACATCCGTTTGTTTACTAGCATCATTGCAAACGACATGGAGAGAACTAAAGAACGATACCGCGACCTGGTTTCGAAGTCATTGATAACATTCGACCTCTTGTGGGCCTTGTTCACACCTGGGGAGCTTCTAACTGCGCTGGACGGGTCAACCCCACGAATGTATCGCCTTGTACGAGCTGACGCCGCACAGGGCCGGGAAAGGAGACTCGGGTTAAGATTGCAATATTCATATATTGGCTGGGATGGCCAGGAGTTCGTCACTCGAACCAAGTCACGCACCATTGAAGAATTTGATGGCCCGAAAAGGATCGTCGACCTTCCTATGTATCCCAGCCGCTTCATGAGCGAATACCTCGCGACCCGGCACAGATGTATTGCTCGTGGTAGAAGATTCCGTTCGCTAGCAGGCACGCACTGCTTGATGTATAAAGGTACAGCCATGCGTAAGGGCAGAGGGATGTTCATGTTTATGGGTGGAACAGCAATATACGTACGTACGTCTTTTGTTCCATATTACCTAAACTCACTCATAATTGAATGACAGATTGAGTCTCGAGTCGTGATCGATGCTGAGGCGTATTATCAATACAATCCTCCAAGATCAAAATACTCGACCCCTCTTTTCAAGAAGAATCAACAGCATTCAGATGCTAAAGCTTCTAATAGAGAAGGCAAGTTCTACAGTTAGAAGATTTAAGTTCAGAGATAACCTAACCTATGCAGCGAATCGAGAATTGAGCGAAGAGCAACTTCTGATTTGTGCATCAACCGTCAGAGGGTACTCTCTAACTCATAAAATTTGGGGTCAGTCGAAGCCTTTGCTTTTCTTTCTCGTATTATTCTGACCCATAAGTGCTCACACTGTTTATTAGTGAAATTGAATATTGACGACCTGTCCGAGGTATCTTGGAGGCAGGATGCATTTACCAATCTACTGCTCCCGGGCCCATATAAAGAACTCATTCTCTCTTTCGTTGAAACACAACTTGCACAAACGGACAGTTTTGATGACCTGATTCCCGGAAAAGGTAGACTCCTCAGAGTATATTATTTACAATATAAAACTAACGTAAGGATTATAGGGCAGGGTGTTATAATGCTTCTTGAGGGAGCACCGGGGATAGGAAAAACGCTCACGGCCGAATCAGGTATTATGGTTCCTCCTGACTTATACTTATACTTCCTAAACCAATCTTCTAATTAATATTCGATAATCTTAGTTGCCGAAGAGATGCACGCCCCCCTCTATACCATGACCGCAGGCGAGCTTGGCTCAGATATCTCAGAAGTAGAAACGTCTCTTAGACAGATACTGAGTCTCGCTGCGAAATGGAAGGCAGTGCTATTGCTTGATGAGGCCGATGTGTTCCTTGAACAGCGCTCAAGCCACGAAGTTGAAAGAAACAAACTTGTATCAGGCAAGCTATCATCCTACTCTTCTAAATATCTTATCGTCAAGTTTCCGTAGCCCAATGCTAACGACGTTTATCTTCGTTATTAGTGTTCCTGCGGACGATTGAGTATTTCAAGGGAATACTTTTTGTTACAACGAACCGAGCAGACTCACTTGATACGGCTTTCAAGTCTCGTATCCACCTCAGCCTTCAGTATCCATCTTTGAGCCGAGAGTCGCAAAAGGCGATTTGGCGAAACTGTGTTGATCGGTCGCCGAATAAGTCCGAATTGTTTACCGAAGAAGACTTCAATGTATTTACGGACAAGTCTATGAATGGCCGTGAGATTAAAAACGCTGTCAAGCTTTCTAATCTCCTGGCAAGCCGACGAAAAGAACCACTGGCACCGGTGCATGTGAATGAGGTTCAGCGAGTGTTACACGAGAATCTATGGGAGCAAGAATGACGTTGTGGCAGGAAAGGGAGGTTCAGACTACATTGATTTTGACAGGACAGAGGGAGGCATTCACCTGGTCGCGTTCATTTTCAGCTGCTCAATAACCGCTCGTTAAAGGAGAAAGTAAGGTGCTTTTGACAAGCTAGTTGCTTAAATACTTATGATATGATTTAATGCCAATGCTAGAATCTATTGCTTCGACGTAAGTGGTATGATTGCTGTTATTAAAGCAGCGACGAATGTTTAACCCATATATAGGGTGCCCTAGCAGCTTCCAATTGCCTTTGCCACGCCTACTAGTTGTTCCTAGGCTTCGTCCGCCTTGTTCTAGGTATCCCTTAATACAGGTATAAATAGTCAGATAATTATATTATATGATATTTTTAAAAGTCCTTGTTTCCTTTCTGCTTCTTCTCGCCTCCCCTATTCAACGGTGTTGTATCTGTCCCATGTCCCCGTGCGCAACATGTCAGCGGTACTATGGATGGTGCATACAGACACAGGATATAACCGCGATTCCAGGCCAGAGCAACGATAGTGGGGGCTCACAGCCCTCATTTGCTATACTTTGAGGTATTGGTGGCTGTTGGCACTGCTAGGAGTTCTAAAAATGAAGGCTTTTTATCGCAAAAGGATATAGAGTTGTTGAGTGCCAAGACCGTCGGAATATTACAGGTCACCTATTCAACTATTTGGAATTGAGAATCGATACCGTATATTTCCGGGATGCATTTTCATTTTCCCCTCGCCGTGCAGACTTCTGTCAAGCACTTAAGCGGGACGGTGTTGGTGATGATCAGCTGTGCTGCCCTAAATTCCCTCGCACCTTATCAATAGATCCTACGAATACTAGTAGCTCCCAACCGACGTCAAAAGGCCGCTCATAATCCAAACGAAGAACCCCCAAAATTGAGCGAGAATGGCCTCAAAGGTAATTTCTGTCATTGGAGGATTGGATGCTGATTTGATCATGATCACTGGTCGTATCCCAGAAGCTGGCGAGAGTATTCTTGCGAACGAGTATCTGGAAGCACTAGGAGGCAAAGGCGCGAACTCGGCCATCGCAACTTACCGAACCTGTCACGAGAATCCATCTGAAAAACCGAAACCTGGCACCAACGATGACTACAAGGACGATGTTCAGGTCAAGTTGATTGGCGCAGTCGGTGATGATCAGTACGGGGATAAGTTCATTGACGAACTGGAAAGAAGCGGCGTTGATATTTCAGGGATGGTCATGGTTCCAAACACACGCACGAGCATCTGCTTCGTCATGGTACAGCAGCACACCCGCGAAAATAGATGTCTTTTCACGCAAGGCGCAACAGCCACCTGGGCAACAGGAGACTTCGCAACACCAGAAAGACTTGGAGGAGGCGTACGACCGGATCTCGTTGTGGCCCAGATGGAAATTGATAAGGAAGTTGTCGAGGAAATGATCGAGACTGCTGGCAAGGCGAACATTGACTTTTGTCTAAACGCGGCGCCTGCGACCCCTATCTCTGAGCACATTTACAAGTACATCACCCATTTAATAGTGAACGAGCCGGAAGCAGCTATTATGTCAGGCCGCACTAGGGATAATGTCAATGAAGGCACGTGGTCTATAATTGCCCAAGAATTTCTTGAGCGCGGCGTTCAGAATGTAGTGATCACGCTGGGAGCGAAGGGCGCATTCTACGCTACCTCGACGGAGAGCGGCCATTGCGTTGCGTTTGATGTTGATGTGGTGGATTGCACTGGTGCGGGGTAAGCTTATGGTCCTGTATGTTCTTAGTACGCTTGCTAACTCGCTTTTCAGCGATGTCTTCACAGGGACGTATGCTGCTGCATATCTCCGCCAGAAGGCCAAAGGGCAATGGGATATCAAGAGTGCTGTTGTCCGCTCAAATAAGGCTGCTGCGATTACGATCCAGTCAATGGGCGCGCAGGCAGGCGTCCCTTGGGGCGATGAATTGGATAATTTTGACGCGCCTATGAAGCCCCTCGAGCTGGTGCTGTAGTCGTACAAAGACTCGGGTTAAAACGCGAATCTAAGTTTTATAGTGGGTGGACGTGGATTGCAAGACAGGATATGAACTTTAACGATGAATGGTTGGTAGATTTAGTACACACCCTTGCTGTTATTTAATCTTTACGGCCGGAAGCTCTTTTTTCTTTTTTCCGTTTGTACTAACGAATAAAGTACTAAAACGCTTCCTCTAGAAGAAACATGGCGGAGTTGTATTCAGCTGACAACTTTGTTGTTTCTATTGCCAGGAAATGTAACCGATTCAATGCAGAGTTAATAGCTTCACAGAATGTCACAAGGGGTTGAATAAGGGCTTTGAATCTAGGATTCAATTGATCTAATAAATCACTATGGCTTCAAGAGTCCTGGTGATCTTACTTCGCAAATATCAGTAGGTCTAATACTTGGCGCCCTTATAACTTCACTCTCCTGATGGCCTGACCCAGCTCTGGTGACCTTACCGCCTATCACTGCCCTCCGCTTCCTGCTGGCATAAGCCTCACCTAAAGCCTCCTGGAATCTCGTACGATTATTCTACAGGTCCGCGAGGAAGCTGAAGATTTTGTGTAGAGGGCTGGTCCCGATCAGATCAGTCTCGTCCTAGCAGTATGGGTCAGGGTAGTACGTGTAACAGGCCGTCTGTATATTTTGTACTTTCATAATATGAGAAAAAGTCGGGTCCGGTTCATAGGCTTTAGAAGGCTCTCGATCGTTTCCTTCCTTCCATATCATTAAATTTTTAAGCTACCCATAAGCTGATTAGTCTAGTAGTATTTCCAGATGCTTGTGGTCAGAATATTATCTGTCCCAGGCAGCTCCCTCGTTCTGCTGTAGACCAGGCTACGGATGGTAAAGAAACCTCACTAAGGTGATGTGATCTATTCGGTTAATAATTTAAGAATGGAGCCCTCATTAAGGGACCCTTTGAAAAGATCCTCCATAGAAACCAACTGCTCTTTTTCTCCTGGAGGTATGGTAGCAATGTCGAGGCCCGGTAACGACAATAGTGAGAGAAACTTAATGTGATCTGCAATATGATCCAGCAAGAACTCCTGCAAGTCTGCTATTCGGTCCTCTGATTTTTCTACTATAGAGCGAATTTTATCAGGGACCTTCTCACAGAGTGGGCAAACAAATGGGTCGCGTAGAGCTACTTTTTGATTCCTCAATGATATGGCATGAAGCTGAGCTTTACTCGCCGTGATGAACTTGGGGTGTGGGGAGGGGCCTTCCATGTGTTTCGTCCACTCCATTTCAGTCTCGAATTGTTCCTCACCATGATCGATATCGCAGTACCAGACGAGAGCGTGGACCTTTTGGGGTCAATCTCTTGCATGGGTGCGCGCCATGTGGGATTTCCACTCTTCTCGGCAAGTGAAAAATGAAACGGTTTTGGCACACTGCGGAAATAAACAGGAATAAGGCCTTAAATATTCGTCGATGCGGTGTATATTATCTAGAGGCATCAAGCAATAAGGGCATCGTGCTTGCGATTCGCCAGGTTTGGCTCTAGGCCGAAGTGGGTACCCGAATGTGTCTTCCTGCGATCTGGATATCGTGCCATTGAGTGCTGTCTGAGTTGATCTCTTCGGAAGGTTGATTTGCCTCAATGCCGGGGTGCTTATGCCTGGTCGTGAAGCCATTGTTATGCCACCTGGAGGAACGTCAAGTTGGCGAACAATCTTGGTTTCGGGTGAAAGGTCTGCTACCGTGCTCGACTCCGCTTCTAAGTTTTCCTCTTGTTGGGCAAGGGGCGTTCTGTTGAGAACCCGCATTGAAGTGGCTTTTGAGTGGTAGAGTTTCTCAAGAAACAGTCTGCGGCGAACGGTAATAGAGTCTCCCAATTGCTGACAGAGCCCCTTACGGGCAGCAGGGAACCTCTTGCGGATCAGCGATACAACATCTTTGTGAAATTGAATGTCATTCTCTGGAAGAAACGCGACAAGTTTGTATTCAAGTTGCTCAACTGACGATTTCTTTATTTCTGCCGCCCAGAAATGCAACCGATTCAGTGCACTGTCAATGGCTCTCCCAGAGTATTCCCATCTCATTATGGCTTCTTGCGGTTCTGCGGGGCCTGGATTCGCCTGATCAAGCGACATATCCTCAACTAAAATTAGATAAATATCTGTTAGCAGCTAAGCCTATAGTGGTCATCGTGATGGAGGGCACTTGAAGCGGAAGATGGGTAAGACTTACGGCGCTGCAAGTTTCTTAGGATCATACATAGCAATTCAACCACTGAAGAACGTGTGTGCATTAAACCGCGTAGTCTTGTGTCTAGGGACGGGCCCGTGGCGGAGATAGCTCCTGCCCGTACTACCCAAGACGTGAAACTCTTGTGAAGATCTAAGAAATCACAAGAGCAGCCCTGGTCTTCGGTAGTGAATGGATGATTGAAGATACGTTTATCGTGCTCCACCGTGATCCGGTCGAAGGAGCTAAGACATGCGAGGGTAGTGTCAGAAATGGCAATCTCTTCTGTTGAGGCCATGATATCGATTATTGGGAAAATTTGTCCCTGGTAGCGAACATGTACAGTTGCGATATAGCAAGTGGTACGGCTGTGTCCTCGAGCGTCATAATATTTTAGGGATTGGCAGGAGGTCTAGGATAGAACAGGCTTTTCGCGTTTTAAGGAGCGTGACCACATTTCCGACAAGTCGATTTTCAACTCCAAATATCATATTGCCTCACCTATCCCACTACGTAATATGATAGCTCATACGGATACGGAATTAGTTAGTTAAACCAGTGGTTTCGGTGGGACATCCCTTCAGTGCCAGTTTACAACTTTTGAAGTCGAGCTATAGCACTAGAGACCAATTTTGAAGCTACTATTCGAACATAGATAGTACCGCCATCCTCACATTGCGACAAGACCAATTCTGACTCCAGTCGGGCATCAACTCCAATCTTGTGAACCCCCCTCCAATAGCCTCTCTACAAAGCAGAAGACCTCAGTTGGCTCTAGGTTAGACACAGGAAGAAGTCGAGTGTCCTGTGGCTTCACCGTGTGGCAGCTCCTCTAGGGACTAGTTCAATTTCATGGTCAGAAGACTGTAATCACATTGAATATTCTTGCATATAGTTTCGTCCCAGTCTGAATTTTTGATTCAGTTAGTGGGCAGGTTGGCGCTTCGGGAATGAGTTGTAGCCGTTCCTCGCCTTAACAATATTTTGACAGCAGACCGGTTCTTCGCCTCAGCCAAATCGTATCTACAGAATTACGAGGTTGGTGTAATTTGCAAAGCAATATTCGAAAATCAACTCCAGTGAGCTCAACTAAACTTACCTCTAAAGTTAATTAGGAGGCTTAGATGGACTTTCAGCGAACCTGATCATACTGGTATGAGCATAGGGCAGGAAAACGGCAGAACCAAACACGAACAAGAAGCCCAAACCCACTCTAGCCAGAAGAGTTCCTGGCCAGTTCACCTAAACGACCAAGAAAAGGCGGATGAAAGGCTTGTAGACAAGACGAAATGAAGAGAGCTTCTGATTCGACTACCGATACCCATGGTGGATGTTAGGACTACAGGGGTAGGAATCAGTGAATCACGAAGAAGACCCATTCTGATGATTAGTGATATCCGCCGATATACTACCCAACTAGTTATGCAAGAGAGGACTAGCCTGGTGTTTGTCTACAATCTCTAACTACGAGCCTTCAAAATTCTTGCGAAGTGTTCTATAAAGGCATTTGCAGCCAGACCAGGTAGCATATCGCACGCCAAGAGGAGGGCAGTGTAGAGCGCAAAGACGGGGCTAAGGACGGCCACCATTCAACAGCGTAATGGCATACCCATGAAGCGGGCTGTGCGGGATGCCAGGGAATTGAATTATAGATCTTACCCTTTACTAAGGTACCATGAAGATCTTGGATTGAAAGTCGGTCTTGCCAGATAGGCTGAACATAGTAGGTATGCAGGTATAGGTTCTGTAGTGGATTCACATGGCGGCAGGTCTGCTGATCATGGTGCATCTCAAAGCACACCACTGTAGTACACTAACATCAAGTACCTGCCTACCTATCTAGACCAATATTGGTGCTTGTTGCATGAGCAAATACGTATACTGTTGTTCCATTGGAGTCTCTAGCATGAAGAAAACTGGCATCTAGCACGGGACTGTATAGCCTGCCTCAAAGAATTTGGAATGTGTCAAAATCCACAACATTGAAGCCACAGCCTGCTTTATGATACCTACTTAGGTAGTTGGTACGGGGTTAGGGTAGGCTGCTTAGCGCTTAGCTTAAGTACCTAGATACCTAGTAAGTACCTAAATACCTATCGCGCATACATGTAAAGAGTCCTGTAAATCCAATCCGCAACGCGACAATCGCCGTCTTTTCCTTTTACTCAACAGCTATAACTCAGCAGGTGCCTAAACAGTTCGCTCGGCGAAAATCTCCGCTGAGAAACAGGGTGCTGATTTCTACCATTTTGCCCGTATCCATGGGTAGAGAAGATAGGGAGTCTTACTGCATATGTAGGAAGCTAACTATCATGACGAAAGCACTACCCTAGCCTAGCAGCTACCCACCTAAGGTAGTGATTTACACCGAGCCGCATCCAGGCCCGAGCCGATGCATTTAATAATCACATCGGCCCCACTCTCCGCCCCATCAGAGGGATTAGCAGGCCCGGGGTTTGGGGGCTTGATCAAACTACGCCGTGTCAACAGTGCAAGAAGACGGCCGTAATCCCACTGAGGCCGCAGTACAAGCATACCTAGGTATTATCGTTTGCGGTAGCCCCCACCTTCGCGCATCTATCATATGTTATAAGGATTCTTTGGGTTACCTTGTTCCCTTGAGGAAATGTGCAGCTTACAGTGTGCCATAATATCATATTGTATGGCTTCACCAATCAGCATCGTGAGTGTGCATATATGCAGATAGGCAAGGTTGACGCTTTGGTTCGCTACATAGTAGAAATCTCGTCGATCTTCTTGATTATCACTGACTTGGGAGAGCGGGAATGAGCACCCCTGCCTATTTCTGACCAGCTCTCAAATACGAAAATACGACAGTAAGCGAACCAGAAACGGAATGAATAAAAGCTCTTTCAACTTCTTATCAATAACACTACTTTGGTGGTATTTCAGTAGCGAGTTACAGCCATCATCCTAATACCTATCTAAGAGGGCCAGCCTGCATTACATACTGCAGAACAATGTGGCCTCGCGTACCTGCACGGCTTACTTGCCGCGACGCAGATCGGGCAATGAAGGGGAGTACGTGCAGCTGCCACACACAGATCACTCAAATGACCCTATGGTACCCGCGACTCATCGAAACGCAAAGCGGCAATTCGAAGCGGCTTAGGCTATAAGGTTAAGTCTCGACTATTAGTAGGTAAGAGTCGCCAGGTCTAGTAGCATTATGTAGTTCAGAGTGGGGTAAGGTCAGTTATTGAATATCAGGAGCGCCAAGAAATGGTGGTAAATGCATTTCTCAATGATGGTCATCGGCATGACATGCAGTCCAAAGGGTATGAACAAGACAACCAAACACGGTGAAGAAAACTAGATTCAGATCATCACGTTGCCAGGCATTGCTGCATTTAATCCTACAAAAGTATGCATAGCTATTCCTCGCTTAACTATTTCTCCTAAGGCTACAAATGAGCGACCATTACGACATGCCAGACCGAGCCCCGATTCCATTCCTCCCCATGCAAACGCTTGCCCACAGACCTTGCCCACGCAGACGACTGCAAGGTATGAAATACGTTTCTTCCAATACCACCTACTCTCTTCGGATCGATGCAAGGGATGAGTCCTGCATCAATTGAGTTTGAATCCGTCACTTAGTGACTCACCTCGTGGGGGTTTCGCGTACTTTGAGCCTCAGAGTGGGTTCCCCTCAGCGTCTCGGCATGGACACCGTCAACGCTGGGCGTTTGTCCGGAGATGCGGTGCCAACTGTCATCCCCAGTCATAGTGCATTCATCAGATTGGCGTGTTCCAGTCGCCTGTGTGTCGAGGCCAGGGTCACGGTTGTTGCGTCTGATGAAAGTGCGTATCCCCGTCATGGTGGCACTGGGGATGCTGGGCAGCCCTTCTTGCGATTCCAGGTCGATGTTCTTCTTCCACCTGTGCAGGAATCGCCTGCGATAGTAGCTTTCCCCTAAAGGCTTCGCGACGGCTGGATCCTGAACATTACCGCGCTTGATCTGATATATAAACAGGCTGCGGACAACTGTGAGGGAACCCATGACGACGGCCACCGCTGTTTCTAAGTACTGCCAAAAGAACTCCCATACTATATCTATACCGACAGTGCCGCGAATCCTGCTTACCCGAGTAAGGGCAAAGCTGATCATCACTACGGAGAGGCATAGGAACCCCCCAACGCCACCTTTCTGGGTACATCGTAGAGTCGAGCGGCGTATGAGTGTGATTGGAATACTGATGACTAGAGAATCCCCCCTCGTCAGCAAGACAATCCGAAGTCTAAATAGCAAAATAACAGGAAGGCGGAGTCTATCGTGGCATACGTAAGATATCTGTAAGTACATCTAGACCGGTAATGAGACCAGTTAGAGAGACATAACGAAGATTCCTCGACGCATCGAAGCATTTCACTATCTCAATGCCAGATTAGCTAGGGTACTGCGGTGGCGACAAAAGGGGTACTTGCAGGATTCCAATCTCCATTCATGACAGACAATAAATGCTTCCCCCACGAGAAACAGATATGAAATGATGGTGAAGACGACTACACCCCAGTAGTAATAGTGTATGCTATCGACGCTAAAGATCATTTGCTTGAAGAAAGCTAGAAACGAGAATTTGACAAAGAAGGTAGCCGTCCAGGCAAGTGCAAGGAAAATGTTCCCCAGTAAAGCATAGTCGAGGACTTGGTCTGCTTGGTGTGGATTCAGCTGGAAGAATGCTGACGGGCCTTCATTGGATATCTCTGTGGCGATGTAGAAGGCGTCGCAAAGATAGTATGCCAATCCCGTGGTGCCAGCTAGGAAAGTCGCCGCCGTGAACAGTAGATAATCGTCGAATGCGAACCGTTTTTGGGTTCTCAATCGTATTGCGGCCCTGGCAAGGACTGAAAGTAGCGCGACCCCGAAGAACACGCCGATGGTCACCTTTGCGATATGTTAACTACCTCGCTCCAAGAGAAAGAGCAGGTAGAACCATGTACATACCTGATATGCTAACCTGCTAATGGTGGCGTTGTCTTTGATCAATTGATCAGGAGATTTCGACTGCTCGTCCATAGCACCGTCTTGTTTGATCACTCAGCCCTAAATAATCAAGATCAGATTATGGAAAGGACGCCGCGCCATGGGTCAACATGAGTTTATGGCTTACGAAAGGCAAACAAGGCACAATCTTGTGGTTTTAAATTTATTTATACTTGGCAGTCTAGACTTTGAGCGCAACAAGTATCTTGAATCAGCACTAAGGCGATTGATCAAGTAGTCGACAACGTCCATCCCCTGTTATATAACAATTCTTCCACTGCACGCTAAGGTGTTCAGTTGGATTGAGAGGGTGTCGATCTTTTGGACTTGCCGTCGCTTTGCCTCACTCGGACCGCACGCCGGTACCCATGTTCAAGCTGTGCTGTAGCATTCAAGACGAACCTTGCATGTGTCAGAGTGTCAGATACATCTTAATCCAGTCTAGCCTACCGATAAGCGGTTCGCCAAATGCCACACATATTTTCTGTAGCATAGTCCTTCATCATGTCTTTTTATCTTCTAGTTCATCCCCCAAATAAGTGTGATATTCATATCTCACAGTGCGAATCCGTCATGTTCGCCCATTTAGAACATCTCTGGCAAAACCTTTTGCCCAACTTGCTATGTGCACCAAGTCGGGCGCATACGGCATAAGTAAGTTATATGCTATATAATCGCGTTATTTTTAACTCTTATATATTATATAAGCAGCTTATACACTTAAGCATAACAACTACGAAACCTTCAAGTACGCGTCTAAGATCTCTAACGGTGGCCTTAAAGATACGTTTGATTTGGATACAATGGGTAAATAGGTAGGTATTTCTTGTAAGCCTGCCTTTGTTATCACCCTTCAGGATCGTCGCAGGATCGGTGAACCTGTCCTATATGGGGTGGCAGTGGAGGGCCTCCAGCTATGAAAGCTGGCGGCTCTAGGTAGGCTCTCCTCTTATGTCTCTTGATATTGATTACTGTTTTTCTTCGCTATCTCCTTTTCAATCTAGTGTATCATGTCGCTTACCTAGGTTCTTAAGGTGACGTGAAAAGCAGTCTCCGCCGTCACTGTCACATTTCATTCCTTTCCTCGGGAATGTAGTTCCGTTTGCATTTGACTGTTTAAACTTGATAAATGCGATGTGAGTGGTTCCAGGGAAACTACCGACACATGACCTGCAGGCCGCATGCTGGTTCATTGGCCCCAGTCAAGATTTCAGTCACGTTGGGTGGCATTTTTCTTTTCCAGGGCCCCGATGCTATCACAGAAGTCCTAGAATCAGTCGCAATCGAGTAGTCCGATTTGTATCTTTACCGTCGGACTTCAACATATGTTTAGCATGCCCTCATCCTAAAAGCAACGTCTCACCCTGCAACCGGGTGGACCACCTGACTTAGTTATTTGACAAGGTCGTTGTCAAGCTCCCTAAGCTCGCTCCCCGGCTTCTCACCCCTCAAAGTTACCAAGTCCGCAAACGATTCTTGTCAGCGATTCGGCGCTGGAATTTTCACGTGAGAGAAAATCTCGATCAGCTGCATATTGGCTCCGATGGTAACGGGGATCTGATACCTACTAGGGCTCGCAGCTAATGTGTTCTCGGCAACGGGTACTGCTGAGAGCAGAACACTAGGACGAAGAAGCAATCGCTGCTACTGACCTTGGGCTAATTTGAGCGTAAGTAGCGAATGAGCCATTGGCACTTAGCATATTTCATCGGCTCACAAATGTCGCTCTACCGAGGCGTTACAAATACTATGCCGCCATCTATACTGTGCTATTTTTATATATTGCGATACATGGGTTACTTGATCGCTTACATACAAGTGTGGACAACGCTTTAAATGCCGTGGGATGCCACGTTTATATGGGAAAGTGCTCGGAAGCCTGTTTCTATCTTCTATCTACGCCAAGTCACTGTGATTGCATGAGCAAATTAGCATAACCGGCTGTTCGCCACATTCTGGCGCACAGCTTGCCTCCTAGTTCTTGCCAAAGAATAAGATATCATGAGATCAGCTAACTTGAGTGAAGTGTGACAAGGGGTTGCTAATATAGGACTTGAAACAGTAGTTCAGTTCAGCTAATATTACTCTTGGGGTCTCAAGGCTTCACCGTTTCCTTCTTCTTTTCAGTCAGGAATTCCTTCCCTACTATTCTAGTTCTTCCATTTCAAAGGCCGACCTTTTACCTGAAATTCTCACCTGGCCAGCGCGCCAGTCTTCCTCTGATAGCCTTCGTACAACTTAGTATATCTCAGTTGGCAGGCTAGGGATAAGGCTTTTAGTGGCTTTGCATGACTTCGCAGCTTCCTCTGAAGTCATGGGTCCTTTATTGTGGCGTATGGCGTGTGACACGATGGCGAAGGGTATTAAGGAAGTAATTAAGACAAGAGGTCTAAGTGAAGGGTGAAGCCAGAGTGGCGTGAACGGTGGCTTGGCCGTGTGATAAGTTTCTATATGGCCCCATTCTTCTACTCGGCTCCGAAAAAGAACAAATATGAGCCCTGTGAACTATCATTTCTACGGTCGTTCTCTCCCCTATCTCCTCACTAGAATCGGTATGACCCAACTCCATTCCCGCCGAAGAAAGCCGGAGTATTATAATGGCAGAGATGAACCTTAGTGCCGAATTCGACTCTCACGATGGCCCGCGAGTGTTCGACATTGCAACTACACACGATGATAACCTCACCCTATTCGGGCGAAAAGAGGTAAAGGAATTACTAGAATCATCGTCTTATTCTATGTACAGTATTGGAAGCAGTTCATACAAGGGGCGGCTCTTTGGTCTAGAGGTATGATTCTCGCTTTGGGCTCAGTTTGCGAGAGGCCCCGGGTTCGAATCCCGGAAGAGCCCACGCCTTATCTCCAGACGTTATAGGGATTATCGTTAGCGTCTCCAACAATTGCTTATAGCATCAGTGGTTTAGTGGTAAAATCCATCGTTGCCATCGATGGGCCCCGTGTTCGATTCACGGCTGATGCATCTTAGCTTTTTGTACTTCATCAGCTCGATAGCTCGATCAATCTCATAATAGTGGCTCTCAACTAACTGCCGAGGCGGCGTCCATTACGCAATAGACAGCAGTAAAAAAATATTTATAAATCAGCTTTACAGATGCGTGCAACCCCAGGAGACGCAGCATGAACTAGTGAAAACACAGACCATAATTATTTATAGTTGCACTTACAACATGCGATCTCAAGCTTAGATCTCTTTAGTCTCAATGATATTCGTTATAGCGTAGGCCGAGGTATCTATCACCTTGGTATAAAAACCAAATGTTTCAACAAATAGTTCACTAAGCTTTAATATTTAAAGTAAGCAAGAAATAACCGCAAGACTCTATGTTAGTTTCTGATAGGCCTGTTATGGATTATTTACTCGATCCAAGAGAACATGCATATAACATGGACTTCTCAGGTTCATATAAAGTCCGTGGTCCACACTGCGCAACCCGTTCAACCACCGCTTCAGCGTCATTGAGTCTAAGTGTATCGTTGGGTTACTAGATAGAGAAGAAGCATTGGTAAATGATTCGATGTTGTCAAAACGTAATTATCATTGAATTCAATTATTATATAGAGGTCTGTCTTATCACATCTGCTCGGACCATCAGGTTTACTGCCGAAACTCCCATATTCGGTTGTCCCAAGCTTCCAAGATTGGGCCTTCACCCATCAACGCTACGAGCGGAATAGCGAATTCCAATATGACCAAGGCAATACAGGATAGTCTCAAACGTCAAGTTGGCGACTAAGATGGCACCAACCAACCGGCACTGCCCAAAGTGAGGGGTCGATCACGGAAACGGCGATGTTGCGAACAAGTCAAAGACACTTATGGCTTAACATCCCCGCGATCCGTTATATGATTTGTCATAGTATAGCATGTAATCATTTGTTGCCCGCATAGAATTCGGCCTGTGTATTGACTAAAGAGCTGCCGTTCTATTATAATATGGTGTAAGTGCAGTATTAACCAAGAGGGTCAGGCCCGGCCTTCGTGGCTAACCAGCTCCAGTGTTACACCGGCTGAATGCTGTGATCAACTAAACTGCAGACTTCGGGCTACACCCACGGTGCACACCCTTTATTGGCGTAAAAAGGGTTGCCTAGCACCTCTCTCCCCTTCTAAAGATGCCGGACTTGTAAAACGGACAGCTAAGAAACCTCATCTAGAACATTACGCACGCCTAGTAGGTTCTCATGCATTGAACTACCTTGAGCCTTATAAACACTTCGAAGAAACTTTTCTGCGCTAGATACCTGCTCAACTCGAACCTAAGAATTTCTGAAAGACATTGAACAGCGTATGCTTCCACTCCCCTAAGAGGCCGATACCATAAACAATCCAAATTTGCCAGTTCTTGATCTTGATCGGCAGTGCCACCTGCTCGGACCACCCGAAGCCCTCCAGCATCTCACCACCACCTACCTCGCCGCCCGTCACGCGAGTCGTGAACCCGCTCAACCCCAGCCCATCTCCCATGCTCATATCAAACTTCCTGCGCTTATGCTCGGCTAGAAACCGCCACGTCTTCCCTCCCGAGCCGAACTCGACATAATGTCCCGTCGCCCGATCAGCCGTAGTCCCCGTGACTGTCCCGCCGAAGTTGTGCGTGAGCGTAACGTAGTCAGCATCCTCATCATCAGGGGTCCCGGTCTCGTTATTCCGCACCCCACTCGTCCCCACGAGCAACTCCCCGTCCTTGAAAAGCAGCGCAGAGTAATACGGCACCCCCTTCCGGATCCGCGACACGGCCTGCCAGAACATGACTGTGTAGGGCCCCACGAAGGCGCGGATCGTGTTCCACCCGTCGCAGATCTGGAACCACGAGTCCTTGGCCCAGATCCGAGTGTGCGCCCCGCGGCCCTCGAACGACACCCGCTTACTGCCTACGCTGTGCTCGGCGACCATGCGGCCGCCCGGGATTGGGTGGCTCATGTACAGCTTCGGTGCGAACTCGGCCGTCGCAGCGGGACTCTTTGACCAGAGACTCCCGTCCGCGAGGCCAGGAGGCGTATCGGAATCGATGCGTAGCTTTCCCTTGGAGCGCCGCGTCTTCCACCACGCCTCGGCGCGGCTCATGTCGCGGGACACGCGGAACCCGTACGTGCGCGTCTTGCTCTGCCACACGCCCGTCACGTGCTTAGCGCAGCTCGTGATGATGCTCTCGTCTACGTAGTCTAGGTCCTGTATTGTGGTGCCGTCGCCGAGGATCATGTAGAACTCGACGCGCAGATTCCCCTGTCCGAAAAAGGCGTACGACGCGTCGCGCGAGAAACCAAGCACGATCCCGCTCATCCCATCGCTCGCCGTGCCGTCGAACTCCCACTGCTCCCATGATGTCGTATTAAGAGCTGAGAGGCGGGGTTCATCGAGGTGTTGGGTTGCGGACTCGGAGAAATCGATATGACCCGCGACTTGCTCGAAAGCCGTGCTTCGGCTTACTGTGCATTCTTCTCCTGTGGCCGAGTCGGAGATGTCCCAGCTGTCGCCGATTAAGCTGTCGATGGCCACCTAGCCGGCTTGGGCAGCTATGGCGTGTCGGCTCTGCAGTGCGGCAAGCAGCAATGAGACAGGTATGGTGAGCTTCATCTTAGTACCATCGACAGGTAGATGTAAATGAGCGAGTAAACTGAGTTTACACGGCGTTTTGCGTATTTCCTTGCTCTAACGCCCCCACTCAGGGTGGCCCGGGCACGAGGCAAAGAGAAGAGATATAGTAGCTTTGCGAAAGTCTTGGCTAGCCAGACAACATCTAAACGGGAACCTGGGCCGTCGTTGGCTTGCATGGCGGAGGCTTTGTCTCGTGTCACGGTCGCCGAAGGCGTGAAAGCTTCCGGCTAATTTGCGAGTTCGGGGATTTCAGCTTATGCCCTCGGGAAGTGCGAGTAATGAGGTTGCGATCATGGCTGCCAATCCTCCGACGGTGTTCGGCCTAATCGGTATAGGTATGTGAGTACATGTCTGCGTGTTCTTAGTGCAGTCCGGGTTGATGGACACTGGGGCGAGACTTGACAATGCCCTTGTCCACAATTACGCCCTTTATGGGTATTCTTCTACACTGAGCGGGTTAGGCACAACGCAATCGGAGATCTGACCACGACACTTGTCGGTAGGCTGGAAGTTGGTTGAGCCCAAAGTAACCTTCAAAGAGAAAATATATTACACCCTCGTAAATCATTTGAATACTCCGAATACGCAGTAGGATCAATCTAGCTATGTTCTTCCAATCTTTTGGTCCTGTTTTTATGCAGCTAAATTACATCGTAGACCTATCGATAGACAACCACAACTAGCAAACAATTATCTTGAACCATGGCGGCAAGCCTAACCCTTCCGTCGCTACAGCGTGCCATTATCCAGGTTGACGACATTGGCACATTGGGCCAGATTTACGATCGCGCCGTGCCTGTTCCTGGGCCTAGCCATGTTCTCATCAAAGTGGCCGCAGTGGCCCTGAACCCTTGCGACTGGAAGATGTCGTCAGCATTCCCCAGCAAAGGGGCGAGTTGTGGTTCTGATTTTGCGGGGTGCGTCGTAAAGCTTGGTGAGAACGTCACACACTTGGCTGTAGGTGACCGGTGAGTAGATCTCGGAGTTATTTTCTTCTTCTTATGGCTACTTTTAAAGCAGGAGCTTTCCTGTTTGGGCCTATAGTGTCCGGAAGCTTCTAAAGTCCTCGTAAATTGACTCGAAATGGTGGTAACTGACTCCGAGTTTTCTAGTGTTGCTGGCGCTGTACATGCAAATAACCCTATCAACCCCACGTCTGGTGCTTACGCCCAGTATGCTACTGTCGACTCGCAGCTATTATGGCCCATTCCTAGTGATATATCATGGGGTGAGGCGGCTACGATAGGCTTGTGCGGGATAGGCACAGTCGGCATGGCTGCCTGGCACAATCTCCAGCTGACAGGGACACCCGAGGCACCCGTCGAAAAATCTCCGTTTGTTCTCGTGTATGGCGGCAGTTCGGCAAATGGGACTATAGCCATTCAACTCTTGAAGCTGTAAGAACTGAACCGACCACCCCTACCGTCGACACATCCACAAACCTGTAACAATGCTATTCTCCATTGGACACCCGCTGATGTCTTTATAGATCCGGCTACCGAGTGGTAACGACCTGCTCGCCGCACAATTTTGAGCTTGTAGAGTCGCTTGGGGCCGAAAAGGCATTCGATTACAAGTCGCCCACTTGTGCTCTGGATATTCGAGTTTAC
The DNA here is from genome assembly GCA_037356095.1 of Xylaria sp. Z21. NCBI lineage: Eukaryota > Fungi > Ascomycota > Sordariomycetes > Xylariales > Xylariaceae > Xylaria > Xylaria sp. Z21. Next base: position 475,729 of record JBAWJX010000006.1, on the reverse strand, counting down.
ACTAGCGATAAGTTGAAGTATGTTATAGACATTATTGCCGAGGCAAAGACATTGAAGCTCTGCTATGCGGCCATTGGGCGTGCTGGAGGTCGCTATGTCGGATTTGAGTTGATTCCGGAGGAGTTAGCATCACTTAGGAAGACAGTCAAGGCAAGCTGGGTCCTCGGCGTCCGGATGACGGGGGCCGAGATTGCCCTTGGAAAGGGTTATGGTCATCCAGCGAACGCGGAGTTGTACCAGTGGGGTCGGGATTTGTCTCGCAGAGTTGGCGATTGGGTACGAGACGGTAAGATCAAGGCTCATCCGCAGGTTGTGCATCCAGAGGGACTTGATGGGATTATCGAGGGCATTGAACAGTTGCGTCGTAGGGAGGTATCTGGATCCAAGATGGTATATGTCATTGATCCTAGCATGTAATATAACTCCCGGTAGCGCCAGACAAGTCATTAATTGAGAGCTTTGCCGGCAAAGCTCTCCACTGAATACTCTATGAATCAAAGTGCCACAGTACTTCGATTTTAAGTCGCATACATCTAGAACCGCTGGGACTTCCTTTCGCCTTCAATCGACCTCCCACCCTTAGCCCTTGGGTTCGTTCAAGAGATCCTCGGCCTTTACAAATTTATATGGCTCCTTTTGAACGACAAAAATTAGGGCGGCTCTGCACTGGACGTCGCTCGATCGCATATACATTTTCGAAGATAGTAATCAAGATCTCGATCTAAAGCACTGAATACGAATTGTAGAGGTGAAGCCATAACTGGGGATTAATTTCGCACTAGTCGCTGGATACTTTTTAAATTCGATTTCAGGCTCGCAACAATAGACTCGCCCGATCGCTGTGGTATACACTCAATCTGTGTCATAGCCACCTGAAGTAAACTCATAGCAGCAGCGTTGCCGGACAGCATCCCGGAGGCCGCGGGTTGGCCAGATAAGCGATACTCTGCAGGCAAACCAATGAGTCTTTCCGCGTGATCGATGTGGTGCTCAATGACCTGGACAAGAATTTTCAGATATAGATGTCCCTTCATGGCTGGCATCCCATGAGAAATTGTGAATTCAGGTCCGTTTTGGAAGAATTTGGTGGGGTCCTGCAATTGACGAAGCGACTGGCAGACGCGGTCAAGGATAGCGTCATGGAGAACTAGAAGTTGGAAATATATCGACAAAACGAGTAAGAGTATAGGTGTCGTGAGAGAATATTGAGCGGGAGGCGAGGGGGGATCAGGCGTCGGCACCGAAATAGCCGAATCAGTATCTGGGGACTTGTACAAACACGCGGTCGATGACGATGACTGGGGCTGGGTCAGCAACTGCTCGAGAGCCTTGCTGTAGTCTGCCGTGGTGTGTAATGCTTGAGCAATAGGGTTTTCGTGGGTCTCGTTGACCTTGTCCACACATAACTCGAGCTGGGTTGGTCCGCCCCAAGTATACATGCCGAGACAGGCGATCTGGTGGCTAACACTCTCGTTAAGCCGCGAAAGGCCAACTATGGGGACCGGTGCCACAATATCTGCAGGTTGGGATGGCAATCGGTCGAAGGTGGGCATGTCGCCAAGGACGCTGGCGCCGGAGCCATTGCCGGCACGGTTGACGGCGCCCACGTCAAAAGGGCCGGCGGCAAAGTCGAGGGACCCGGCCCTGTTATCATTGGTGGACTGTGGTGAGAACTGCTGGCGCAACGTTGAAAGCGACGACAGAAGACCATCATCATCACCAAATTGCAGATCAAAAGGCTGCTGCTCCGGCTGGTCAGAAGAACCTCGCGAGGGCCTGTCCCCAGGCCCAGTGAGGTCGAGCATCGAAGTCACGACATTGGGAACAGCATCGAGGAAGGAGGGATAGTCGTCCATGAGGGCCCAAGCGGGGTTCCTGTCGACGGAGTGGCGGGCGACGAGGGACGGTGACTTGCGCGGTCGCTTGCGGCGCTCATCGGACGCCGAGGATCGTATCGGTGCCGGTGCTGGTGCTGGAGCTGGAGCTAGTGCCGAGGCCGGTGTCGACGACGCTGAGACTGAAACGGCGACACGCGGTCGTCCCAGGGGCCGCGATCTACCAGTAACGCACAGGGCACCGGCACGATCACACCGGGCGCAAGAAGTGCCGGGGGTATCCTCTTCTAGTCTGGGGCACCGTAGCTTCAGCTCGCGACAACGGTCACAAGCGGTGCGACGGGTATTATCGTGACCTGTCGTGGTGGCCGACATAGTGCGGTCACAGCGGCCACAGCGGCGGTGTTGTTGTTGTCCAGGAAGAGAAGCCGGGACACGATGGGGTTGACGATTGATGGGTATCAGACAAATGGACGGTCAATGATGTCTAGTCGAAAGAATACCGCGGTGGCCTCTGGTTATCACGCTATCTGCGTTCGTCCGCGTTGGCAATAGTAGACAGACACAATGAATGTCTGCCGCTTGCCTAAGTGCTGTTGCCCGCGTGTGATGGTGTGATGTGTGATGTGTGATGTGTGATGTGCGATGTGTTGCGAGGTAAGGGAAGCGGGCTGAGACTCCCGTGGGGTCTTATCTAGGTAGTTGTAAGGCAAGCTACCTGCTCCAGGTCCCGTCAATACTTACACAGGTACCTGTGCCGGGGACCTCAATGCAAAAAACCCCCAGACTAGTTTTCTTTTTGAAAAATAATGGCAGGATCCCTTAATCATTAAATAAATAAATAAATATAAAAAAAAATTTATCTTGTAACTTAAAGTATAATAAGTTTAAACCTTTTAAGACTTTTTAAGCAAAACTTGTTATAGTTATATTATAATTATTTTTTATTAAATTATTATATAGCATTTTAATACCTCGTGTAACCAGCAGCGGAAAGACGGAGAGATGTTATGGCGTCATAACTTGGACACCGAGTCCGATAAAGAGAGCAAAAAGAAAAAGAGCAAGCCACCGAATACCCTACTGCTACCTGTTGTTAGAGCACCCTATTAGATAGATAACCTCTGCCTCTTATCCACCCACAATCATGTAGGCTAGGTAGGTATATTCCTCTTGCTCGGCATTTGCCGCGATGGGCCTCGGGTTCTAGACCCGGCATGCAACCTGCTGTAATAGCTCTCAAATAGTGCAGCCTCAAAACATGACTTGCATTAGGTAGCCTGACGGGACGGGATCGACATCACCCCTCAGACCCCCACTCTCTTCTCCGCCCGGGCCGACATTGTTGAGGGTATTCGCAGCACTATCTCCGCCGTGTCGCATATCTCCAGACAACATTGTCATCACAACGAGTGCGCAAGCTAGCCAGTCAGGGCATGGCGAACGGCGCCCCCTACAACTTTGAGCAACAACCAATAATGGTTTATAATAATAACCACGATGACTATGAGCAATGAACAATAATCACGTACTTCAGCAGCAACAACAACAGCGAGCAGCGTTGAATCGAGTTTAAGGCACAGTCTCAATACTTAGGTAATATAGGTGATTAAGAGGTACTACCGTTTCCTTACCTAACTACAAGTAGGCATGGGGATGCTGGAGCATGTGATCTACCTAGCAACGTGCAGCTACCTGTGAGTACACCTGTTGGGAGAAGCCGTAACGGGAGAAGCCCGACCAGGACCATAGTAAGCAAGCTAGGCCAACGCCTCCCAAACACCACGCAAAGGACCCAAGTGTGAGCCATAGTTACCGATTAATATAATATGTATGATATGCTACACAGGAAGAGCATATGGTCCGGTGGCTGGCTAACTACGCCTCTCCGAAGATGGCTTATGGCCCACACAGCTCTCCGAACAACAGCCTCGTCTATCGGTGTTTAACCTCCGACTAGTTGCCAATTGCACCATCACATCACAAACTATGGCCCACCGTAATATGGCTTCGGGAAGGTTGTATAACGCGGACAGAGTGGCAGATTGTTGGAAATTAGGAAGCTTGCTGGTTGATAACGGCCGAGTGGTGAATCCAATATACCGTAACCGTCTTTTGATGGATCACCGTCATGTTTGGCAATCTAACCTCATTATAATCCCGATATGTCTCTTGAACTTTGCTCAGAACCACGCACTATTTATTAACTATTTGCTCCTCTGAAATCCAAGACAATTCAACTTGGTCAATTGTCTAGGAACATATTGATTAATATCACAGTTACACAATTGATATATCGTTTCAACATGGGCTCCCTCGACCCTAATAAGGCTGGTAATGAGCCTATTGCTATCATCGGCACTGCTTGTCGATTCCCTGGTTCTCTGGATAACCCGTCCGAACTATGGAATCTCCTCCAACATCCGAAAGATCTTCTCGCCAAGATCCCCAAAGAAAGGTTCAACGCTGAAGCCTTCTATCACCCCGACGCATTACACCATGGGACATCCAACGTTCTGGAGTCATATGTGCTCCAAGAAGACCCTCGGTTGTTCGATGCAGGTTTCTTCAACATCAAGCCTGTTGAAGCACACTCCATCGATCCCCAGCAACGCGTTTTGATGGAAGTCGTGTACGAGTCTCTCGAAACCGCGGGTTTATCCATCGAGTCACTCGCGGGCAGTCAGACTGGTGTTTACGTTGGTCTCATGTGTGGTGACTTTCAGAATTACCTACAACGTGACATCGACTCAATGCCTACATACATGGGTACAGGCACAGCCCGAAGTATCGGTAAGTCGGCGAGCCCTTCTGTTGGTGTTTGACTTGGGATAAATGTTTAAAACATTATGCACGCTAAGCCTTATGGATATTCCGAATTTATCCTAATTGTCACAGCAAACCTTTCGTTCTTGCTATCCAGTTCATCTAGCTACTTTTAACACGCGAGGATACGTTAAGCACGACTAATGAGTGTGACCCTAGTATCCAATCGTATATCATACTTCTTCGATTGGCACGGGCCATCCATGACAATTGATACAGCTTGTTCATCTAGTCTGGTAGCTGTACATGAGGCTGTCCAACTTCTTCGCAGTAGAGAATCCGACCTCGCCGTTGCTGCTGGATCTAATTTGATCCTGAGCCCTGAGCTATACATTGGAGAATCTAAACTCAAAATGCTCTCTCCAGACAGTCGATCTCGAATGTGGGATACGGATGCAAACGGTTACGCCAGAGGCGAGGGTGTGGCTTCATGCATCTTGAAGCGCTTAAGTGATGCTATTCGCGATGGCGATAACATCGAATGTATCATTCGGGAATCTGGTGTAAACTCGGATGGCAGGACCAAGGGAATCACCAGTGAGTAATCCCGGAGTCAAGTTCTTCTTGATTTAGCAACTTCCAGAGGACAAGGTTTCCTTTTTGGGATAACCGAGTGTCTAGAAGCTATTAAAACTCCAAAAATCATACCGCGATTGGTGATAACTGACTGCGAGTGTTTTAGTGCCCAACCAGGCGGCACAGGCTGATCTGATCAAGAGGACATACCAAAAAGCTGGCTTGGATCCGAGAGACCCTGAGCAACGTTGCCAATACTTCGAGGCTCATGGTACGGGTACAAATGCAGGAGACGCACGAGTAAGTCAGGGGTAAAAAGCCTGTCATGAGAGAATAAGATTCCCTTCGTTGACACAATCTGCCCTATCTAGGAAGCTGAGGGAATTGACATGGCCTTTTTCGGGGGACAAGCCAAGGACGAATCAGAGGATCCTCTCTATGTTGGTTCCATCAAGACTGTCATTGGCCATACTGAAGGCACTGCTGGGCTGGCCGGTCTTATCAAAGCATCATTGGCCCTGCGAAATGGTGTCATCCCACCCAATATGCACTTCAATGCTCTCAGTTCGGAGGTGGCCCCGTTTTACGGTAATCTCGAGATAGCCACAGCTCCGAAGCAATGGCCCAAGGTTTCAGGGCCCCGTCGGGCAAGCGTCAACAGCTTCGGATTTGGAGGCACGAATGGTCATGTCATTCTTGAAAGCTTCGAACGAGAGGAGGTTACTACTCCAGAGGTCTCGGTCTCGCTGTCTTTCGCCCCTTTCCTTTTCTCTGCAGCTTCTGACTCTGCCTTGAAAACTATGATTTTTGCGTACACCCAGTACCTGAAGGCGAACCCGACTATTGACCTGCGCTCGCTGTCTTATACGCTACATTCCCGACGATCGGCGTTGGGTGTGAGAGCGTCATTTGCAGCAACATCTGTTGACAAGCTGATTTCCAAGCTCGAAGGTCACTTGGACTTAGCACAGAACTCAGACCAGAGCGGCAGCAACGGAAATGGTGTTCGACCCAGCGTGGCGAAGCCTCGTATTCTTGGTGTATTCACGGGTCAAGGCGCCCAGTGGGCTGGGATGGGCCGAGAACTTTTGCGATCGACGCACGTGGCCTCACGGCTGTCGAGTCTGCAGAATTCGCTTGATAATCTACCAGCTCCTCATCGTCCTACGTGGACCTTGGCAGAAGAGCTTGGTAAGCCCCATTCAACCTCCAGGATCGGTGAATCGTTAATTTCGCAGACCATCTGCACAGCGGTTCAGGTACTTTTAGTTGATCTCTTATCAGCCGCCGGTGTCGAGTTTCAAGCCGTCGTGGGCCATTCCTCTGGTGAGATTGGAGCAGCTTATGCCTCTGGCTTCATAAGTGGTGAGGATGCAGTTCGAATTGCTTACTATCGAGGGTGGTTCACGAGTAACGCAGCATACCATAAGAAAGGCGCTATGCTGGCCGTCGGGACTACCTATGAAGACGCGCTATACGTCTGTGGGCTGGACGACTTCGAGGGACGTGTCTGTGTCGCCGCTTGCAACTCCTCCTCGAGCATTACCATCTCGGGAGATGCTGATGCGATTGAAGAGGTCCAGGCGGTATTTGAGGACGACGGTAAGTTTGTAAGGCGACTGAAGGTCGACCAGGCCTACCACTCTCACCACATGGTCCCTATTGCCAAGTCCTACGTCGACGCTCTACACGCATGCGGCATTCAACCCCTCAACCCAACGAAACAGTGCCAATGGTATTCTAGTGTGGATGGAGGAATTGTCATGACTTCGACGGATGAGCTCCGCGGCAATTACTGGCGGGCAAACTTGTTGCAGCCTGTCTTGTTCGCCCAGGCCATCACGGCTACTACAGAACACGAGGTTGCTTTCAACTTGGCTATCGAGGTAGGGCCGCACCCTGCGCTCAAAGGGCCTTGCACCGATACGTTAAACGAAGTCTACGGCAAGCCAGTAGACTACACGGGCTTATTACAACGTGGAGGCAACGACATAGAGTCTTTCGCAGGTGCTTTAGGTTTTCTTTGGAGTAAGACTAGCATGCCTCTCGTCGACTTCAATCACCTCAGTACTGTCATGAATAGGGGCACATGCAATACTCTTCTTTCCGGACTGCCCTTGTATCAATGGGACCACGGTCGAGTTTATTGGCACGAGAGTCGGTTGCTGAGGGCGTTCAATAACAGGAAATACGCACCGCATTCGCTCCTTGGAACCCAGCTTGAGGATGGACTGGACGATGAGATGCGCTGGAGAAACCTCATTCGGCCGTCTGAGCTATTATGGATCCAAGGCCACCAATTACAAGGGCAGATGGTCTTTCCTGCTGCTGGTTATATATCGACCGCCATAGAGGCCGCACATTTCCTAGCGGTTGGTGTCCCAATCAGCGCTATAGATATCTCTGATTTCACGATCGGTAAAGCGTTAGTCTTCGAAAGTGAACAATCTAGCGCGGAATCTCTCTTCTCAATATCTGATATCGACAGAGGAGGCGACGGGCTTGTATCTGCCGTCTTCAAATTCCACGCATCGCCACAGTCTGATTCTGATACCTTGCCATGTCTTGCAAGCGGTCGGCTTTTGCTCACTCTTGGTGAGAACGAAAGTCCAGTCTTCACGCAGCCAAAAAGCACGGATAAACCTTACCTTCTTGACGTTCCACAAGATAACTTCTATAAATCACTTGAGGTCCTGGGGTACGAATACTCAGGCGACTTTAGAACGATGTCCGGGATGCGGCGAAAACTGGATTACGGGTCGGCCCAGGTTCGGGTTCCTGAGCAAGATCCAGCCGACGCCGTTTTGGTGCACCCTGCCCTGCTTGACGTGGCTTTCCAGGCAATTTTCCTTGCCTACTGGTGGCCAGGCGACGGTAGCCTTGACCAATTACATGTCCCTACCAGCATAGAGCGTATTAGGATCAATACGCATGGCTGCAGAAGGAGTCTGCAGCCCGGATCAGATGTGCCTCTAGAGTCTCATCTAACAGAAAATCCTCTCAAGACAAACGTAATAGGTGGAGATGTCACTGTGTTCGACCCAACCCAGAATGGCACTTTGATTCAGGTTGAGGGGGTGCGAGTCACTGCATTCTCTGCTCGCCGCAGCGATCGCCCTATGTTCTCGGAACATGTCTGGGGTCCGGCTGCCCCAGATGGACAGCTTGCTGCCAACACTCGCGCCAGCACTTTGCAGACACAACTTGCATCCGATCTGGAGCGAATTTGTATATTCTACATGAACCAAATCAGCCACAATATTCCGGCCGGAAAACGCGAAGGAATCGAGTGGCATCATACATCTATGTTTGAGTACTTCACTTATATCCTTGATCGCACTTGCGAGGGTAGACAACCCTTTGCCAAGAGAGAATGGTTAAATGACACCTGGGATGACATTAACCGCGTTATTGAGAAGTGAGTACATCCTACGAAGTAATATTCGAATCACCCTTCTAATAAAGCTGTAGATATCCCAACAGCATCGAAATCCGACTCAATTGTGCTGTAGGTAACAATTTGACAGCGGCAGTTCGTGGAGAGACTCAGATCCTAGAGCACATGATGGCCGATAATCTCCTCAATCGCTACTATGAGGAGGCTATGGGATTAGTTGATGTGACGAATTTCCTTTCCGGAACCATTTCACAAATTGTTCATAGGTATCCTCGAATGAACATTCTCGAAATCGGTGCTGGCACAGGAGGCGCTACCAAGGCCATTACTCGGGATATCGGGCGCACTTTCGCTTCGTATACCTTTACCGACATATCGACTGGGTTCCTCGAGAAGGCGCAAGAGGTATTCTCTAACTACTCGGATAAGATGATCTTCAAAGCGCTCGATTGCGAGAAAGATATTCTGGAGCAAGGCTATGTGGAGGGGGCGTACGATCTCGTGATAGGGTCTCTCGTCCTTCACGCTACGCAGAACCTGCACAATACACTAGTTAATGCTCGTCGCCTGCTGAAGCCAGGTGGCTATTTAGTGATCACCGAGCTCACCAATAACGACGTGAACTGGATCAGCTTCGCGATGAGTGGTCTGCCAGGCTGGTGGCTAGGCGCCGCTGATGGCAGGAAATTCTCACCTTGCGTCTCTTCGGCCAAATGGCATGAACTCATGCTAGGTGCTGGATTTTCCGGAGTTGATACCTTGACTCCCGAGGTTGATGTTCTTGCCAGACCGTTTTCGGTTCTTGTCACTCAAGCCGTTGATGACAAGTTCAGCTTGTTGCGAGAACCCTTGACTCTGCGTCAACCACTTGGCATGTCCTATCCCGACAACGGCCAATTGGTCATTCTAGGTGGCTCTACTCTATCTTCCATTTCAATGATTGATAAAGCGATTGATCTTATGCGCAATTTCGAATTTGCTATCACGCAATTCAAAACGCTGGGCGATATTGATGCCTCGATGGTGAGCCCAACTGCATTAGTGCTCAACCTGGTTGAGCTAGATCAGCCCATTTTCCAGTCCCTTACCAGCGAGTCTATGGACGGCCTCAAAAAATTGATTGATTACCAACGAACAATCCTCTGGATCACACAAGGTTGCCGCTCCGAGAACCCTTACATGAACATGAGTGTAGGGCTCGGTCGGAGTCTCTCACTTGAGTTCCCTGATGTTAAATTACAGTTTCTTGATCTGGAAATGTCACGGAAGCCAAACACAAGACTCGTGGTGGAGAGCTTGCTCAAGCTGCGCGTCCCAGATATAGAAGGCAGTGAGTAGATCTCGGAGTTATTTTCTTCTTGTTATGGCTACTTTCAAAGCAGGAGCTTTCCTGTTTGGGCCTATACAATGTCTGGAAGTTTCTGAAGTCCTCGTAAATTGACTCGAAATGTGGTAACTAACTCCGAGTTTTCTAGTGTTATGGTCTGTCGAACAAGAGATGGTCCAGGAGAATGAAGCTATCATGATCCCTCGATTGATGCCTCTAGGAGACGCCAACAAGAGATACAACGCTTCCAAAAGATTGATTACCAACAAGAAGTGTCCTCTGAGCAGCTCGCTCGCCATCATCAAATCGGGCTCTAGTCATGCGATCGAAGAGGAAGAAGACGCACCTATCAAGCCTGATGAAGTGCTCGTACAAGTCAAGATGGCGACAATCACACCGGTCATAGACCAGTGGTATGGCGTAATTGGAACGAGCAGCCGGAATCACAAAAATGTCCTGGCGTTCGCCGCTCGAAATGGCTCTCGAGTTCCGGTCTCTATGGACAAGATGGTTCAATGTCGAACAGATTCACCTAGAGTAGCTGAGCTGCTGGGTATACTCGCTACTGAAAGCACTGCACGCAGGTTTATTGAAATGGCAAGGCCAGGCGGTGCCATTCTAATCCATGAACCTTCGTCGCAACTTGCTCATAGGACTTACGACATTGCAACGGAAAGAAAAGTCGAAGTACTATTCACAACTAGTAAAGCTGTTCAGAAGAAAGACAGTATTCTTTGGATACAATTGAGCATGGCGTCGACGAAAAGAGCCATCAAACAAGCCCTACCAGCAAATATCACAACATATATTGACTGTTCCCAAGAGCTTAGCGGCGTTGGTAGTCTTGTCTCGTCTTGCCTCCCGACAAATTGCTTGAGGACAACTCATGAGGGTGCCGAGAAAATGTATCTGAGCGTTGATTTCAAAAATATCTTGAGGAAAACTGTCTGCCTTAGCGCATCTCCGCCGGCAATAAATCCTAAGATCATTTCACCTTCAGACTTATGGAATATATCCATTCAGTCAGCAAAGGGTATGGTAATTAACTGGGAGGCCGAAAGCCCGGTCCCCGTTAAACTGTCTTCGGTCAATGATCAGATATCATTCAAGAGGGATAGATCATACGTCTTATTTGGGCTAACGAGCGACCTGGCTACCTCTCTGTGCGAATGGATGGCATCTCGTGGCGCCACAAACATCATCCTTACCAGCAGACACCCGTCGCTTAATAAGACCTGGTTAGATACCATGCAGGCTGCTGGTGTGAACGTCACCGCTTTCGCCAAGTAAGTTTCACGAGTATCCTAGTTTGTTGTTACAAAATACAAGACTAACGAATATGACTTTATAGCAATATCACAGACAGATCTGCAGTGGAGGGTCTAGTTAGACAGATTCGTCGAGACTTCCCACCTATTGCAGGCATTAGTGAGTAACCTCGGAGTCATCTTCTTGTTTGACTTCTAGAGCGCAATTTATTCCTTTTGGGTAGATACAGTGTCTGGAAACTTCTAGGCCCTTATAAATACGCACGAAATGGTAATGGCTGACTCCAAGTGTTGTAGTGCATGGCGCTATGGTGCTCCAGGACACCCTTTTTTCCGAGATGACCCTCGACACCATGAATAAAGTCTTGCGACCGAAGGTGCTTGGGACGATCCACATAGACGAGATGTTCCAAGATACGAACTTAGACTTCTTCATCATGTTCTCGTCGGTAGCATCCGCTGCAGGAAATCGCGGCCAGTCCAACTACAGCGCTGCGAACATGTTCATGGCGGCGAAAGTCAATGAACGCCGTCAGAAAGGCTTAGCTGCTTCCGTACTGCACATTGGTGCGGTTCTTGGTGTTGGCTACGTCATGCGCGAACTCGATGAAACTTTTCTACTTACAATCTATCGAACGGGCTTTATGTGGATGGAGGAGCGGTACGTCCCCTGGAGTCTTTTATTTACCCATTCAATATGTCTGAGCGCTATAAATTGCTTCAACGGGCATTTTTGGCTCTTGCTACTCCTGCAAGCTCCCGAAACCCCGAGCAATTTTTACCATAAGTGGACATTATTGACTCAAGTGTTATAACAGTGGTTTCCACCAGTGCATTGGCGAAGCCATTCTTGCCGGGTTGCCTGGGTCTAGTCGTAACCCAGAGATCGTGACTGGACTTCGCATTGTTGATGCCAGCAAGGATGATGGTGTACCCTGGCTCGGAAACCCTCGTTTTCACCACTGCATCCACTGGGAAGGTGAAGGTGAACCAAAACAGCAAGGGTTTAAAGGCGGAAGTCTCCCCGTAAAAGTCCTTCTCTCAGAAGCCGAGACTGTAGAAGAGGTCGCTCGGATTATCCAAGGTGAGGAGATATTCGATTTAGACTGAGATTTGAATACTAACCGAAATACTAGACGGGTTCACTCGAAAGCTGCAGGCAGCTTTACAATTATCGCTTGAGGACAATGCTGCCCGAGATAATCTTGCCGCCACCAATGCTGACGACTTGGGAATTGACTCACTTGTCGCTGTAGAGATTCGCTCGTGGTTTTGGAAAGAACTGGACGTTGACCTCCCTGTACTTAAGATTCTCGGTGGCTGCACAATCGCTGAGATGCTGGAGCTTGCGCACCAGAAACTTTCGCCGGAGCTGACACCGAAACTCAGTCTCGATAGATCGGGCGCCCGAGCCAGTGATCTTCGAGCCCAAGTGCCAACCCCGTAATTTCTAACATATCATTTAACGAACTAGACTCATCTGTGTCCTCTTTGTTAGAACCCGTTTTAGACAGCACCAAGTTGTCTACTACCGTCCCATTGGCCACCACTAACAGGGGGACAAGCGTGTCTTCAGCAAAAGCAACAGCTCCTTTTATCCTATCCAGAACAGTACCAATGTAATTGGGCCAATCTAGGTTTTGGTTCTTGAAACATTTTGTTGACGACCAAACGACCTTCAACATCACCGTCTCTATTGCGCTTCGTGGCAGCCTAAATGTGGACAATTTCGAGGCAGCAGTCAAATCTGTGGCTAACAGACAGTAAGTAATCCTCGGTGCCGTTTTCTCCTTGTTTTGGCGACCTTAAGAGCACAAGATTGCCTTTTGGTTAAAGCTGTGCCTGGAAGCTTCGAAAACCCTGGCAAAATCATGCTCTAAATGGCGATAACTGACTCTGATGTTGTGTAATAGTGATACCTTGAAGACTGCTTTTATAAGAGACGGAAACCAGACTTTCCAGGGAATAATGAAGGAGTCTCGCTTGAGGCTCGAGCTCAAAACCATCGAGCATGAGGGCCAAGTAGCCACAGAATTCGGCAGGTTACGAGACCATGTGTACGACATCGAGAACGGCAAGACTATGAGGATGATCCTGTTATCCATGAGCTTGGCATCTTCGTTCCTCTTTATTGGCTACCACCATATCAATATGGATGGTGTATCTCTCGAAGTCTTCCTGGCTGATCTGGAAAAGGCATACACTGGCGTTCCCCTGGGAGGAGCGCCGATGCAGTACCCGGACTGGTCAATAGAACAGCGGAAGACCATCGAAGACAAACGTATGGAGACTGAGCTAAACTACTGGGAATCTGAGTTATCGGGGTTGCCTCTCGCATTGCCTGTTCTCCCGTCATCTAATGCTAAAACGCGCGGAATATTACACTACTACAACCATGCCACCGTATCACAGCACGTGGACACAAATCTCGGCGCGCGAATAAGTCAGACTTGTCGGAAGCTCAAAGCTAGTGTCTTCCATTTCTACACTGCCATCTATGAAGTTACTCTGTTTCAGCTCCTGGAATCACCAGATCTATGCATCGGCATGGCGGACGCCAACCGTCTCGAAGGACAACTGGCGACAAGCATGGGAAATGTATTTGAACCTACTACCTCTGCGCTTCAAGCTCGCTCCACGCCACAAGTTCCAGGACATATTGAAGGAGACACGGCGGAAAGTATACGGCGCCCTGGCTCATTCTAAAGTGCCTTTCGATGCGTTGGTAGACCATTTGAAAATACCGAGGTCCACGACCCACGCCCCTTTATTCCAAGCATTCATCAACTATCGCCCTGGTGTTTCTGAGCAACGAAAGCTTGGCTCAGTTCAAGCTTATGGGTTGCAGGCATCAGCTAGCAGAACCGCTTACGACGTTGCCCTAGATATCTTTGAGAACCCTGGGGCTAACACTCGCATAGAGTTTGCTGTCCAGAAACAACTTTATTCTTCCGAAGATGCGCGGACATTCCTTGACACCTACTTCAGCCTGCTAGAATTCTTTTCAGGAGACCCTTTAGCCATCAAAAACTTGGTCACTCGCCGCTGGCTACCTTCAATCTCCGAAAACCCCCACATTTGTTCGGTTGTCCAGCCGGCCTTCTCATTGACCACGAGCGCGTTGATATGACCAGGCGAACTACTCGTTCCCTCTTGCAACCACCCTTCAAGCAGCCAGGGGTCGGTTGGGTCTCCAGCTATATTAGTCAGCCTCCCTGGTTCGCACTGATTCTCCGTACCGCTGGGGGTTAGCCACCGCGTACGAATCTTCTGCACCCCAAATATGCCGGAGCCCTGGGTTGTTTCGGAGCCGTCCAAGCGATAAGTCTCAGTCTCGGCTTTGACGCCACCGGTACCAGTCTGTGCGACCTGTATGACTGTTACGCCGTTGTCATCTTTCTTTTGACACAATTGGCCCGTGATTGTGGCGAAGGAGAGGGAGCCACGGCATGCCTTGGAGCCCAAGCGCACGATCCATGCTATCAGATAGGGTTTTACTCTGTTTACCGAATAGTGTTAGGTTATGCTAGTTTGCCTTTTCCCCTTGAAACTGGTTTATAACGGCAGATGCTCACCATTCGCCATGTTCCCTCCAAGTTGTTAATTGTGATTTCTGGCAGGGCGGCCATAATGGTAAAATGAATGTCGACACAATCAATTGTAATTCAAGTCGGGCCAGCAGCAATTATCCCCAAAACACACTCCTCAAATGGACCCAACTAGAACAAAACCACTATTATATGTCATGTTGCCTCTGCCACACAAGCAGGCTACGCTTACCTAAGGTAAGTCGAAGTTGAAATTGTCTCGAGTTCATGTCCCAATTCGGGCGAGCAAACTGTCGCTGATTGGCTCAAGCGAGGAAAGCTTCCGAAGACAAACTTCCGATGTGGGTCCAAAAAGCCTCCGAACCTTTGTTTGTCTCGATATTAATGTTCGAAATGTTCTGATTCAAAACCGTGGAAGAGAGAGTGAAGACCATACATAACTCCCCCATTCCCTGTCTCCATCAATACCGGGAAAACAACAAAACGCCAGCTTACGCCAGCTTCGAGACGCCGCAATCTCACTCAGGCACCTTCCATTCATTCCTCTGCCTGTTCATTTTCCCCGACAATATCGGATACTTCTCTAAGAGACCATGCAGGACCCAGATCCTAGACCTCATGTGGTCTCAGAGACAAACCAGCAGCGCAATGCCCACGATGCGAAGATATCCGATAGCGCCAAGGTCGACGATGACACCTTCACGTTCAACAGGAGTCCTCGCTTCTGGGCGATTATCGTAGCTATCTCCTTCGCGGCGCTCTTGACCGCGTTAGAAGCCACCATCACATCGACAGCGTTGCCCACCATCGTCGCCGACTTGGGCGGCGGCGATTTGTACATCTGGGCCGTGAATGGCTATTTTGTGTCCATGTACGTCGATCAGTGCCGCTACGACCCCAGCACACCTAGCTGACGCTAAATAGGACATCTCTTCAACCGCTCTTTGGACAATTTGCCAATGTGTTCGGGCGCCGATGGCCTACTATTATAGCAACAACTGCTTTTGTCCTAGGCAGTGGCATCTCCGGCGGGGCAACCAGCATTCGCATGCTCATCGCGGGACGTGTGATCCAAGGTATTGGAGCTGGAGGGAT
This sequence comes from Xylaria sp. Z21, assembly GCA_037356095.1. Lineage (NCBI taxonomy): Eukaryota > Fungi > Ascomycota > Sordariomycetes > Xylariales > Xylariaceae > Xylaria > Xylaria sp. Z21. The sequence goes on along the minus strand of JBAWJX010000006.1, from coordinate 459,917 downwards.
AAACGTTTGTGAGTACAACCCTCCCGCCTCGTCTTAATACATACCCGCACATAGAGGGTCTATGACATTCACTAACACGAGCGAATGTATAGTGGTTGAGATTATTACCTGCGACCTCGTGCCTTTGAGATACCGTGGCAACTATCTCGCGATCATATTTGGCTTGATTTCTCTGGGTACAGCGCTCGGGCCGTTCTTCGGCGGACTCATCGTCCAAAACACTACATGGCGTTGGGTCTTTTACCTCTGTCTACCGATCGGCGGAACCGCACTTATTCTGCTGTTCTTCTTCCTGCACGTCAATTATCGTAAAGAAACGACCCTGGCGGGTCGTTTGGCGAATATTGATTGGTTTGGTAACACTCTGTTCGCGGCTTCGGTGACTTCGATCCTGATTGCACTCGCATGGGCTGGCGCAGTACATCCATGGGCTTCATACCAAGTCTTGGTACCCTTGATTCTAGGTTTCGTCGGCATCATTGGCTTCCTCTTCTTTGAGGGGTCTCGCTTTGCACCACAAGCCCCAACAATCCCCCTCCGGCTTTTTTCGAACCGTACATCAAGTTTTGCCTTTATTCTGACGTTTTTGCACTCTATTTCTGGTACATGGGTCTTGTATTTCCTCCCTGTCTATTTTCAAGGCGTTCGAGGATATCACCCGACCTATTCTGGCATCGCACTGCTACCCACCATCCTTATTCTGATCCCATTTGCAGCCGTCGGTGGTGGGACTATGAGCAAGTTCGCCAAATACAAGCCCGCTCACTACATTGGTTTTGCTCTCCTCGTCATCGGTTTCGGGCTATTCACACTCCTAGACGAGAATTCACCGACTGGACAGTGGGTCGGCTTCCAAATCATTTCTGCTGCCGGAGCAGGCGTCGTCATTCCTACCTTATTGCCTGCAGTCATGGCACCACTGACAGATTCCGACACGGCTGTGGCCACGGCAACTTGGTCATTTCTTCGCAGCTTCGGTCTCACGTGGGGTGCTGCGCTCCCGGCCGCCATCTTCAACAATCGATTTGACCAGATTGCCGCCACAACTATAACCAACGATGCTCTCAAACAACAAGTCACAGGTGGGAGGGCGTATGAACATGCAACCTCGATGTTTCTCAACACCCTCGATCCTCAGTCTAGGCAGGAGTTCATCGTGACGGTCGTCGGAGCTCTAAAACAAAACTGGCAAGTAGCTATCGCATTTTCTGGGCTTGGCTTTATACTTGTCAGCCTGGAGAGATCAATCAAGCTCCGCGACCAGCTCGACACGGAATTTGGAATGGACGAGAAACGGCGAACAGAAGATACCGAGGGGCGACCGACATCGAACGATGCAGTCTCAGCTTAGAAGCTAGTACGGCGCACACGCACACACGAAGCAACATTAATTTCTTTTATTTGAATCTTGTACAATTCTTAAAATATCCCCAGCTCGACATCGTGTACATTTTTTATACTTCATCGCCTCCGCCATTTCCGCGTCGGCTTCAATTGTAAAAGTAGAATAGAGGGTAGTAGACATATTATTAATAGAACTAAGAGTTGGAGATATACCCGGTCAAGGAGTCACTCCGTGTAATTACAATGCAAGGGCACCCGTCACGTAGATAAGTAGAGCTTCCCACCGCTCTCATATAATAGTAGTCAAATAGCTGAATAATAGTACGATTATATACGACGGAGTAAAAACGACCCTTTAATACTCTGTAAGTATCAACGGTATATAATTATACCTATAAGTTGTGAACTTAGTTTTAGGTTATATATGTCCCGCCACGCTGGCCTTGCGACTTCATCAGAGTTATTAGAACTCGATAATGTCCCCAACTTCTAGGTCCTTATATAATACCTTGTTTGCGTCTTACTAGCACCTCCATTGCGGCCGGTTCAACGTACTATAAGAAACAGCTAGAAAGCAACGACTTCACTTATAGCACGGCGATTTGATTACGTGATTAGGAGGCACGAAAACGCTTGCTCCGGCGGGTTAGTCGATAGAGTTAATGGCGATGAGTATCTAATACGGAGTCGGGGCGGCGGTTTCAGAAGGAGTGTTGCGCAGTGGCGTCGGATGTTGAGTGTTGTCCCGTTAGAAGTTCCGTAGCCAAAAGTTATCATATGCCGTGAGGCTCAACACTGCATATGTCTAACAATGCTTGTTACTTGAAAGTCAACTAAATGTTAAGTTTACGACGTCTTCATTTCTAGATGAGATAAACGTGGCATCTGTCAGTCCATCCCGATCATGGATTACAAGGTTCGATCAGTTGCTCAGACGCCAAAGTCATCTGATAGGTCATTGGTGTGCTTTTGTTATGCTGCACACAACATGCAGGTAGGTATACTTAATGCTGGTGGCTACATTTGGCGGACCGACATTGAGCCGACAAGACCCATACCTACCTAGGTACCCTAACTTAGGTAGGCTAGGCGGGCGTTGTAGCGCGCCCCTCCAGCAAAACTTGATCCCCCCCGACGGACCCTCTTCCTCTTCCGACCAAGGCTTAAATACCTACCTACCCAGTCCCTCCCTCAAGCAGAATTTCTAGAGCTTTCGGCGGCATCACGTTTGCAAACGTCAAAAGGGTCAGTTGGCTTGTGAGCCCCCCATGTCGACAATTCTCCCACCACCACCACCATCCTCACCTTTTCCCTTTGCCTACCGCGCTCACCGGATGATAACCGAGTAGCTACCTCGTCTCACCTCGTCCCGTCCATCTGTCATTCATTGCATTGGTACGTATGTATGTCTTGTTGTTTTTCTTCTTGTGCATTGTTTCGCATTGCCTTCCCTTGCTTTGCCTTTTCCTTCTTGTTATTGTTTTCCTCTCGCGCTACTGTATGTACGGAGCGGAGGTAGCTGGCAGCCTCGCATTCTCGACTCGGGGATTTGGGCTAGTATCCCTCATGCTCTCCCATCTTCCCATCGAGCTATCTGCTACCTGCTACCTACTCCTACGCGCTCCCCGCCTTTTCTCAATCGCAGCGTTTCTCCTGATGATCACACCAGCTGGCACCAGTCATAGAGCGACTTGTACTCCCTTTCATTGATGACCAATATGCTGAGGTCCTCAGAGGCCGTTATCTGATTATAAACGCTTATCCTAATCCACACCATCTTACCTAATTCGCACGGCCCGGTCCATGTTGACACTTGCTGACGCAGGCACTCGCTTTCTAGCATCTTGTCCAGATACTTCTTGCCGAATATCGCTACTGCGCTCGCGTTACAATGGCTCTCCACAACCCCAACAATTGGCATTGGGTCAGCAAGAATACCTCGCAGTGGGCGCAGGACTGGTTTCAGGAAAACTTGACCCAGCTCTCAGCCCAAGATGGAGAGGTCACAGCCAAGATTAGCAAGGTGCTCAGCATGGACGGTGACGTGGATGTTAGTCAACGAAAGGGAAAGGTTATTACCATCTTCGATGTGAAGCTCGTGCTCGAGTACTCTGGTGCGTTCTAAAGCAATACCGCATGTGGTCTTAGGAAGGAACACTGTCTGACAATTTGTAGGGTCTGCACCCGAGGCAGATGACGTGTCAGGAACCATCACCGTGCCCGAAGTCGCCCATGATACAGAGGAAGATGAGTTTGTCGTACGTAGTTGCTACGACCTTTAAAATGAACAATAAAACACTGTACTGACATTGCCTAGTTTGACATTGACATTCATTCCGAATCGAAGGAGAAGCAGCCCGTCAAAGATCTGATCCGCTCGAAACTCGTCCCGCAGCTGCGAAAGGAGTTCTTGAAAATCGGACCTGCCATGATTGCTGAGCATGGCAAAGACATTCAGCATTCTGCCGGTTCTAATCCATCCAGCGGATTTTCTACTCCCAAGTTCCATACCCCTACTGGCGCTGCGGCAAAGCCCGAGACTACATCCAGTACCCAGAAGAACGCCGGCAGCATCGTTAACACTACGACACTATCAGAGCAGGAGGAATTCAGAACAACCGCCGCAGAGTTGTACCAAACTTTCACCGACCCCCAAAGGCTCACTGCTTTCACTCGTGCCCCTCCGAAAAGATTCGACGGAGCCAAGGTTGGCGGCTTGTGGGAGCTGTTCGATGGGAACGTCGCAGGTGAATATAAAGAGCTACAACAGCCTACCAAGATCGTCCAGACTTGGCGTCTGAGGCAATGGCCAGCAGGTCATTATTCGCAGCAGACCATCAACTTCGACCAGAACGATGTCGATGGCGTGACAGTGATGCGCGTTGAATGGACCGGTGTTCCTGTCGGCCAAGAGGAAGTCACCAAGCGGAACTGGGATGAGTATTACGTCAGGTCCATTAAGAAGACATTCGGGTAAGACTTACTATCTCCTGCTCCCTACTCGGGGGATTTGCCATGCTAACAAGTGATCAGATTTGGCACTATCCTATAGACTGTATTAGTCCGAGGTTCTACGGCGTTCTCCAGGTTACTGGTGCATCAGGCGAGGCTGCTTCAAGGGAAGCCCGAAGACGTTTCATCTCAGATAAAATTCTAGAGGTCACAAAACGGACACGGCTTGGGTCGGTGTTCCTGTTATAGAGGGCTACAGTCTTGAGTGCAAACTTTAGGAGATTACGAAGTCACGCGATTAATACGAAGAGATGCCTTGTGATATTCCTGTTGCTATATGATGAGCCTATGCTGAACTAGTGAAAGCATCGAGATATGGGTAGGATGTCGTTAGCCATTGCTAGTACTTCAATATTTACTCCCTTGACAAAAGGTTCAGTCATGGTTACGTAACCTGTGGGAAGAAAATTGTTGCAGCACTATCACCAAGCATCATTTTGCTAGGTATGTGTCGCATGGTAGAAAAAGGGTCCACCACCGCCCCCCAACTTAAAACTTCAAGGGCGAGGTAGTAGATATCAAAGCTAGTATTTTCTATTTTGCAGCCATGTCCTTCTCATTATTAGAGTAGAATCACAGGGATCTCAAGGACTTGATGGCGAATCATCGATTCCCTCTATCTGCACAACTATCTAGGTATACTATGCCACGCCATGCCATGCCAGACGCTAAGAGCCGAGCGAACGGCGACGCCATTCACCACCCTTCCTCCTCCCTCTTCGCCAGTTCTCCAAACCAAACAGGGTTGGTTGTGTCGCTGGCTGGCCTCACTCAGGCTTGGTGCGTGTCGCTGATGCCGACGACTTCGCCAGAGCTCGTAACCTCGAGCTTGACCTTCCGCGTGCTGTGCTTGCGCGGGTTCGGCGCCTCGAAGATCTCGCTGAGCTCTTCGAGCGTCTTGCCTGCCGTCTCGACGAAGAAGAAGTAGATGAGCACTATCTCGACGACGATCCAGCCGATGTAAACGATCTAGAAAGGGGGGTTAGCACTGGCGTGTAAATCGTGGAAGGTGGGATGACGAATTCGGTGTATGGTGGAGGGAGTGCGAGGTTCGTGTTGATCCTGGCATGAGCTGTCAGGGGTTGGGCTAGCACATACTAAAGAGGAGTTAGCATACTCGAGACGTGGGAGAGGGGAGGAATATGGGACGCACCATATAGTTTCCAGCCGATCACTTGGATGCCGACGCTGATACCGAAGGTGTTGACGATGATGGCGATGTTCAAGAACAGGTAGTTGAGGCCGGATCCCTTAGCCCGCGTCCTGTTGCCGAGGCACTCGACGGCGTAGAGAGTCTGGAGTGGCGTGAAACCCCACGCGAAGCAGATTCCGAACAGGTAGATCGAGACGATGGTTCCGTATGATAGGTTGGGGTGGTGGATTGTTTCGGCGGTGAAGGCTGTGAGCAAGATGTAGAAGATGCAGGAGCCCACGAGACCCCATAGCATCATCGGCCGACGGCCGAGCTTGTCGAGACAAAAGGCTCCATACACGGCTGCGAGGAACGAGAAGATAGGGTTGACTGTAATAATCGGAATCGGTTAGGAGTTGCCACAACGCCGATGGAATGGCCGTGGGAGTTGCTTACTAGCGTTGATAAGGAGTTGGGTGTTTGGGTTATTGATGCCGGCCGCTTTAATCATCTCAGGCTGTGGCGTGTTAGTACTGCCGAGTATAAAGGGTTTGAATCATGCTCACTAGGAAATACGACACGACGTTGTTGCCGCCTTATTCAATTTCGTTAGTACAAGCCTACTTCTTCACGCCTAGAGGCTGAAAGAGACTCACTCCATTGTCCACTGTGATATCGGTAATTAGCGCCATCCCTATGAAGTGAAACTGTCGATGACGGATAAATTAGTTTAGAATATACTCACAAGAAAGACATGCCAATAACCATAGCCAAGCGATAGCGAGCAGCTCTCGTGTTGACGAGCTCGCGGTAATCCCACCAGGGATTTTCATCCTTGCATGTGTGATAGTCCTCCACGATCTCGCGGTACTGAAGTTGGACTAATGGCGAGTTCGGGTCACCCTCGCCATGATATTTCGCGAAGATAGCAAGTGCCTCATCCGCTCTACTTCCCATCAGTCTTCCCATTCGTCTATTCACCCTGGTTTGAACCTGGACCATATTGGCTTACCTGTCGTGGTGGATCAACCACCTTGGGCTTTCGGGGAAGAACATGATACAAACCAGAACGACAGCGGGAATTCCAGCCTGGACGATAGTAGGGATCCTCCATGCCCAAGAATTGTTGATATTCCTGCCTTTTGTTAGTTAAAAAACGGTGTATCTGCGATACGGGCTAGCTTTACAAGTTCGTTCCGTATGTTGTCCAGCCGGCGATAATGTTTCCAAACCACCAGAAATTGTTGTACCTACGAACGAATTAGCAATCATAAAAGCTGTCGTGGTTCGAAAACGCTTGGCCCTACATTCCGGCCATGGCGCCTCGATAGGCAGGATGTGCCATCTCCACGATATACGCGGGCCCTGCCGCCGAGGCGATAGAAGCTCCAAATCCGAGGACGAATCTGCCTCCGATAAATTGCCCGAGTTGGTTGGCGGACCCTTGTATAGCAGTTCCGACCAAAACGAGAAGACATCCGATGAAGATGCACCACCGACGACCCCAGCCATCAGCGATCAGACCGCAGACTACATGGATGGATTAGGGCTATATTCAACTCCTAGGGGCGTATTGCGTTATGACCTACATGGAAAGCTCGCGATTTGGCCGATCTGATAAATGATGAAGATGATGCCGGTAGTTGAACCACCCCCATTCAATCCAAAAGTCTCTTGGAAGGGTATCATGGCATTGATAGCGCCCATCAGGGAGCTATCGAAACCGTTCATCGTCGAGACGAGATAGCCAATGCCCATGATCACGTAGAGCCGGAGCATGCTCGGCGAGAGGAGCTTCGGTTTCTGCTGGGCGACGGCAGCGGCGAGAGCCGCCGAGGCGGTGTTGATCTCACGGGTCTCCACATGCTTCTCATCAGCAAGTGAGTCCATTCGGTTGAGGTCATTCTCCATCGCAGGCGCCATGGTTGCTGACAGTTCTTTGGTGGCGAACTTGTAGAGTCAGTATGGGAAACTGAAAGACTACCAGGTCTCCCAAAACAGGCGAGGGAGAGCGAACGGCGCAGCGGGAAAAAACTTGCAATGGCCACGCGAGGGGCCTCGCTTTGTTTATAAGGTGCTCGGTCAATATCACTCCGACTGCACGTCCTCCACGCCTATTGGATGACATTGACATAAGAGGTGATGCCACACCCAGTTGGCACGAGTTCATAGAAGTAGGCCATTAGCGTCTCTCGGCAGTGTAACGGTAGTGTTCTGCAAGAGAACTAAGCACTATAGCACGACAGGTCACCGATGACCTGGGACTAGAATCTCAAAGTGCGGGGATGCTGGATGGGGGATGTTGGGGAAAATCTGGGCAAGCCCGCCGCTCACACCCATGTCGATGACCCTGTTTCTGTCCCGGCAAAGGACAAACCGACTGGCTATCTATCTAGATACGTATTCGATCTAGACTGGGAATTGGCTGCGCTGCAACCCCCTAATCTAGATTCGACGCTTCTTAGTTCTTCAACTTATGCGTAAGTTCCACAAGTAATGGAACCTACGCTTTCATCACCTACCCCCGAGGTAGGGGAGCGTATGAGGCTAATTATCATGGTCTCTCGAGTACGAGAACATATAAATCTATAAGTATACATGTCCGGTGGAGTGGAAATGCGCACGTGGATCGAATAACTAGACCCTATTAGGGGATAATCTTTCGTCCTCGGTTTCCGGGATAATATAGATGTCGTGAATTCGATCCGAAAACAATAGGACACGTAATATTAAACGTCTTTTCATGCCTCGGCTGGAGGTGACGTGGATTTGGGCTTCATTAAGATTAAAATACCCACGTCCAGGTACTAGAAGATGGCTAAGGCCTAGGAGTATGAATGCATCACCGTGCGCGGGACAAGAAAGAAGGGAAAAATCCCCGGCTCGGCTTGTGTGCCAGAGGCGTCTAGCTCCGCCAATAACAACACGCAGGAGGGGAAATCGTTCAAATCTACCGGTTTTGAAGTACCTCTAGTTAGTAGCCGTCAACATACCATAATCACATGTTGTGTGTAGGGGAGCCAACCTTTGACCACTAAATATCTAGCAAAGCTTACCTCACCCGAGTCCTACCCGAGGCCTAGCAAGCGGGCCAATTAGAGGCCGTCTACTACCCCCAGATCTACCTACATTAGCGTGCGGGGACTCGTAAGTACCCAAATGGGAAATGATGATGATGATCGAAGAATCGGCTTCACCTAACTAACCCAGTTAGCATATTCGCCCGGGAATGGCCTCAACGCAAATGCAATTTTTTTTTTCTATTCAAGCGAAGGTAGCAAAATACCAATCCATCCTCGACCAAACCCGTCTTCGAATTTCATCTGCGCCCCGTTCTTTTCTATTGTTCCTTGGAATAATCATGCTGCGATTCTTTACTAAGTCTTAGGCGCCCCAGATTTTTGTACCTATCCTCGTGAGTACTGGCGTTGTGGCGTTAACGCTATGGTTGAGCCTATTGCTAAGCGAAGCTTAAATTTGTTATGGCTACGCTATTAGTGTAGTTTAGACCCCCCGTCTTAAACATTAAGGAGTCTTCAAGTGCCGCCCATGTGTCCGAAGAATACTCTAACCCACCTAATTGGTAACTTAGATGGGCCGCTCAAGCCCACACATCTGAGCTATCAAAAAACTGCAATAGACGGTAGATATTCCTAGTTGCGCATTCCAGTTCTTACAATATAGCAGGTTTATCTTTGTTCTGCCTAGAACAGGCGCAGAAACTGGTAGAGATGATTGGTTTTTGGCTGGCCTGAAATTGGTTCCTGCTTAGGTAATCATGTACCTATAGTTACCTATGTAGTGACGTAGGTCGGTGCATGGCATGCTGAGCGCTTGGCGTGCTAACCGCCTGCTAGCCGCTGAAGCTACCCCAACCTCCGCATTTTGATCCTCAAGATCGCGTTGCTCATAGTACTGTAGTTACCTACTAGAGGCACCTTTACTGGAGTATCCTCCTCCCGTCTGCTTTATCTCCGGAGATTTAGCTTCATCGGTACTATCAACTGCCTCTTTTCCCAGCTGGCCGGTTACTCCCGCAGCTGAGATTAAACCAGCTCCTCCACTCATTTAGTTTACTAGCCAATCATCATTTGCACATGGAATAAAACGCAGACGATCTCAGTACTTATTCACAGCATACGAGCCGCCACGATTGATATATGTCTCATCGCTTTACTTCCTTATTTATCTCCTGCGATTTATGATGTCTTCGGCGTCTAGGCGGTATAGACAGGGCGCGAGCAATAGGAGGTCTATCATCAACGAACGCGATAGTCTGCACGTGAACCTACAGCTCACTACCTCTGATGTGAGCGTGGAAACGTCGAATCATCCCGAGCAAGCCATCTCAGAAGTCAATCCTAAAGGTCTCCCGGATTGGAGCAATCTCAAGGTCATCCATCGGAACACATTACCACCTCGAAGTCATTTCCATCTGTATAATACCGAAGAGGATGCCATTTTAGGCGACGCCGCCAACAAATCTCGAGCGGCCCTGCTTTCCGGAACATGGGGCTTTCATCTCTCGACAAGCCCCTTCAAGGGGCCTCGCAATTTCTATGAGCCTGACTTCGATCACAATGACTGGAAACTCATCCAGGTCCCTGGAATGTGGCAATGCCAGGGCTTTGGGAAAGGCCCTCAGTACACTAACGTAAACTACCCCTTCCCCGTGGACCCGCCACACGTGCCCTACGATGATAATGAGTGCGGTCGTTACATTCTGCGGTTTGAAGTGCCCGACCGCCTGAAAGATGGTAGCCATTGGAGACTTCGGTTTGAAGGCGTCGATTCTGCATTCACAGTCTGGGTGAATGGCAGAGAAGTCGGTTATTCCCAGGGCTCGCGAAACCCTAGCGAGTTCGACGTGTCTGGTTTTATCCACATAGACTGCGAGAACACGCTATGTGTGGAAGTATACCAGCGATGCGATGGGAGCTACATTGAGGATCAAGTCAGTATAACTACGCCAAAGATAACCATATGTATGCTAATTATCTTATTAGGACCAATGGTGGCTAAGCGGAATATTCAGAGATGTCTGGCTGCATTCGTTTCCTTCATCTCATTTTGAAGACTTCCATATCCAGACTCTCCTGGATGACGACTATCTAGATGCAGATCTAGTCGTGGATGTCACAGTAAACGAGCCGGGCGAGGCCGTGTCAATGAAACTTCTTGACCGTGAAGGTAAGACTGTTACAAACCAAAAACAGTCTCTAGACACGAATAAAGAGAGGTTCCAGTATCACATAAGCAAGCCGGAAAAATGGACAGCAGAAACCCCCTACCTGTATACGCTAATTATTCGTCTTGGAGATGTGTGTGTCGCTCAGAAGGTCGGATTTCGCCGGACAGAACTCATCAATGGCGTTTTCTGCGTCAACGGAAGCCCCATAAAGATACGTGGTGTCAACCGACACGAGCATAATGCGGAATCTGGTAGGACCGTCCCCTACAGAGCACTTCTGCAAGACTTCGCTATCATGAGGAGTTTTGGCATCAACGCGATCCGCACTTGTCATTACATCAACGATCCCAAGTTTTACGAATTAGCGGACGTACTGGGATTTTGGGTCCTTGATGAGGCTGATCTGGAATGTCATGGATTTGAGATGGTAGGTGGTAAGCCTGCGAGCTATCTGTCCGATAATCCAGATTGGAAAGAAGCATATGTGGATCGTGCGCTCCAAATGGTGATGCGCGATAAGAACCACCCCTCTATCATCATGTGGTCTCTTGGTAACGAGGCCTTCTATGGACGAAATCATCAGGCGATGTATGACGAGATCAAGAAAATCGATGCAACTCGGTTGATTCACTATGAGGGCGACCAAAACGCTCAGACCGCCGATATTTTCAGTCGAATGTACACTCCAGTGGACGAAATGATCAGGCATGCAGAAGAGAAGGAGTGGAAGAAGCCATTTGTCATGTGCGAATATGCACATGCCATGGGCAATGGGCCTGGTGCAATCCAGGAGTACGTTGAAGCATTCTACAAGTACCCAAGACTTATGGGCGGATTTGTATGGGAATGGGCGAACCACGGCTTGCTCACCGAGACGAAAGATGGACAGAAGTTCTACGGCTATGGTGGCGACTTTGGCGATGACCCGAATGACTATAACTTCGTTATGGACGGCCTCTGTGATTCTCAGCACTTCCCTGGCCCCGGACTATCGGAATATAGCAAAGCCATTGAACCCGTTCAAGTACTTGGCATCGACGGCAACCAGGTCAAGATCGTCAATCGCTATGACTTTCTCACTCTAGACCATCTCGAATGCTACTGGGAGGTCATCTCTGATCGCGCCCAATACATTGGACGCAATATTGCCATCCCACCGGGCGTTAAGCCACATACCGAGGCAACCTTGACTATCGGTGGAATCCTAACGACGCTCTCTACCGAGGCCTGGTTACAGTTGAACTTCACCGTGCGGGCTGATTCGAAATGGGCGCCACCCAATCACGTTGTGGCTCGCGGACAGGTGCAACTCAATCCGCCCAAGTCATTACAGCTAATCAAGATGCTAACGCCGCCACCGCAAACAAACCACCCGCTCATCCAACGCAAGAACGACTTTATATATGCTACAATCGCAAGCGGTACGACGTTCGGTTTTGATATAAATGCCGGAACGTTGTCTTCCTTGACCCAAGCCTCGAATCCGCAGCTTAACCTCCTCACTGTTCCATTCACACTTGACTTCTACCGCGCACTCACAGATAATGACCGTGGGGGGCCATTCGGGAAACAGTGGCTTGAAAGCCGTCTGCACCAAACCCGGAGTCATTTCAGGGAGATCCGCATCGACGAAACGGACGCGGCCTGCACAATCGTAGTCAAGAGCCGTGTAGCGCCACCCGTACTCGCCTGGTCAGTTGACACAACAACGACATACACCATTACCCCAGCGCACTGTAGCGTGCGCATTCAGGCGCGTCCACAAGGCCGTCTTCTCCCAGAGACATTCGCGCGGTTCGGCCTGACATTTGGGCTACGCAATATCCGCATTGTAGAGTGGTTTGGGCGTGGGCCGCAAGAATCGTATGCAGACAAGAAACAATCGCAACTCATCAATACGTGGGGATGGGCAGCAAATTCGATGTTCTACGAGTATGAGTTTCCACAAGAGTCAGGAAACCGGACAGATATCCGCTGGGTCGAGCTCCGTGAACAGTGGGGTGGCGACGAAGAGGGTCGCTGTGAGTAATTCTTATCGTCATTTTCTTTTCTTGTTATAGCGTTTTTGCAATACTCACAAGTCATGATAAATGACTTTGATGGCTGATACCCAATGTTACAGTGCTACGGGCGCGCTTCGGAGACCACGAGGGCGCTAGCTTTACCGTTATGCCATATACCACGAAAGATATCGACGAGTGCACGCATCCTCACGAACTACACGCGCGGAAGCGTGATGATCATATTGTGCGCTTGGATTGGTACCATCATGGCTTGGGGACGGGAAGCTGTGGGCCCGCGACGCTGCCCAAGTACCAGCTACGGACGGATCGCGAATTTGACGTCGAGCTGCTACTTGATTAAGGAGACCGTAATTGGCTTTTTCCTAATTGATGTTAAGAGGTAGCGTGGCGACTCTCATGATCCTCCGACTTCAGTCTGGAGAGCGGCGGAAATGCTGCTCTACATCTATGTTGAGGATGTTGGTGATGTATAATCAATACTAGTAATTTCAATACTGACTAGCTCTATGAGCGACCGTCTATGACTGCAGTCGAGAAGAATAATTTAAACAACCCCATTCCTCGCCTAGCAAGCCTCGTCCCTTTTCCTTTCATCACTCGTATTGCCAGCATCCAACAGAGCTTCCTGATTTAGTCAAAGCCAATCCCGGGAGATGTGTCAGATCCGCGCATGCATTTGCGTCAAAACCTTCAGCCCTAGCAAACAACGCATACTTGTCCCCTTTAGGCCCTTCACCAGAGAAACAGAGGACAAGGCCGTAATGGCCACGACCGTCATCGAAGTCGACGAAGTCATCTTGTATTGGCAGCCAGGAGGAGACATTTTTTTTGAGATAGAAGGCACCAACTAGTGCGTCCGGAGGGATGTGTGCTGAATGGGGGACCGAATACTTGACTTGGCCGTCGGCTTGAACGTAGATTGTTTGACCTCCAGGAACCATGACCTACATATTTATAGTTAATATTAGCCACATCCACTAAGAAAAGCCACGACGAGCTATGATTGATGAACGCCATGCAGCCCAAGTGAGGTGTGTGAGCAATGAAGAACAAGAATTGAATAGAAAATTGGTCTAGAGAGATAGTACAATAGATTTACTACACTAGAAAAGTGCCAATGAATCAATACGTACCGCCATAGATTCCATCTGTCCATTCACCAGCGTGCCAGCAACCGAAGGACATTGAGAGGAGGGTTTGAGAGGGCACTTCGTTGATGGTCCCTCGAGGCCAGTGAAAAAGCCATAGTTGGATGCATGAAGCACTTCTCCGTCAAGTACATAATCGCCGGGGATATAGGTATTGATGGAGAACACGCCCGACGCATCTGTCATGTCCGCTGCGGCTAGAGAAGCGGCGGCAAGGCACATTAGGAAACGCATCTTGTGTTTGTTTGTTTGGGCTTAAGTTGGTCTGAAAGAAACGTCTGATCAGGGTCTTGGTCAGGAGGTAGACGAATTTGAGTATATATCTCGGAGCTCTAGAGATACGAGAGCGATGAACATGGACGGGGTCATTAATTGAAAAGGCCGGGAAATATTTTGGCGAAAGTTGGTGCAATAATTGGCCCAGGGATGGTTCAGAAGTGGGAGACAAGGTAAACAAGAAGAGGATATGCGTGGCATCTTCTGAGAGAAGGTCATGACTCTATCACTTTCCCATGGAGATTGTTCCTTCTCATTATTTTGAGTGCCCACCGTCGTCATATCTTGTTCTTCTCGGAGGTGAAGCTTCTTGATAGGGTAGGTAAGTGATTTGTGCCTACCCTGAGCGGCCAATCCGCCGGAGGTAAGAGAGAATGAAAGCTGGTCGGCGTTTCCACTACGTCTTTATACGCATTCCTCCTGAAGGTGCTCTCGGCGTGTGTATTCACCCAATGACAGACATGGCGACTTCGACCTCTAACTCAACCGCGGCATCTCGAACTTTGGGCTCTTCTTCCACGTCGCGAACGCAACTGACATAGCGCCTAATTCTTAGCCATATTTAGTAGATCGAATCTTAGTCTCGTATTACTCACGCAGTTAGAATCTGAAAGTGATGTTTTTTACACTCTTCTCTTATTGACCGTCACTGCTTCTAGGTGACAGGTGACAGTCTCACTTTTAGACGCCAACTGCAATTAACTGTCTTGGCATTCGTGAGAGCCGCAGACAACAGCCAGCTGTTATTCGTAGTGCGTCTTCGAGTAAGCCCCTTCGAGACCAATGTGAGGCCTAAATTAGAAGTTTATCCGGTTGAGACTTCCGGTATTCTAGTAGATGGCATCGTAAGATAGTCGTTAACCTTCGAACGAACCTAAGTAGGTGCATAGGCCGTTACCGTCAAGTGGCTGCAGCTAGTCGAGGAAGCTGGTAGCAAGCATCGTAGTAGAGAGCTACCTATGGTGAGGCTGCCCAAGCATATTGCCGGGTCAAATCGGTCCCCCAAACTCCATGATTGTTATTAAGCCCCCTTCTTCACCTGCCGTGATTAATAAGTACGACTTGCAATATTTATTAGGTAACGCTCGCCACTCCCTTGCCGGCCCACCCTTCCCTCTCTGTCTTCTATGTTGTACACTTCCTTCGTCCTCAGAATAGGTACCTCAGAAAACCTAATTAGCTGAGAATTTCTTCTCTTGGCCACAAGATAGTAGCAACCGGCAGCATTGGGGTACACAGAGTGCCAAGATGGATCTGCGTCAAGCGTTCGTAGCTTAGACGATGTGAGGGTAACACAATGGTGCACCCGATTTCTTCGCCTGCTATTCTTGCCAGCTATTGTCGACTTCGTGATAGCCTCTCTAGCGTAGTCCTAAAGTTGCAAGCCCGTCGGTCTCTTCTGTCGAAATCCATCAGCCCAGAATGGTGCTGGAGGCTGCCAAGCCTGAACTCATTTATCTGATGCTCTAGGCTGATGAAATGTGCCAAGGCGTCTGCGCACAGTGAACGAAGCTCTCGCTCGCTTTTTTTCCTCCAATGACCAAATCCGACAATCTCTTTTTAACTTTCTGATAGTGTTTTCGCGCCAATGCCCTTCCGCGCTCCTTGGTAGGATTTGTTGGCAGTGCAACCCTCCATGCATACCCCAGGTATTGGCGGAACCAGGTACGGCAGAAGTGCCTTGGCACGTTGACCTATTTCACAGCGAGCAGAATAGACTGCGAAAAAAAGGTCCTAAGAGAAACAGTAAGCAGCTTAAGTCATCAAATAGACGTCTTGTTATAATAGAGCATCCGGTGGGAGATCTATCGACCTTACTCAATAACTCGCGATTTGGTGGACATCGTCTATGGGGAAGAGTCATGTTGGCTCGAGGACGAAACCTGGAACACGGGCTAGACTACCTACCTACTTGGGGATTTCAGACGGGAAAACCAAAGCCTAAACGGGCGGGAGCTAGTCTAGTCGAAACCGAATAACCAGGGAGGGCGTCGATCACTGATGCATACGGTTTCTTGCCACGGCATTCCTCGCAGGAATAAGGTTACGTGGTTAATTATCCCAACGTCCATCACCAACCGCGAACCCGAACACATACCCACAATTCTAGAAGTCGGCTCCCGAATACAGCCGATTGAACAGACGACTTGAGCAGACGGAGCGGGATGAGCGAGCAGGAATATCTCTTAGGTAATTCCATGGGATGATGAGGTCGTATGGTCTCCAAAGAGCTTTGAGGCTCCAAAGCTACCGCTACCGCTGATTCGAGGATAATTGTTTGTTTCCCTTCCTCTTTTCGTGCCCTACGTGATGGTTGACTGCTATAGAGTCATTCTGTGTTACGGAATGATCTCGAAGCATCACAGCGCAATGACCGAGTCGTCACGTATATAAGGATGGAACTACGTCCAGAGCTGAGATGGACAGCAGTTCAACAGAGTAGCGCCGGACTCTAAATAGCATCATACCTCCCCCTCAGCCGATATCGAGGCCTCGATCCCTTCCTTCGTCTTCCCAACATGAAGTTCACATCTGCTGTCTTCGCCGTGCTGGCGGCTTGCGTGTCTGCCTCCCCCACGCCTACAGTAGACGAACCGATTGCTGCTCGTGCCATCGAGAAAAGAGCGAGTATTACCGATTCTGCGAACATTGGTTATGCAGTTCAGAATGGCGGGTATGACTTCGCCCTTGATACACGCACGTAAGGCTGTACTAATCTTCGACTAGTACCAAGGGTGGTGCCGGTGGCACCACAACGACTGTCTCGAGTCTTGCAGCCTTCACTGCCGCTGCTGGCGCCAACGGCGCGTACGTCATCGTCGTGAAGGGCAACCTCTCCGGGGCCGCTAAAGTGACGGTAACTTCCAACAAGTCCATTATCGGTGCCAGTGGTTCCAGTAAGTTTGCACTCCCCGAGGCTACGAGTTGTTGAATCTCAAGGCTAATTCGCCCAGGCCTCACGGGCATCGGTCTCACCATCAACAAGCAATCCAACGTCATTGTTCGAAACATGAAGATCTCCAAGGTTCTAGCCGCCAATGGCGATGCCATCACCATTCAGGCTTCGAAGAATGTCTGGGTCGACCACTGCGATGTATCTAGCGACATGGACCATGACAAGGACTACTATGACGGCCTCATCGACGTGACGCACGCCTCCGATTATATCACTATCTCCAACACCTACCTCCACGACCACTGGAAGGGCTCTCTCGTGGGCCACAGCGACTCCAACAGCGCCGAGGATACCGGCCACCTCATCGTCACCTATGCCAACAACTGTATGTGACCTCCAGCGATTCCATCTCTCCCTTTCATCACACATGCAGGCGAGGACGCTCGCCCGAACGCTGACACCCCTGCCCGTTGCCGCGTCTGCGTAAAGCAACTAATCTTTTGTCCTTCAGACTTCAAGAACCTCAACAGCCGAGGGCCCTCGTTCCGCTTCGGCACCGGCCACATCTACAACAACTACTACGAGAACGTCAGCACCGCCATCAACACTCGCCTTGGCGCCCAGCTGCTGGTGGAGAGCAGCGTCTTCGAGAGCTGCGGCACCAAGGCCATCTACTTTGCCGACAGCGACACCACGGGATACGCCGTGGTTAAGGATGTCAACCTCGGCGGCAGCACCAACTCAGCCCCAGCTGGAACGCTGACCAGCGTCCCGTACAGCTACTCGCTGCTCGGATCGGGCAGCACCAAGAGCTCCGTCGTAGCCAACGCCGGGCAGAAGCTTGCTTTCTAAGCGACGCGGCAAGATACATAGTAAGAGGGCAGACGAGGGGGGATGCCTATGGGAATAAGGAAATAGGGGGTGGGTAGTGTGTACATAGGATGACGAGCAGGGGGGCAAATAAAAAAGCAATAAGCAATGGAATTAAGTCTACTACGTCTCCTTCTGGGCTGTGGGTGAGATAATAGGGCTGCGGATGGTAGAGGATGATTCGCTCTCCGTCCTGTATTTGCATTATCGCGGACAGCCAAGGTTCGTCGGATTCTACTAAAGTACCGGGATTCTCCCCAATCAAACAGAACACGCCTAGCATACGAAGAAGCTTATATGTAGTGTATCCGCGTATACGCCTCAAACCCCGTATCCTTCTTGGTGGTTTTGTGAGAGAGAGGGAGCCAGGTTGCATGGCTGACGTATCTTATGTGAATAATACCAACATAAAGCTGGCAAGTGCCGTTAGCCTGTGACCATTGAGACACTAAGGCAGTATTAACTAGTCCCGAATGTGACGGGTGATGCCGTAATACGGGTGGCTGGCGCGTGGTGGGTAAGACGTGGAGATGGAAGTTTGCTGGCTGACGCTATGTCTTGGTCTTCTCGCAGCGGTGTTTGGTCACCTGAGAGTATTCCGGTAACCTGTATAGATCTAGGGCAGCGCAAACCATTACCTATATTGGGATAGGGTCGAGCGAGAGAGCTGCGTTTCTGCCTATCATGTTTGTTAACAAGAAAATCTACATAAATACAGCATACTTAAGAAGTTATCGGATGGCTAGGTACCTGGTAGATACCTAGAGCTTGATAGGTAACTAGGGCTTGTGGTGCGGTTACCAAGATACCTGGTAACAACACTATTCCAAGGCGGCGGTTAAGGATTTACAGTGCGTACGTCAGCCTGACTGGGTCACCCCTACCGAGTAATACAGGGATCAGGGAGCTGCCCCCAATCTCCAACACTTCGATCCAACGTCAAACATCATTCGCAGTCGACAGCAAGTCCAACAAGCAGGCTGACTCTCCGTTAGATCCCCTCGCAGCGCATCAGTCAGCAGTCCGCACATTATTATTGACAGATTATGGTCACGAGACCAAAGATATCATAAACACACACTACACCTACATCCACACACTTCTCTTATAGATAAGCGCCCGGTAGGCAGGCATCGCATCCTCCGGCAGCCCCGATTGCAGACTCACGTCCGTTTGAGACGCTATCGAAACATGATCATACTCTGATTCGTCATTCGCAGTGGCTGGCTGGGCGTGTCTGTTTTATCTTAAGTGCCATGCGCATTACCCACGCTACAGATGCTGTACACAGGTCTCCATAAGAGGAGCCTGTGGTGGAACATACCGCCAGCAGGCTATGATACCTAGCCTGATAGCTTGATACCTTGGGTAGGTAAGCTACTGCTGACGACAGTGAAGCCCCCAACCGCATACCTACTATGTACAAGTATCTACAGCAAGCCAGCCACAAGATGTCCAACACCGGTACCTACCCAGGTCGTAAATAAGCACGGGACGAAAGCACCGAATTAAGAAATCGCCGGCTCAGCCAAGTAGTGTGGCTGCACTATCTACAGCATGTCATCATCCATGCTGGGTGCCTGTAGGTCATCCCGATCCCGTGGGATGCTTGCCTTGCCCCCCACAGCTTAGTCTACATACTATCTAGCCCGAGCTAGATACTTAGGTCTAGATGGAGGAAACGGGAATACCTAGGTATAACGAAAATTCACAAGCAGAGGATAGACGAGATCATTTTTCGTCAATCGAATAATGGTAATACGCGAGAGGAACCCTACATAACAATCTAAATGTCTTGAGAATACTATTGAGGCATCACAATGTTAGGACAAGTGTTACTCAGCCACGCTATCCGGGATATACCAGGATGACAGCAGGCAATACCCCACGATCGTGCAACAGTAGCTAGTGTGACCAATACCTGTTTGTTCCTATACCAAGGCAAGCCTGCCGTTGGCTGCGTATGAGGTAAGCTAACGAGGCACACCTGTTAGCTCCCATAAACTAACAACCAACGTTCCATAGCTTAGCCCATCATGAAACTACGGCCGCAGGACCACGGCATATTCCCGATGTTTTGGTAGTTACGCATCACTGGACTCTAACTTTGCTTTAGAATGTCCCGGTACAGTTAGTCACATGTCCACGACACCTTAGGAGCGCAGTGACATTCGTATCTGTAGGCTGCCTT
Organism: Xylaria sp. Z21; assembly: GCA_037356095.1. Lineage (NCBI taxonomy): Eukaryota > Fungi > Ascomycota > Sordariomycetes > Xylariales > Xylariaceae > Xylaria > Xylaria sp. Z21. The sequence goes on along the minus strand of JBAWJX010000006.1, from coordinate 439,833 downwards.
GGCTGCGTGACAAGAACACCCCTTCATGCCGTGACGCACCCGTCATTAAGATGGCCGCCCCTCAGCCCTGTGAATCGCGGCCAAGCCGGGGCCAGAGAGAAGAGGGTGGCAATGGCTCCCTCCAAGGCAGCTAGCTCGCCGCTTGGGCTATTCAATGACCTCACCCTCTCGAGGGCCGCTGCCTACATAAGGCCAGCGTTTGCTCATGAGGATAGGCCCAACACTCTCACAGAAGCTATACTATATCACTAGAACTTGAAAAGACTTACATCGTTCATCGGTACTCACTTAGCTCCTTTTTTCTACATTCACGTACAAAAATCTACTAATCCAAGGCACACTTATTCATCACTTAAGAATATATTCAAGATGGCAACTCATAACCACGCTCTCTGTTCTGTCGTTCCTCCTTATCTTCTCAATGCTCTAGCGGAGAGTGAGCATAACAGTGATGACATCCGCCAGTCTGCCCGCCACTGTCTTGACTTTAGCAAGAACTACATCACCAAGCGCCAGCGAGTCTTTGCCGAGCTCACGGCGCCTAGGGGGGCCCGTGGCGCTGCCGCGCCCCGCCGAACTCAGGGTATCATCCCAGGCACCTTGCTGAAGCACATCTCGGAATGTGAGGATGTCGACGAGAACACGCGAGCCTGCGCCAAGCACGATCTCGAGCATATCACGAAGGTCCAAGCCAAGTACCAAGAGGCGCAAGGCATCGCGGCGGAGCAGAAGACTCTCGCTACCTTGTCAGCGCCGCCCAAGACCGAGACGACATACCGCGCCGTATACGACGCCCACAACGACCAGAACGAGGAGAACCTCCCCGGCACCGTGGTGCGCGTCGAGGGCCAGAAGGCAGTGACTGACCAAGCCGCCAACCAGGCCTACGACAACGCCGGCAACGTGCTGAGCTTCTACCTCGACATCTTCGGCTGGAAGTCGATCGACAACAAGAACGAGAACGTCATCAGCTCGGTGCACTTCGGAAAGAACTACGAGAACGCGTTCTGGGACCCCGAGATCGCGCAGATGGTGTACGGCGACGGCCATGACTTCTTAGGCAACTTCACAAATGCCATCGACGTCATCGGCCACGAGCTCACTCACGCCGTAACGGAGCATACCTCGCCCCTCGATTACACGGATCAGAGCGGCGCGCTGAACGAGCACGTCTCGGATACCTTCGGTATCATGGTCAAGCAGCGCGTACAGAATGAGACGGCCGAGGAGGCCGACTGGCTGATCGGTGAAGAGTGCCTCATGCCCGGCGTCAAGGGCGTTGCCCTGCGCAGCATGAAGGCTCCCGGTACTGCGTATAACGACCCACGCTTCGGCAAGGACCCTCAGCCAGATAACTTCAAGGACTACAAGGCCACTCAAGACGACAACGGCGGCGTACATCTGTATTCGGGCATCCCTAACAAGGCCTTCTATCTTGCTTCGGTCGCTTTTGGAGGTTACTCGTAAGTCTTGTCCTTTTATGTTCTTCTGTCCCGGCCCATCGTACATGTCATCGACACTTGTGGTGAAGCTACAATATGTTGCTTATTCTAGAGTTATCTCTATTCTTATCCTAGAGCTGCCCCTATGCTTATTCAAGAGCTATATTTATGCTTATCTTAAGAGTTTTCCCTACGCTTATCCCAAACTTATCCTTATGAGCCTCCTCGCAATCCTTGGTATGCTAACTACTGCTAAAATAACAGATGGGAGAAAGCCGGAAAGATATGGTGGGAGACGATGAAGAGCGGGCAAATCCCTCCCAAGTGCAAGTTCATCCAATTTGCCGACGCGACCGTCGATAAAGCCGAGGAGCTGTTTGGCGACGACGCGGCTGCTATTGTACGCAAGGCCTGGAACGACGTGGGTGTTGTGCGCAAGACACACGCATAGAGAAAATTGGCCAATGCGGTTTTAGATTAAGCATGTACAATAATGGAAGCGAGCATAGTATCAGAAATTCGAGAGCTTAGACAACTAAGTTAACTTAATATCACTTCGTTTTACCCTATTTGTCCCTCCTTTCACTCAAAACGCGTACTTTGAGCTACTTGGTACTCGCTTATTACCAATGGTAGAATTTTACGTGAGAGCTTGTCCTTTACAGCGTAGCAACCTAAACATCACAACAAATCGCCAAGACAACAGGTCGGTATTTGGCTTCTAGGAGGCTAGAGGCTTAGGTTATTATTTCACTGTTTATGTCATACCTAATATTAAGCTTATGCTTATCCTCGTCCGGGCCGAGCTCTGCATCTTGGCCCTCTTTGATGGTGCCAATGAGGCGGTCCCGCCCGTCCCCCTTGCTACTGGCCTACGCATCTTTGGCGCCCTCTATGGGTTAGCTTTTCTAGCAGTTTGGTGGGGGGGAGAGATGGGACTTTCGACTACGCCATCCTCCAACTTCTTCACCTTCGCCTTTCTTATAACATCACCACACTCCGCAGACCGTTTTCCTAGCCTAGTTTGAATCGGCATCTTGGATAACAGGACAAATATTCGAGAGAAAAAAATGGAATTGTGATCCAAATTATTTTGAGAGTAAGGTCGACGAAGTTGTACGCGATGGGGAAAAGAAGAAATCTCCAACCGCGTTCTTAGGTAGTAAGATATGGACATACTGTAGCTCTATACCTACCAATACCTTATTTTGGCCGCTTAGATCTTAAGTCTTCGCACTAAAGAAGCCCCTTTTTAACGCCAATTCGGGTGCTAGCAGAGTTGTGGCCGACTCCGGGGCACTCCAGGTCGGCCGGTCGCCCTCGAGCACTTTAGACAGCTTGAGTCATAGTCCACGCTTGCTACTGGTGTATTGAATGCGCAATGGGCGGCATTAAGGCCTTGGCGAAGGGTATTTTTGGGTATATAGTTGTAGCTTATAATAATATCCCGTTTTTGTAACGCCAAAGGACTGTTTTAATCGATAAGGCTAGACCAAAAAAAAAAAAGCATTAACTTTTGCTGCGTAAAAAAACATCTAGTTGCAAATATAATTAAGCTATTTTAAGTTGTAACTAAAACAAGCGGAATAACTAAAACTAATACATTTAAACACTAATTTTTATAGCAAGTAATATGCTTAGTACAGAGAGTTAATTATTGCTAAAGTAGACTATAGTTGATTTGAATATTGCATAGGCTGAGTTAAAGTACAGGAGACGCCTTCCTTGCTCCTCATAGTTAACTACCATCAGAGATAGAGGCTGGTGCTCGTACTGGTGTAGGTGTAGGTGTAGAAATGGTAGGCGCGGCTGTAAAAAAACGACGCGACGTGGTTACGCCATACGTTAGCATTTACTATAGGCATATCATATCAGGCTGATGATGGCTTGTGCGAAGTTCGAGTGAAGACCCATTCCTCAATATATTTTACTAGGGTGTTCACGGTCTGTCGAACGCTTAAAGTATGAGAACTAGCTGAGTTACTCCTAAACAACCTGTGTTTGTGTATGTCTGGTCATAGAGATCGTAGAAACGACCCCTATAGCCCCCGAGCCAGACCCAAGTATCCCTAAAACAATGAAGTACCCGGTTGCGAAGCAAAGGCGTTCGGCCGGACGTGCCCAGAATACAGCGTAGAAGCAGCAGGCGGCGCAGGCGGCGACCTTTCCGACCCGTGCGGCGACTCGATAAACGACCCAAGCGACGGGAAGCGATCCAAGGCATCGACAAAAAGATAGACTTGGCTTGGCTCCCAAGTTATTCACACGTGACACGCCGTAAAACTCTGAGATTCAGAATATGATAATACCAAAAGGAGCCGGTATGGATTTGATAGATATGAAGGAACCGACAAGAATTCTTGAGGGTTCTCTGGGTACTAGATACAATTATGCCTAGAACTTGACCAATTTCCAAAACTTCTACATACATATAGCGTACAGTATATTCACTAGATACGTGTTACATTAAGACTAGCAGGCATTAATCACCTCAGTTAGAAGAGACATAATATCGGTCCCTCGACGCCCAATCAAGGCAGGCTCAACCACAGCTCCAACATCTTAGGATAATTAGGCGTGCCCAACCCAGTCACAGGGTCCCAGCCTTTGGCAGCATGGAAGCCTTCAGTACCGCATCCAGGGTTCGTGCCGTTGGTGATGTCGTTCAGCACCTGCGGGTTCTCGTAGAGCGTCGGGTTCACGAAGCCGAGGGGCCCCTTGCCCACCTTTATGCGCTCCTCGACGATGCGGTTCAGCAGCGACGCGAAGATGGGCGCCGACATGCTCGTCCCGCCGCTCGTGCCGAAACTGCCGTTGTACCAGCCCGGGTAGTTCCATCCGTTGGCCGATACGTCAGGAATGCCGTGACCGTTGCGGTTGTCTGAGTCAAAACATAGTCAGCAATCATCATTTACTGATTTATTCTTTCTCCTTTCTTTTGCAGACGACGGGTAAGGGGTAAAAATAAAAGAAGGAAAATAGGGTTAAACATACAAACGCCCCCATTCGTAGCGTTCTGCCAGTTCCCGTTGTAGTAGTAGGGGTACGGCGGGTTAGCCGTGTCGAAGAAGTGTTGCACGGCCTTCTTCTGGTACGCGGGGATGGGAAAGATATTGGAGAAGCCGCCGCTGGAGCTGTAATTGCCATTGAGGCGCTTCTCCTGGACGAGGACGGCGCTCTCCGGCTCGAAGACGGTGTGGCCGGGGAAAACCTCGGTGGCGCCCACGTTGGTAACCCACGGACAGCTACAGGCTTGTGAGGGAGTAAAGACGGCGTCGTTGTCGCCCAGACACCCGTAATAGGCCCCATCCCCGTACGTGCCGTAGTTATAACCGCCGACACCGGTATCGCCCGACGCGATTACGATGGTCACGCCCTGTAGCGCTAGCTTCAGGTACTCATTGCACTGCCGCTCCTGGTACGAGTACGGCAGGTCCTGCTCGTACACGCCATACGAGATGCTGATGATGTTGGTCGGCTCGTAGACGCCGCACTGGAGCTGCCCGAGATACGGATCCTCGTCTGTCGGACTGGCTGTGTCCGGGTACTGCGGGTCTATGTCAGAATCGCCCGTTTCGCCAAAGGCGGTGTAATTGCAGTACGAGCCATCGAGTGCGTCGAGGAAGGTGTTGAAAATGCCCTGGCTGCCAGTGTAATAGGCGTAGTACTGGTCATCAGTCTGGTACAGAGTGATGGTCTGAGGGAAGATGATGGGATACGCAATGGTGAAGTCGAGACCGCTCTCCCCGCCATAGAAACCAGCCAGGGGCGCAACACCACCGTCAATAGAGTCAAGCTTTGGGTGCGTGCCATTGGCGATGGAGGGCGTGTAGGCGGTGAAGAACAAGTCAAGATCGGGCTGGTCGTAGTAATCGCCTTCTTCGAAGATACCCAGCGAGTTCTTGGAGCTGACTTTGGTGTTGGGAGAGGGCGGCGAATAGTCGTAGAGAGCCTGGAGGCAGGCTGGCGTAATCAGACTGTCACAATTAGAAAGATCATTGCGGTCTCTCGAGAGGACTTCGTCTACGTTCCCGATTAGCCGCGGCTGCGTATTCTTGGACCGTCTGTGCGAGACGCCCCCTACAGTATCCCTCTTCGTGGTGTCCCTCTTTGCGGCGCGTCTACGGCGAAGACGCCTCAAGTCTATCGTGGTAGACTTAACGCCAGGGGTAACATAGTCGACGTGCTCCTGGACATGTGCCGGCAAGTAGTAGGCATTGCTGCCAACTACGACCTTGTCGTTGTCATCGTCGTCATCATGCTCGCCATCGTGGTAATACTCCGTCTTCAGAAGCTCCTCAGCTTCTTGAACTGTGGCATCAAAGGCCAGCCAAAGCTTATTATCGGTATGAGTAATCCGCGTTCTTGCGATGCCGGCGTTGGTAAGCCATCTGGTGACAATTTCGACGGAGGCGTCCGAAGGGCGGAAAGAGTTGATGACTTGGTCTTGGCTCCAGTGCCTCCCAAAGTTGGGTGACGACGGATGAGAAACATCCATGAGCCACTCCTCGGCCTTGGCCATGGCCTCAGCATTGTGCTTGAGGCCAATTCGCATAGGAAGGATAGAATCCCCAGGAGCGCGCTTGGTAAGCCTGGGATGGCGACGTCCGCGCTTCTCGTGTAAGGCGTGGTTCGATGGCACCACGGCGGCCGCTCCGAGGCCCACAAGCGCCGAGACGGCTACGAGGAGAGTGATCAAATGCATGACGGCCGTGGCAACAACTAAAAGGGACGCCAAGTCGAGCCTCCGGAGAACGAAGGGTGTCGCTCACTTTCTTGGCGTCGGGGGCTTTTATGCCCAGCGCCAGGACCCATCACGTCTTCCATTGTTATCATAGCACCAGGCACAGGCACCATCATCACGTCTATGCAACTAGACTCTTTCAAGAAGGCGGTTGGATTGATAACGTTGCTGCCCCGGTCTCGGTCCTACGTTGCCAGGGTGTCAAGGACTTCCATTCCACCTTATTGACCAGGCATGGCATCCAGGAAGCAGGTATGCACTTATATATATGACGCAGCTGGTCGAATCAGCGCGCCGAAAGGTGAAACAAGAAATGAGCAGTTGAGAAATGTGGGTGTCTCGTTGAGATAGGCAAAAAGAAGAGGCGCTGTGCCTCGTGATTTCGGGGAAGCATTGTCGGCAACAGGGAAGACGTAAACATACATATGTCATTAGCAGTCTCTAACTTAGCAAAAGATACTGTCCTAGCTATCAAGATCAAATATGAAGGAAAGAAAAGAGCGCAGACGCATTAGGTAGGTAGTATCTAGATACTAAGTAGATAAGTATACAGTGGTTTCTCCGAAATAGGCTCCTTGCAGATTTGGGCCTATTTAGGTTAGCCCCCGATAGCAAAGCGGAATCGCTTCATCATCCGAGCTTAGTTAATCATAATTCAGACACTCATTCTCTGAAAGCAATCCCAGAAGTCATGAGATGACTTACAGTAGCCAGCACAGAATAGTGACTCGTAACGATAGACCGCGTCATTTAAGAGGAGCGAGCTCTATTAAACTACTCGTCAGTAGCTGGTCTTGGGTATTTATAACCTACCGATAATTCGGCGCTCACTCCCATCTCTACAAGGATCCCTAGCTACAGCCTACAGCTCAGAGGTACACTCCCTCCGCCATAACAAAAATGAAATAAAACAAATTCAATTGCGAAGTATAACTGAACATGACAGACATCATACTCTCAAATTTATTTATATTGCATGAGCTGGGCACTATATTTCACTATCTATGAGTGTGACCAAATAGGTCTTTGATTTTCCGGGTGATATGAGATCCGTAACTCTGAGCCACATGAAAGAGAATTTACGTCAAATCCATACGCGTAGCGATGCTGTGAGGTACAAGGCCGACTATGTTGAATGCCTGTAGTCTTAGTATGTCTATTGAAAGCAAGTAGGTAGGGGGTGCCGACTGCTGTTTTATATCTTTTAGTCGACGAAATTGACCACGCCCCGGAGACTTTCAATGAGTTCGGGATCAAAAAACTCGGCTACCCAAGCCGGCTCATTAGATTCAAGGGGGTCGGTTAGTCGAGTATCTTCACCGTCATCTTCGGGCTGTGTTACTAGGACGGGAGAATCGGTACTAGCAGAGCGGTCTTCTCCCGCTAAGAAAGAATCCGGTAATAACTCCTGTGGCTGAGGAGAAGCTGGAGCAGTTACATTAAATCCCGGAATAGGAGAGCTCGACGCGACAATGTCAGACCCTTGAGTAGGTTTTGCTGGTGATCTAGCTTGTGATGTCTGAACCATGTCGTTGATTGAGGGTAACCCGAATCGGTCAGATGCTTTTTGTAGCTCTTCAACAGTCGTAAAGCTAAGATTCGATTCCTAACCGTAATCTATGCTTTCTTTCAGTGTCTGTACTACACCAGGATACAGGGTCTCATCTGCCGTCGGGCCCATTCGAGGCGACGTTGTCTCGCTTCGATTCAGTTCTTCGTGACCCTCCTTAACACCAAAAAATTCATCTAGATCTGGTAAGTCCGACATTTCGTCAAATATGTCACTGAACGGATCATCCTCGGCAGGTGTACAAACATCTTTTTCGCTGTTGGTTGCAGCAACAATTTCCTCGTTGTTTAAAACGCCGATCGTATTGCTATCATCAGCAGGGTTAGGCTTTGTCTTATAACTATTAGTCAAGCGCGCAGCGGTTTCATGGCTTTTCACTTCTTCGTAGAGTTGTAACGACTTTTGTCTATGACCCTGAGTTGTGGAGCCAAGCAGTGTCTGTGTCACCGGTGATGTATCGCTGTCATCACCCACGTCACACAGGTCGACGTATTCGATATCTGAGAGGAACCCAGATGGCGAATCGAGACATGTTAGCTTAGCTCTCTTGGGCGTACGAACATTGCCTAACGAATGTGTTCTCTTTCTCTTAAAGGTCTCCTGTCGGTGGGCTTCTCTGCCTTTTTGGCCAACCCCGGCGATATCCCTCTTTGCACTCATGGTGGAGGACTGGATCAAATTACCCTTGTTTCCTCGCTTGTAAAGGTCGGGGGATCGCAAGGTCTCAGAATGTGGCTGGGATGAACTCCCATTTTCGCACCTGCTATCGAAACCGCTCGTCTTGAGTGACTTGGGTGGCCGATACTTATCAACTCCTTCTCGACAACACTTGTGATTGCAGGGCTTGCCCAGTTTCGTAAGCCCCCCATTACTGCAGTGGTGATTACAGATGTATCTACCATTATCCATTTTAGGCGGCTCAACTTCGGGAAGAGCATCTTCTTGTAACAGAACCTCATCAATCAGCGGGAAATCCTCTTCAATGTCATCTAAGGGTACCCTGGAGTTGAGACAAGACTCCGGGTTGGAAGATCTCGACGATCCTAGCGCTTGGAGCATAGCATCATCCGATATATCCTCGTAGTCCTCTTCTTCAATATCAGTTAAATCAGGTTTAGAAACAGCAGGCTGAGTTTCTTGCGGCCTAATGTTCCTAAATACTGATGCTGGAATATTCGGCTCCAGTGTTTTCACGGCCTCTGTGCCCACAATTTCCTCGCAGCTGAAATGACAGAATATGGACTGGTTCGGCGCCATGAGAGCGACCGGGAATTTTATGTCTAGTCCGTTTGACTTGTCGAGCTTCTTCATATTTCCACGCCAGAGATACGCAAGGTTTCCGTCTGAAGTCAGCGCGATAAAAGTCAACGCGGGAACTCTGTCTTTCCAGCATGGCGTTTCTTTCGTTTCTTTCGTATTGCGGTGCCCAAGACGTACTTTAACAGTAACCGAAACAGGTTCGTTCAACTCAAAACTCGATGCTCTGGACTCTACAAGATCGGCTTTCAAGCTAAGTCGTGGAAAGTCATCCAGTAATTTCTGGATATTGCGGCCGTATGGAGGGTTTCTGCTAGCGATTCGCTCGATATCAAGGACACCTTTATCCGCGACGCCCAATACCGTATGAATCCCATGACCTACCCACTTTCGGACAGCAACCGGTCCAAAACCCGGGATCTGGGACAGTTGTGCCGGCTTATTCTCCCAAGCTTGGGCCGCTATAGAGCGGCTAAGCTCAAGCGCAGCCTTGGTGCCTAATCCATCACTTTCAAATGCTTTGCAGTCGATCACGCAACGGACGAGGCGCTTCAATCGATCAAATATTACTCGCTTTTCTCTCAGCAAGTCTTGACGAATAAGGTTCGTGTCCTTATCTGTTGGTAAGTCGACGCTTCCAAGATATATTTGAACTATTACGAAGATTTTGTGCCAAGTAAGAGTGAGCGTTTCTCGGATTGGATGGAGAATGAGAGGGGATTTATTTAGCTCGCGGAAGACAGCTCGCTCAGTTGGCTTGAATCTGAAGTCTTTGAATTCTATAGCTTTGCAAATGATAGTGAGCTACAAGCATGTTAGTATGTAATGACGCAATTGACAGAGACTTTGACCTACTATCTCTTCGATGCCCGCAGCCCGAGGGATGGAAAGAATGAGCTTCATGGTTTCAAATTGAATCATGTATCTGGACATGGCTTGGCCGTACTCGGTACACATGAGCGGTAGGCGTTTTGTCACTAGACCATGATCTTGTAGGAGCTTGACATCACGCTCGCACCACTCCTCCATTTTCTCGTCTGCGCTAGCTATACTTTGGACGTTTTCAAGGTTGTATAGAGAAGGTGATTTCCGTACTCGAACACTTAGAAACGTACCGCTAATCCACTTCTTTGCGGTTTGAATGTCTTGGATCGTTCCAAGTCCTATTTCAGAATTTAAGTGCTCCAGTAAATTCCGGTGTAACGTGCTCTCGAGAAGCTCTTCGCCCGAAACGAGTTTCTTATATCGCTGGGTGTTTGCTAGTCTTGTCATGATGATCGCAACAGCGCTGTTGTCAAATTGTGGTCGGCCAGCACGCCCTAACATTTGCATGACCTCTAAATCCGAGTATTCCTGAGGCCCATCATCCGTGTAGTGGCTGGTTCCTTTAAGAACAACAGTGTGACAAGGTAAGTTCACCCCAACAGCTAGAGTAGATGTGCAGCATATAACATGGAGTTGTCCGCTAAGGAAGCTCGTTTCAACCGCGGCTCTGTCTTTGGTATCGAGGCCTGCATGATGAAAAGCAACACCGCAACGAACCAGCTCTTGTAGGTCCTGAGACAGCACCGGAACGCGGTTCTTTGGTGATGGCCATAACTGATCATTCGCACGGCAGGTTGACCACCACTCCGCCAGAGATCGAGCTGTACGTTCGCATGATCTGCGTGTGAAACAAAACACCATAATTGGCTTTCCCTGAGAATGCTTTGCTAGTAAAAGATTCAGCTTGCCATCAAGCGATTGTTCGAAGATGAAGTCATTCGGTGCACCGTCATAACCATATACATATCTCTGCAACTTGACAGGCCGCAGCTCTTCTCCGAAGACTTCAAACCTTGCTGGTTCAATTTGGTTTTGATGATCACGGCCGAGCCATTTGGCGACGTCATCAATGTTGGGTACGGTGGCACTGATGGCAACAAAGCGAATGTTGGCTCCAATCGTCTTCATGCGGGAAACTACAGCCTCAAGAGTTGCACCTCGAACGTCTTTTAGAATGTGAACCTCATCGATGAGTACGAGCCGAACCAACTCTAGCAGTTTCCGATGATCCTTCCATTTCCTCGTAATCGAATCCCATTTTTCGGGGGTAGTAACAATGATAGATGCGCTACCCACACGGTGAGCCTCAGCTTGAGAAGTGTCCCCAGTGAGCTCAACACATCGTAAGTTCATGTGACTGAACTTAGCTTGCCAATTTCTTGCCTTTTCAGAGCATAAAGACTTGGTGGGAGCTTGGTAGACAATTTTGAAGTTTTCTGGACCCTGGCTAGATACGAGCTTGCAAATAGCCATTTCCAAAATGGCAGTCTTGCCGGAGCCGGTAGGCGCAGAAATGACGATATTGTCATTTGTTCCATATACTAAAGGGAAACATCTCGATTGTACAGCATTGAATAGCTGAAATGGGAAGACAGCACGGAATTTGTCAGGCAGCGATTGGCGTGGATCGACAAGGCGTGTATTGTTTACAATGGGCGGTAGGTCGGCGGCATGGTCGAGGTTGAGCTGGAGGCTCTGGTTCCATTTCGGTGGCAATTTATCACGTTTGACAACCTTCCTCTGTCTCTCTTGGACTATGCGGGTGGAAGGACTGGAAGGCCAAGCGCCCGAGGGCGAGCTACCCGTCAGAGACGAGTTGGCCGACGGTGTCGTTTTTGCTAAAGATATATAAGCTTTTTATTAGATCGGTATGTCTGTCTATAAACCTCACCGTTACGAAAGGGAGGATTAGAGGGTTCAACTCGAGTGTGGAGCTGTCCATATCTTTGCGTATTGTTCTGGTTCGAAAACGGGAAGGGATGAGACGGTTCAAATGGGGTCAGGGTCGTGCGCACTGGTAGCTGATGTGGGAAGGCCCGAGGTGAATTCAGGGGTCGGCGAACGTCATGGATAGACGATCCGTGGTTAAGCTCTGGAAGCTCGTCGCCGTAGTGATGCGGGGTGCTTTGGAATTGTGAGCGGTGATCAGGGTCTCTAGGCACAAATGGCCTGAAGTGATGACTTGCATCCCCCAGTATGCGACTCTGCCTGTTAACACCAGCATTCAGGGGCAGTGAAAGACGTTGACTAGCGCCGCTATTTGGGATGTCCCTTATTTCCGGGGGATGATATGCAGGTTCTGGATAGCCCATTATGGTTTGATCTATGGAGCGTTGAATAAGTCTTATCAACATCATGAAGCTAATAAATGGGCTTACCAAAGTCGTCTAGATCCCCGTATAGAGGTAAGTTGTCTCTGTTCTGGCCTAGCCCCCCAGAGCTGCTCTCTCCGTTCCAATGGCTAGTAGAGGGCGTGAATATCTGTGGTAGCTGGTATCGTCTTTCGGGAAAGAGGTTACTCGTATGATCAATGATTCGCTCTATATGTGTGTCATAATCACCACTGCCAGGGGGACCGTAGATGCGGCTACGGCCACTAGATTGGGAGCTTCGAGACATAGCTTCGTAATTCGTAAGTCAATGATGGGCTCAGTTGTTATGGATACGAGAGATCGTCATCAAGAGATCGTGTTTATACCTGGGTGGTCCGATACGGGGGATGGCTGTCATGAGGTGCGGGTGAGGAGATATTGCTGTGTGAGAAGACGGGGGATACAAAAAGTGGGAAATGATGATTGCATACCGCCTAGATTTTACTGCCGCTGTTGCCCTGATCTTTTCACCGTCGCTCTTTCCAGACCTGCCACTACAGTGAGATAGGGGATGGATGCTCTTGCCTTCATCAAAGCGACGGTCGACAATCACGTGATAGCCAATCGAGCGAGGTTACTATAAGATCGAACTCAGTGTAGTAATAACAGATAGTCTTGTCGTAGGAAGACCCAATGAATATTCAATATACTTGGTTTTCAAGCTTGGAGTTGCTTCTCCTGTTCGGCACTACGCGTCGCTTCGTCGTGTTGATCGCTTTGGTAGTCCTCAGGCAGCTACAGTCGTACAGAGCCTGCGTAAACTATGCGAGGAAACCCGGGCCACGACTATGATATGCGAATAACATGGTGGGCAAAGGAAAGGAAGGAAATATTGAGCACGAATAGATTCTCGCACGAGATTCTATTAGAGTCTACTTATCCCCACCATCCCTTTGACCTCCCACAGTTGGATTTATTCGTGACGCTATAAGTCGAACCTCTAGATGGGGCCCCTTCCAATTGCGAATACCATACACGGGGATGACGAGTTATCCTTCTTCGTAGTCACATCATGTTTCACGACGTCCCTAAACTCTGCCCTGTAATCGCCTGCTATTGTGCATTGTCTTAACAACGGACACAGAATGACGCGAAGTCTGAGCAGATAGGGTCTAATACACCTTGCACGACACCCTATTCATCGAAAACGCGGCGCAGCGCTTAAACGAGTTTGTATGTCGCATCGTCATTTTGAGCGGTGCACACATTCTAATCGCGTTTGTTCTCTCTATAAAATTAGCCGTATAATTCGTCGTATTCCTCCACAGCGCAACGTCATTCATCACGCGCCTTGTCTTTAGCCGAGGGACCACGGCTGTGATGGCGGAGTGGTGAAGCGGGCCTTGAGGTTGAAATGCCCAGATTTTTGGCACCGTCGAACTGGTTAGGCACTTCGAGTCTATCAGTTGACCGAGGCGTGCTCATAGGGTCAATCGTAGTCTTTTCGAAACTGACAATATTGATTGGCGGTGGGCGACCTCGCTTGCGATCCGGACCTGTGTAGAGATAGGTTGCAAAAAGAACCAACGTCGTGCCCAGGATAAACTGACATGGGTTAGGATTCTCGCTACGACACCCAAAATAGACGCGGAACCTTACCATTAGGGTGACCTCGCACGTAAAGAACCAAACAGTAAATAGAAAGCTAATAATGATACTAATGCTCGTGGCAAAGTTCTTAGCGATATTGTCGGCATAGTGGATGCAAAGCGAAGCCAGCACCCCGCCAAGAGCCTGGAAAATGATCAAAGCCCAGACGACCCAGCTATAGCCATCGAAAAAGCCGTGCTTGGCAATCTCTTCGCCATCCTTGAACACCACTCCAACGAGGAATGCAGGGATGAGGGAATAGAAGGAGAGTTGAATGTTGCGGATCCAAACGGATGCAGACGTATGTGGGTTCTTCAGCACCTTCTCGAAGTACACGCCCGTGAGACCCGAAAGTGCAGCGACCGCCAAGGCAGCGAAGAGACCAATTGAGTAATCCATGACAGGAGTGTTATTTTGATCCTCTTCGATTCCCTCGTACGTAGCTGACCGCTTTGTCAGCTCTCTAGCCACATCGCCGAGGCCGTGAGCAACCTGGCCCAGTTCGTGAACCGATCGAGGGAAAAAGTGGTCGGTCATGTCATGGATGACGAACGAGCTGTCCTTCGAGTTCGATGAAGGAATTGAGACAATGGAGACTCCAACCGTCAGGATTACTAGCGACAGCCATTTCTTGTGCGATAAGGACCTGCCTAATATCGTCACCGTGAACAGGGCCGTAGTAAGAATCTATCCAATTCTCATTAGATGGCATAAAACAGGCCCACGCTATGAAGATGTCATACCTTCAGCTGTAATATAACCTGGTAGTGAACCGGGTCCAAGTTCTCTACAGCTACGTACTGTAAAGTATTCTGCAGGGTATAGAGCGTCGCCGGTATGGCCAGTTTCCAGCCGTCGCCTTTGAAGACGGAATTGTATATTTGTTGGAATAAAACAGTCGCCGGCGTAGAAGGTGCGAGGGTCCTCGAAACTTCATAAATAGCAAAAGTCAGGGAAATGGCAAGCTTGATGAGTTCGGTGAGGAATACGGCGGTGGATGTGAAATATCGATGGTCGCCACTAGGAGGCATCATTCGCGAATGGTGCGCAATGAGGGTGACGGCCGAGTTTTGCAATGTTAACTGGCCAGCGATGAGCGTTAGTATTGGCATAGGATATGACGACAAGACTTGGTTTCGCAGTCCTCCCACTTGGCTCTGTGGCGCAATTTCGCGGGATCACAGGACTTTCGTACCGTTATTAGAGACACCTGCTTTAGAGGCATGCCGAAGAGTGTTGGGCCTCGCGCCATCTGTGGCAAACCCGTTGTTACATCGAGAAGAGCCATGATGAAGCCGACTCTTTTTGAAGGGCCACTGCCTTCGTGCGCGTCTCTGGTCCGCCGTCTATGTGACCTCCTCCTAGCCGTCGTGCGCCGGAATGGGCTCTGTTACACTACTATCGAACTGTGGCCCCAAAGCGTGTTTGTCGTCGGTCCAGCAGCGCAAGAGATCGCCAGAAGATGAGCAACACAACAGTACGTAGTGTAAATACTATATTGATCACGAAAAGTTGGGGCAAGGCCCGAAGATGTGTGTCGCCAACCCAAAAAAGCTGCAAGTTTCAGCGCGCCCCAGTTTCCCCAGTGTTACACCGCATTGACAAGGGTTCAGGGTTCTGTGCGGTGCTATAAGGATGTAGCATGCCTTCGTCGCAATCGGTTGCCGAGTAGTAACGATGCAGTATTGGCAGCTCTCACTTAAGTAAGCTAACTTGCACCAGATAATTACAAGGAGCTCAAGTCATTGGGAATATACGCTCCAACAGGCTTGGAGAGGAGGTATGTTAAAAGACTTGAAATCAGGATTACCTAGCGACCTACCCGCAATGATATCAACGGCGTTTCCAGGCGTGCGTCCCCCCACTGTAGGTAGGTCGCATTGGGCCTCCTGGACCTCAGGTTGCAGATCTAGACCCAACCTTCAATCTACGCGTACACCAACCCACAAGAAAATCTTATAGACCTTGTTACTTTAACACTGGATAGCAACACAAATACAGCTCTTCATGACACAAAATTTACACAGTAAATAGAATAAAGGATAGTGATTTTTTTCAAACTTGTTTACTGTAGTTTATAGAGGACTTGACGAATAATTTTGGGGTGATTTTTCTTCCGGACCCAGGTACTGCATCATTACGTAGTCCAAGCCCCCACATCCAGTGCTTGAATCCCAGTTTTACTAGGTGCCGACGCGTGCTGTGGATAAACTCTCCGACTTATTAGCGTCGATCCTCAGGGGAGCGGGGAGCTATCACAGCGATCAAGGCACCAAAAAGTATGTGTCGATCGTCTTTTAATTTATTCATCAGAAAGAATATCTACATCCTTCAAATCCTTCATCGATATTTCGTACGTACCGTACCGTGCCGCCTAGGCGATCTACCAAGGACGGGTTTGTGAGTGGCGCTTCATAAATCGAAGTAGGTAGGACTTTCTCATTTTCCAGATCCGTTGTTCTCGTATCGTCACCCTCATCAAAAGCCAATTTTAATGAACCTGCGACTTCAGCCAACGATGGCTTGGTGGTATCTTACTGCATATACAGATGCCAGCGACACCCGTATTAACCAGATGAGTGTAAAACTAGTGTCTTACATGCATGTAGACCTACATATGAGTGCATCGTGGCAACCCCAAGTGCCGGGTCATCCTGCGGGGTCATTTCTAGCTACCCATCTGCAGCATGGTTGCCGGAGAGGGTAAGGCAAATCCTCCCTTGTTAATACCAGCAAGGAGAGCGCGCAAATGGGATAGGATTCAGAGGTAGTAGTAGGTTACAACATACAACACACTACAAGTTTCAGGCATTTTCGCTTCGTCGATAAGGTTGCGGATACTGCCCAATGGGTACGTAATTCAGCATCGCCGACCTTTAAGGACTAATCGCTCCATGTTAGACATCGCACGAGATCTCGCTCCACGTTCTTCAGATCCTACGCAAGCTGTCGTATTCTGCACCACTTATATATAAAGTAGCGAAAAGGAGGTTTATCTTATCTAATACATCATCCATTAAGCGATCGTCCCGTCCGTCAATGCCCGCCCTTGAAAACCCCTGTTTCCTCGTTACCGACCAGTAGGTATTAGTATGAAACCCTTTTGTCCGCTGTCCAGATTTACCGTTCGATGCAATGTAGATATCTATAGATACAAAAGTAGAAAACTGTTCATTCGGGGTATTGTGCCGAGTAAAACATATCGAACAAAAGAAGAAATATCGAATCTGGTAAACAGCACGCTCTCAAATAGGGAAATCCGCTCACAGCCAACAGCTGAGCGGTGCCGAACGTTGTAAGTACATAGTAAAAATGGTCGCGACTCGTGATATTGTGTTTAAAATTATACATGGCATTAAATGCCTTCCCAGCTCTTAAACTGAGGGGGTATATGACTAGCAAGAATCCTGAGCGAGAAAGCCAAGTTTTCAGTCTTCGTCGCCCCAGATAGGCATTGGACTGTTTGAGCGTCCCACGGCGCTTAATCGCACCATGCTCCTCTTGCTTTTTAAGTGACGGCGGACTTGATTCTCTGGCGGAGGGTTATGCTGCATTGCAGTCGACGGATGGAGAAAGGCTGGAGAAAAAGTAGGAGTGCCTCTTGACTTTGTCGGAGGCCTCTCTGGCCTAGGCGGCAGAGGCCATGATGGTGGTGGCATTGGAGGGCGCGGGAAATTGTCGAGGCCGTCGTCGTCTAGATCGTCGGCATCGACATCTTCATTGTACTCGGATTGGACTTCCACCTCAGGTACATCGTGTAGACGATACTCTTTCGGGGGGATATTGAGAGGACTGGGGACAATCGAGTCCTTTCGATACTGGCTGCTGTGACCGCTACTCTCCCGTCGACTAGCCGCGCTTCCGGTTCTGTGCCCTCGCGCCTGACTAGATGCGCTTTCGCGCCGGGATTGCATGCGGCTGGTCCGTCGCTCGTTCACTATGAGATCTTCCCCATCGCTGTCCTCCATGTAGTCGTCGCTGAAGTCCATGCTCGAGTCGGCGGTAGTAGTGCTATCGGTAGGTTGGTCAAAATACAAAAGAATTTGATCACCGCGCGAATCAAAAGTCGTGGAGGTCGTAGACGCAGTTGCGGACGAAAGTATGTCTACATCACGCAGCTCCTTGCGCAAACCGTTGTGTTGATTGGCTTCGCGAAGATTTTCCCGAGAGCCTCCCAAGCGCGAGGAAGGTCTTTTCGACCAACCTGTTGGCGAGGGCCCAGCGGCGTGCGGGTTTGACTGTCTAGGTATACCCTTGTTACTGGTTATGGTTGACCTATTCGCGCTTACAGAACTGCCCCGGCTCGAGCGGCTCGTTCGGCTCTTCGTGTCCTCCTCGGCTTCGGAAATCACGGTCTCGCGCATCTTGGCTCTCTTCTGTCGCAGCGCCGCTAATAGCATCTCCTCTTGTCTTGTGACTGCCATTAGGCGCGCATTGTGGGCCTCAGTAGAGCCGCTTGTCATCGCGTCCCTTTGGAGCGATTCGCGAGATTTCACGTAAAATTCTACGCTATTTGGTGATAGTGGCGGGGTAGGCTGGTCGGAGGAACGGGAGAAATGCGATGTGGCCGTGCTGTTTTGCCGTAGGAGGACTTGATCGAGGTGATGACCGGCCTCAGAAACCGGGACCTTAGAGGCAGCTTCGACTGTGGAAGCCAATGGTACGAATGACACCGCCCTCGCCTGCTGAACCCCGTGGCCTGGTTGATGTAAAGAACCCAGCGTATTTATAGTCTCGGTGGAATCGGGAGCCGAGGGCGACAAATATGCTGGCGTTAATGTGCTCATGGAAGAGTGACTAGAGTTTAAAGTGTTTGATGGTGAGCGGCTGTTTTGAGCTCTCGAAGCAGGCTTGACAGCGAGATGCTCGTCTACTTGATTAAGCGACGGCGTGAATCTTCTCGGACTTGCGGTTCCGTGCAGATAGTTCGGACTACTGTGCTGACTTCTGCTCAGATTTGAATTTTCCGAGCTTCCATAATGCATCATGCTTTCACGGTGAGAGACACGCGCTGGCGGGGTTGGCTCAGTAGCTTCCTCGTCAGAGGAGTCTGATAGAGATAAGACGCTGTTTTGCAGCCGGTCCGACTCCAATATACTCTTACTCGACGGCGATGCTTTAGATGTCCGTGTATGACGACTGGATACACTGCCGGCGTAGTCTTTTCTTGAGCCAGAATGGGCCTGGAGACCACCGGATGAGTCGGCTATCGAGCCAGTTACCCTACTATCATGGGAGTTACTGCGTGAGTGTCCCCAGGCTTCTTGCCCAAGAGGTAATTCCAAGGGTAACGGCGCAATCAGACTATGTGTAAACGTGCTTGCCGGCCTTGGTCTACCTAAACGACGTTGTGAATGTGTTGGTAAATGTCCCACATCTTCATCCTCCTCTTCTAATGTCTCCTCGTTGTGAAACGACATCTGCTCATAATGATTATAGAGCTGGTGTAAACCGGTAGCGTCTGTGATACCCTTAGATCGAGGCGACTGTCGCATGGCTAGTTGCTGATTCAAGGCCTTGCGCGGAGTTCCCTGGGAGCCTCCAGTTATAGAGCCGGGAGGCATCGGAGACTCCTGCATCTGTGACACGAAAGACGGTGAACGCGTCACATAACTGTTGCCGAGGATGGGTTCGACGTTTGGAGCGTTTCTATTCCGATATCCTTTTGGGCGCAAGCGTGACAGGTCGAGCTTAGCAGGCTTATTCTTTTTCTTCACTGTCTGGATGCCAGCTAAAGTGCCGTCCACATCGAGAAGCTCGTTCACCTTTGTCGGGAGGCCCTTCGCCATAGCCGAGTTCGATGTTTGTTGAGATATCGCAAGAGGCATTTTCGTCGAGTCGTAATGAGTATCGATCGTCGATGTGGATAGTCGTCTGCCTCGGGAAGACATGTTCGTCACATTATCACGCGACTCATTCCCGGTGGTGAGGGCTGATATATTTGTCGCCAGGCCCCTCTGACCAAGGCCATGCGCGCTTCGAACCTGTCGTGGTATAATCGCCGACTCCTCCTCCCAACGATTTCTCCTCCCATCTTCCTGGTCGAAGCCGGCCTCATGTGTGGCTTGACTTGCACTGCTCTCAGATATCGATACGCTTATTCCACCAGCAGAGGCTGTATCCCAAGGCCGGCCGGGATCGACTGTTAGTCTCGAAGAACCGATATTGATCCCATCTGCGCCTAGGATTCTTTGCGCTTTCGATAAAGGGCCCGAAATAGAAACCGTGGGCACCTGTTGCTTCTTGCTAGATCGACCCGGTATGGGGAACTTGAATTTAGACTTTATCCCACCACCCATCTTGAATAACAGACAGAGTTGATAGCATGCGCCTCTCCGTTGTCGAACAGTAGCCTCCTCGTCGTACTCCCCTAGTTTATTAGTAATTAAAGTTCAGAGTACTAAACATCGCCCAGAGGGTGTTACGAATTGACCACTCAAGGCGTTTGCGCAGAGTTCAAGTATTGTCGTAATGCGCGTTGTGTTCAGCGCCCTTGGCCGAGGAGGGAACTTCGGCTACCGAGTAACCGGTAGGGTTGATAAGATGAGACGCCGTGATCGATCCTCTTGGGGGCTATGG
Organism: Xylaria sp. Z21; assembly: GCA_037356095.1. Lineage (NCBI taxonomy): Eukaryota > Fungi > Ascomycota > Sordariomycetes > Xylariales > Xylariaceae > Xylaria > Xylaria sp. Z21. The sequence continues at coordinate 419,454 of JBAWJX010000006.1, read as the reverse complement.
AGTTTAAGGCCGATGAGCTCTCAACCGGACATTGTAAGCGCGGTGGTAGCTTTCGATTCGGGATATCGTAGTCCTTCCCCTCCCCGGTTGCTCGTAGAGACGTCAAGTGTGTCCTACGCCGGCCGCCAACAGACCCAATAAGCCGTAGAAAGGAAGATATGGTCAGATGCTTCGCAGAATATGAGGCCAAATATCGTCCGTCTTTTCCTGAAGGATCCGCACCCCAGGCTTCAGGGGTACATACACTGGATGCGTCTGGCTCAATAGACACAGCCTCGCACAAAACCAGCTAGAGCTGAATTGAGCGTGAAGTATTGCGGGCGGGCCGTATTATTGAGGGGAAGTGACGAAAGAAGAGTGAAAACCCTCCTCGCAGGACTGCTGAAGAATGCGAAAAGTCAAGTGTTCTTCCAGAATATGAAAATTGGGGAACCAATCCGCACCATGCATAGAGGAAGGGGTATACTAGCGCCTATATGATATAATACGGGAAAGTCGCAGGTAATTCTCATTTCAATATGGCAGCACTTGAATCCACTCTTGTACATCCTGGATAATCCTGCCAGGTCGGGATCATTAGATGGGACTAGGAGATATTTAGAAGAACACTAAGCCACGCTGCATCTTGGTGCCGAGGAACCATCTTCAAACTATAGCCACTAAGAGTCCACTTCAAAACTTTGAATAAGCTCGGCTAGGGTGTCATATTCCGTACCTATCCCGCCGTTCAGGAACTATTAGCAAGACTTACCAAGCTATCAGAGTGAAGATGGAGATGGAGATGGTGGGGAGTCAGGGGAGTGAACCATGGCACATGGGCATCTATCTGCGTAGGTACGGCATATTGGAGATAACCCCTGAAGCTTGAGCGCGTTATCCCTGTTGCAAAACCCCTTACAAGTCAGGGTACAGGTATCTTACCTGCCTACGTAGGATAGCACCTAGATCGGAGTGCAAACATGGATGTGGGAATTAAATTTAATCTGTATACTTAGTATTACTCTTTTTGCGTACGTTACCTATATTACAGAAAGCAGGCTTATTGGCCGCTATGGACTTGTTTATTTGGTTCACAAAATAACGTCACTTATACAGTATGAGGTCCATCTTAAATATAGCCTAGTTTTCGGATCCAAATCCGTAGTTGGCTGGGACTTACCGCCGTCGCATCTACTTTGATGTTGTGCATGGTGGTAATGCGCACGTGTGTATTGTCTCGCAGTGGAATACAATAGGCATACCTCCTCACCTCTCTACCACAAACAGACAATTATCGAAACACGCCAACCCAATCCCGGTTGTTATTGAACCGTTCTACCATGACTGGCAGTTTATCCAACGCAGTTCTGGTTCCAATTTGCTACGAAAATTGGTACTTATTTCGGCGTCCTTCAATAGTTCCACCAGTAGTTGTGGATCGCACTTCAAACCGTCGTACCCGGAAGTAATAGAAACTACGGGAGTAGCGCTCAGCTAGCGGGCAATCAGCCTCTTAAGACCATCCCGTAAAAAGTAATGACCAGATTCGAGACCAGGTGATAATGAAATAGTTCGACAATTAGGACTAAACCAATGTTGCTATGCGAGTCGCCCGTAAGGCGATGCCAATATGATTTTCCGACGGCGTATGTTGATTATTTAGTGGGCTCCCAGCTACTGCATGAACTACTATAGAGCTAAGAATGCATTCTATACAGGTAATATATTACTGTAATTAATAGTGACTAGACCGCAAATCACATATTGTTCTAGCGTCACGCTAAGCTGGGGAATCGTTCTAGTTGATCCGACCTGTCCGTCGCCGTCTTTCACCTTACCATCTGTCCTTGCTTGTCGCTATTGAAGTCATACCTATAAACGTACGTATGATACCGACTGAGTAGCACAAACCGTTGGCGCATGAAACTGCATCCTAGGCGTGTCCCCCTCTTTTTGTTATTGGATGGCCGCCACACAGGACGCTGTAGGCAGTTTGTGTAGCAATTGCAACGCCAGTCGCGCACTATGCAACCGGGGCGGTGAGAAGTAATTCCCATGCTCAAACGACCTTTGCCAAACACAGCAACACACCTATTCCAGGATACGACGTTGTAGCAAACAACGGGAGATTTATGTTGATGTTCTTGGGTAGCATCGTTATGTATTAATTACCGTTAACACCCGACGGTAGCAGGAACAGGACGTGACATTCGCTTGAGCAAACCATGCTTCATGTCCTTAGCGGCAGACCGCAGACCTATCACTTCGCACGTAATCTTCAAACTCAAGACTTTGTGCAACCCAGCTTCAATCAAAATATGCCGGCAATACTGAAACAATTTATGCGATGCAGATAATATCCCTAGATGCACCCACCCGACAACAAACGGAACTGGGTAATCTTTTTCAACCTTCATGTCAACAGAACAGCGCGCTTGTGTATGCACATCGGCTAGATAAGTGAGCAAGTATGCTGAAACAATTCAATGTTGTTCCTGCTCAATTGTCATGCCTATGTGTATCAAATCCTATCGGAGTGTCACGTCTGAGTCCTACCTCAGGATGAAAGAGGGAGACAGAACCCTCTCTAAGGAGTTTATTAGAGAGCAATATCTCCTCAACTCAAGCTAAGTAATGTAACAAAATCTGTCACTCGCCACGATGCCTTCAGATGGCGATGACATCTTCATTACGTCTGAGGATGGACAGTTCCCGGACTTGCGTACGTAGACATATTCACAATCCACCATACAATGTGTGCAGTCCTACGGTTACATCTCGCACAGCCCTAGCCGGCGATCACGGGAGCGCGATCTCACAGCTAGACAATGCTACCAAACTATCTTGAGCTGTGTGGGGTGTTCTTCGAGGAGCTCCCCTTGTCTAGAGCCAGGATTGCCATCCTCATTCCTCAGACCATCGTCTTTTGATAGCATCCATGTAGGTATCCTAAGTAGAAGATCATAACTGCTTACTGCGTAGTTTAGGAAACGCTTACTATAGCCCAGGTTGTCGATGACTCGATCGCAGGGCCCTTTTGATCTAAAATTCACGGTTTCCGGACCGATTCTCCTCCACATCGGATTAATGTTAAACACATCGAGAGTCCGGGAATTCCAGCCCCGACCAATATCATATGCTATACTCTACCGTAGGTATGGGAGGAATACAGAATACCCCAATGCTCTACCCCGCAGGCGGGATTCATCGCATGAATCTCCCATGCAGCAGGTTACTGGATGCCTGCTTGCTTCCATATAATAGGTTAATTGCCCTTGCTCGTAGGGGTTGCTCAAAACCTATCGGGTGCACCATCCCACAATCCGGAACCTTGCGCTTCCCGGTGAACCCGGTCTCTCGATGATCTGTGTAGCCAACGTACATTAATCTAGTTCTAACTACGTCAAATCAACGGCCCTACTAAATAACCTTATCTTATTGCAGTCTTTGGTAGCGTCTTCTAGTGGTCACGAAAACAGGCCATAGTACTTTGCCTAGAGAAGCCAAACCTCGGAAGCGCCTTCGGCTCAAATGGTATCCGAGATAAGGTAGCTAGCTCCGTGAGGAGCAGTATGAGAAGCATCCTTGGATCGACTCCGCACTCCCGCAGCCACCCGACGGGTGTTACATCGCGAGCCGTCTCGTGCCGCCGGTGCCGTAGGGAGGGGCCGGATCGAGGAACTCTACCCGCATACTGCAGCTATGGGATGCAATCCCGGATAACAAGATGAACAAGTGACATACACTCTGTAATGTAGCCTCTACAACCTCCTCTCCTAAGTTTAGCGGTTTTCGCGTGCGTGTCAACATTGTTAGCAAAGAGAACGCTTGCTGAAGAGAAAACGTAAAGCCTTGTCGGTAACTAGAGTAGTTGGATAAGACAGATGAAGCGTTAGTACACCTAGATCGGAAAAAGGGCTCTCGCCTAGTCAGTTAAAATAAAGATGATAATATGCGTACATGGAGTGATAAAGAGTTCTCTTATTTTACATATAGACTACAGTCTAAATGTAGTTTCCATCAAGTGGTGAGTCTCATAGCCTGTATAGTATATCAAGCGACCTATACCCTATACGTCACGATATTGCTCACTCACTATGCCGGAGCTCAATTATTAATGAGATTAAATTTAACGCACTGATCGGGCTCTGCACATGTACAATGATTAGTTCATGCTAGTGACCGTTGGTTATCGTGACGGACGGACACCCGATCTGGTATACCTATAGTGAAACAGCCCGTCGTTTTATATTTATAGAACTCCATATCTCCGATATACAAAAGTGACAGGAGAGAAAACTATAGTCATTGGTACTCGACACGGTTAGTGGAAATTAATCAGATCTAGATCCAGACGAGCGCACGTGAACGATGTGTCCTTACGTGTATTTTTACTGACGAGTCTTTTAGCATCCCGATCTGTCGAAAACAATGGCAATTTCCGAGCGGCACCCGTGGCCTTGCCGGCACTCTCGAAAAGTCAAAGCGACGACATCCAGCTAGCGGTCGTGGAGACTATCTTATTAGGGCCACGCATGGGAAACAACTGACCAGACATTGGAAGATAAGCCTTAGCAGATGGAAAACAATTTATTAACGCCAGCAATCGGGCTAGGTGTTACCAAAGTTATAATAGCAACGTCGCTATCTTTATACAGAAGGCGTCTCTTGGTAAGTTTGGAGCCCTGCATTGTGACGTGTAAGATCTCGTCCTCCGTTAAGGTGGCAATAATGTGGCGTATGATTTGAGGAAGCTTAAAGGCAGACGAGTGACAGGACTAACACTAAGGAGGCTCTAAAGTAATCTTAGGGACATGAGCCAGAGCACGGGTAGAGTCTCCCCGAGCAATTTTAAGCTATATTCACTTGTTGGTCGTAGAGAGACCGTTAAGCATTTCTTCCAATCGTTCGACAATGTGACGAAGCCGAAACGACTCAAATTGAACCTCATGACACTGTTGAAGGCCGAGTGAAGAATGAGTGAGGGAACGCTATTCGTGCTTGTCATATGCGCAATAAACCAAAGATAGGGGTCTCGGAGTGTTGAGCTCTAGCGAAGGTATAATTATGCGTTTCGTTAACGCGCACAATGTAGCTTATTCTATAGTCTGCTGTATCTAGCTTTATGCTGGGGGGAGAAAAGATGAGAAAAGGGCACCCTGTATACCCGCATACATGACCATAAACAGTACAATCTTCTTGCCTGTACCTACTGTCTTGCTATCCGAAAGCAAGGTTGTCAGCCACCAATACCAGAGCGGGTACCCGGATGATATTCTCGTAATGATTTGAATGTGATAGGTTGTAATAGCAAGGCCTGTAAGAATGAGCTGGACTAAGGCCATTGACCGGAGAAATCCTGCCAGATTTTTCGAGTCCGTTATGCTCTTCGATCCTGGATTGAGAATATAAGGATTGGAGAGAAAGTTTACCCCTGACTTGGTTAAGATATATAACATGGGACCAGCTAAGAGGAAGAGAGGAATATTTCCCGGCGTCCAATAGCGTAGAAAGCCAACATTCCTATTAGGAGTTAGTATTGTTAGGAAGTTAGGTCATTCGTCCTTACCAGTAATGCTCTTGCACGAAGGTATAAATACTAGGAAGTCGCCTGGTACACCATGGCCTAAGCTCAGAGTCGACCACATCGTAACAGAAGGTTCGGTATGCAACAACTTGGGGCGCCACAAAGCCAATTGCGACAGCGGAACCTCCAGCAATCAAAGCCAGCCTTCTCTGGATACTGCTAGCCGTAGGTGGGAGCGATAGTTCGCGGAGGAGTTCCATGGCAAAGAGGGCGCCATTGAGTGTTCCGTTGCTCCGAAAATTAATAGCGAAACCGAACCACAAGCCTGAGGCCAACAAACTCACATTATGGGCTAGAGTGCGCCCATCAGTAAGGACTGCCTTAGCGAAGAAGAGATAGCCCGTGAAGGAGAGGAGGGCATAAGGGGATTCGTTGTATGGTGCCGAGAGAAACAGACCCGCAGGTGACAGTATATGAAGCACAGCTGAGACCAAGGACATTTGCGAGTTTTTCGAGACAATCAAACTGAGCTTATATAGCACAAAAGCGGACAGTAGATGCGATATATTCGCCACGAATATGCCTACGAGAGGTTCAAGTGTGTCATCCTTTGGAACACCAAAACTTATGAGAACTGAGTAGAATAGTTAGTCGGTGAAGGCTTTGTATATGGAGAGCAGTGACGTGCCTTTCGACAAAAAGGATATGACAGTGGGCAACCCGCTTGCAAATGCCCATTCCTGCTCAAACAGATAGCCACGCCGTGAGGCTTGGATGAAGTAGATGGCATCCCATCTCGTCAGCCTCGTCGCCAAATCGAATATGGATTCATGGTACGTGGCGCGGTCAGTCGATAGTAGAGTACTCGATGTATCATAGGCTGGGCTCACACCACTGCCGATTGCAATAGCAAGTAGAAATGCCTTCCATATGAGAAATATGCACGCCAATGATCGAAGGGGGCGGGCGTAGTCGATAAGAAAAGGCATCATGGGAAACTTGTCGCCCACCACATCGAAGGCCAGCCTGCTTGTAGATGTACGCTGTATGTAGTAGCACTAAATACAGGGCTGTTTCGATGAGGGTCATATGTGTGGCTAGAGAATGTGGCTTAAGCACACACAATATGTGGCTTACGCTTAATTAGGTGCTAAGTGCAACTGTAATAGGGAAGACACGTAACCCGATACGTAAACTGCATGCATGTACAGACGGTACCTACATATATGTACATATGTACATATGTAGGTACGTACTTTGTGAACCATGACATGACAGTAAATCGCCATTTTTGGTCAGGAGATGCCAAGTCCTACCTACATACATATAAGCAATGAGTCTTCGTGTTCGAGCAGACCAAAAGCAAATGAATGATAACCAAGGCTAGCATGGTTTGTTAAAACGCGCTCTAGCATCTATCGTAAAGCTGATGATAAGCCCTTCGAGATCTAAACTGACTAACACTCAACTCAATAGCTTTAGGCTTATCACTGAAGATGGAGGGAAAGAAACCCTGTCTAAGTTTAGTTATGTCACGACTTAGATCGAGGCGCAACATTTGCGACGGCGTACGTCAATACTAATCAATCATTTCTGGGCGAATTATGAGACGGTGACCTCAGTATGTGCCGCTGACTCAGTGCCTAGGTAGGTATTGCCCTCAACGCACAATGAAGCTGACGCTTTCTAGGCGATTCTTCTGGATGTGTGTGTAAGGTTGGCACGTACATTTGGTGATTGCGAGAGAATTCCTGGCTGGATGATGCTGTACATACATGTAACAACACAATAACTAGATATTGTTTTATGATATCGGCACCGGGGCACTTCTCGTTCCCGGGCGGGCGAATTGAGCATTTGAATCCTCTGACACATTCACGTTATCTGATCACGTCCTCCAGCCCGGAGGGTCGGAGGACAGAATTTTCGCCGATGGTTCCGGAGCCAGTTGAAAGAAAACGCGCCGACAGCCTCCACGATACCTAGAGCGGTTTAGGACTTCTAGGCTAGTCGCGCTGACACGTTTTTTCTACGTGCAAAGACTCGAACGTGACACCTCGTTTCGAATACTTACTCGTCTGTGTATTGGGTTGTATCGTCAGTATCTACCTCTCGTATAGGCATGTAGTATTCCTACACCAGTACGTGTATAGATGTAAGTATGCTGTTATACAGTCCCTGGCTACCTACTGTGCGCCTCAGCGTACTGTAGGGAAATAGGATGAACTAAAGATAGCGATTAGCCTATCCATGCGCTATCCAGGTGGTCGGGGGTGGACCTGCGGAACATTCCGTGCCATCGTAGCTAGCGTCAGTGGCTTGCCTTGTCAGCCAGCCAGCCAGCCAGAAGATCAGGAATACGGATACGCTGGCCCCACCCTTCATAAGCCCAGGGATTTTACAACCTCCTGCCAACCATGGCACCACAATGTAGCCTGAGGTTGGCTCAGCCGGTCTGTTTCAATCCCATCCAACATGGCCGAATCTGACCCAACCTCACGTTTTTCCCTTCAATCAATCTTCTTCTAATACGCCTAACCGTTTTGCTTTCTTGACGACGACTGTTTTCTGTTTGTTCTCCTAGCATTAGCATCATATTCGATCGACCTACGTAGTTTTACCAAGCTCTCCCTACTTCTCTCTCTCTCTGTTGACAGAGCTGGTGCAATCATCATTTTCGGTCTGGCACTACCTAATTTCCACAATCATCACGCAAGCTACGCAATTGATTTCTCATTACGACCCTGGCCGACCAGCTGTCTTGCGTGTGTGTTGGGCGAATTTCCAAAGCATAGCCATTCCAATTGAAGGAGCACTTGGCTGGACTGAGTTGGAGTTGAATCCCGCCATTCAAATTCTCCTAGCCTGCACCCTGCCTCAGGTACTGCTCGAATCTCGAGCCGTCTTCCTCTTGCGCTAGCATCGACTAACAATATCTTCGACCTCGGCAACTCGAAATCAAGCAACACAGACACGCGAAATCCGGCAATACTAGCCTACATAGTTGTTCGGTAACTAGCGCTGCACCGGCGATCTCGGGTCCAGTCTAGCGGTTTGTATCTCAGCTTCATTATTCATCCCACATCTGCATAGTCAGACCACCGGGTTTCGCATTCGGGTCGGCCTGTCATTCGCATTCGTCTCGCGGTCTCGTGCTTCACACATATCTTACGGAACATCCTCGCTTGGTGCTCTACATTTTGTTCCCCCGTCCCCGTCCCTTGAGGAGTACCTACACCAGGTCGGGCCTGGTCTTTCTTCGCCCACCTTCTTTTGTGAACGGCTCTCTTCTGTGATATATACCGTCTGTAACCTTTGGCTATTCTGTATTCGGCTGTGGTCCCCGGGCTTGGAGACCCATATTCTGCTCACCCGCATTGTGTTTGTAACCGCTCCTTGATGGGGCTAGCACTCACCGCCGAGTGAAACTATTCATACTCGCCGCATTTCCTTCGATCCACCCGGCCCCGATGTTCGCGTAGCGGTCCCGAAGAAAGTTTCATCGACATGTTCCTCCATTCTGGGGCTAGCTTACACGGTCACGAATTTTCGAAACGCGCGACACAAGCCGTGGCGAATCCTAGTAATCTGCGCAATCCTCTCTTGCGTTCAACCTTTTCCACCCCCGCAAATAGAGCACCAACTCTTCCAGGGACGTCACCATCTCGTGACAATGACGCAGTTCCCGATTTGAAGAAGTCTAGAACCTACCCGGAGCCGGCGGCTCAGGCATTAGGCAACAGTTTGATGGATTCCAAAGAACCCGAAACCGATTCGCTACCTTCGCAGTTGGAAGCTATGAGTGAAGATGGGACATCGATCATCTCTGATACTGATACCAATAAGGTGTCGTCCCCGGTTCAGCGGAAGCGTCGGTCTGGCCTGCAGAAAGGTGCTACATATGTGCTCGCTCATCCTCCACCAAAGCTGCGCACTAAACAGAAGATCATCCACGTACGCCCAAACCTCGTGCTTCAGATTCAGCAGGTCGCACCTGGATTGCGCCCTAGGCCCACCATTGATGTCTATCCGTCATTTGCTGGTGCTAGATCGATAATGGCACCGCTGCTAAAGCGCGTTCCTCTGGTTGCCGGTATTAAAAGAGAACTGAGCGGTCAAGATATCATGCTGGTCAAAAGCGAAGATTATGCTTCGCATACCGGGGGCTCCGAAAGTGAATGCGACGAAGATGGTATAATGGCTCGCGATCTGCTTGCTGTCCTAAGCCCGTCAAAAAGCGAAGACCGGGCAGAAATTGTCATGGCTGACGGAACGATTTGGGTCGCCACAACTCGATCCAACAGGAATTCGTATGCCTATGAATTCACGTCAACTGATGCGATGGGTGCCACTATTACAGCTCGATGGGTTCGCAAGCAGACCGTATCCAATTCACTACCAGGCACACCAACCTCAACTATTCCGAACTCTGCGAAACCACAGCTATCCGATACAAAGTTCACATTTAGCATATTAGATCCCAACTGCCGGCGCCACCCCATTCTTGCGACACTTACTTGCACTTCCCTCACAATACCCGAGACTTATATGACAGTTAGCCAGTCCCCAAACGGAGTCCCATCGACCCCCCGAAGCCCCTCACCTCCAACTTCACCGTCTGATGGTGACCAGAGTCAAGAAAAGAAGAGCGCTCAACCGATAATGGAGTGGCAAAAATCCTTTATCTCGATCTCGGCAGTCTGGGTTGCTCTTCGACATGGTTGGGCACCTGGTTTCCGGCCTGAGGATTTCATGCCGTCCCGTACCTTGCCAACTTTTCAAACAGAGGGATCCTCACACTCTCGACGACGATCGCTCAGTGCTAGTGCTGATTCTTCACCATCCTCGCCGTATTCAGAAGCGGCGGGGCGGCTAAGATATTCAATCGGAATGCGACAACATGCGATGCGGCCTACGAACGATGTTCCTAGACGGGCAACGTCCACCGGGGCCGCCTATATGCAGAAACAAAGAGGAATGCTCCGAGAAAACGATCATCAGCCTGCTAGCAGCGAGCATGACCGGATGTCTAAACTGAATAGGCGAGCGCTTAGTGGCGACTGGAGTACCGGACTCCCCAAATCTGCTCGTGAGACTTCCATAGCTGAATCTATGATGGGTGCCCCTTACGCTACTCCAGAGAGTTCGCCTAGGGCTCGACAGGGCTCAGCGCTGGCGCCGGCTCCGATGCCCGGTGGGCGTCGCGCTGTTTCAGCTTATTTGCCTCTTGGTCCTTTGTCACCCGATCTAAGCCAGTGCGACGTGCTGGAGTCGAATGAGGCGTCCACAAATGCAGCGCAGAAGCCCTTGGAACCAGGCGATGCTAGTGAAGCTAGTTCTAAAAATAGACACCGCAAGTGGAAGAGCATGGCAAACTGGTTTCGCAAGTTGTCGGAGCGATAGGATTGCTGTTATGTTGACACGGCTACCAGAAGACCTGATGTTCGTAAAGAACACCCGAAATAGCGAAGCGAGTGGACTTTTGCTTGCATCCGATCGTAATGATAGGTGTGCTGTTGCAGCTATCAGGCATCCATTCAACAACGCATAAATGTAACACCAAGAGCATTAGCGATGGCCGGAAAGTTTAGATCATTCTATAAGGAGTGTAAGATCAAGGAATCAATTGGGTCAAAAAGCACAGGGAATGTTATCATAGAAGTGTTTTGGTATGAACTGTATAATATTTGGAGGATCCTCCGGCGTTTTTATTCGGCGGAGAAAATGGCTGACCATGGTCTTCCGGGTTCTCAAAGACGCCCGTGGAAAGGATAAAGGAGTTTGGAAAGGATAGGGAAACCCGCGATGACCCCAGTACAGTTAAACAAGCTCACAAGCTTCCTCGTCTCCGGCTCTTGCCGTTGATATCGGAGTGGAGTTGTGACGCAGGATAGACTAACAATAAGGACAAATTATAGAGGGTATCTTTGCTCTTAAGAGCTATCAAACGTAATAGCTCAGCTCTATGATAGTGAGAACCGAATATGAACAAGCTGATGAACGTGTCCACATAAGATATAGGTATAGCGTGCCCATACCCACGGCGGAGCTTCCCTATACGGGGTCGATCAGTCTAGTGCTACGTGTTGCGGGGTGAAAGAAGAGGTTGGGGTCCCGATGTTCTGCCGGGCCTGTAATGGGCGGCCCTGACTCGATTGCGAGCGTTTGGTTCTGCTTTTGGATTGAACGGTCCGACAACCGGTGAGTTAGGAGACCACTTATCCACTGGGGCGAGGAAAGCCAAGAGGTATGGATGGGCTTGCATCAAGGAGTTCTATTGTCGGGGCAAGATTGAATTTGGCTTCTCCGTCGCGTTGGCTTGGATATATAAAGAGAGAGGTCTTGCTGCCCTCACGTGTGCCCGAAGCACGTACGTAAAGGGATAACATCGATCTACGCATACCTACCTAGGTAGTTAAGAGTATTGTGGGTTTTTGATCGCCAGACGAGTTGACTTCCCTCATTCGTTAGCGTACATACCTGAGCCCGATTGCGCGGTCAATACTGAATTCAGTCGTCTCATTCTTTCATATCGCCATTGAGTCCGATAAGAAGGTAGCTAAGAACGAGAATGGCTTCGCAATTCCGCCAGAACGGCGGCTCCAGTACCACCGTGCTGGAGTTGGGGCCCGTGTGCTCATCCCCGCTACCACCACTAGAGAACAAGAGCGCTAGCTCGTTAACACGATGGGCGGGCACCGATGAGGAAATACAGGACACTGCCGGCGCCGGCAGGGACACAACGCCTCCGTCGGTCACGGAGGTCAAAGAGCGGTGGAATTATCCCCGGACTAACATCCGGCGCGTCCTGTCGTGCTTTTACTCGTTCCTCATCATGGGGGCGAACGACGCAGCTTACGGGGTAAGTTTACTGTTTATTCCCTTCTTAGAGAGTGAATGTCATATATAATTATTTTAAAAATTTGAGTAAAATGCTAACCAGGAAATAACTATAGCCGCTAATTCCATATGTATGGTAACCTACAACCCTTCTACCGTCTTCGCGAAAGAAAAAGTGCAAGTGTAGTTAACTAACCAGGAATTTTAAATTGAACAGCTCCAAAAATTTTATCATCTAGAGTATCTAGTCATCTCGTTACTTTTCCTCTCGCCTTTTGTTGGCTACACGGCGGCAGCGTTTCTGAACAACTTCGTCCACACGCGGATCGGGCGGCGGGGTGTAGCCTTCGTGGCATCGGGCAGTCACATCGTCTCGTACGTTGTTATCGCCCTGCACCCGCCATACCCCGTGCTCGTTGTCGCGTTTGCGCTCGCTGGTTTCGGAAACGGCATCGCCGATGCGGCCTGGAATGCCTTCATCGGGAACCTAGACCGCGCCAATGAGCTCCTGGGTGTCCTCCACGGCATCTACGGTGCCGGCGCCGTGATTAGCCCACTAATCGCCACGGCTATGATCACGAAGGCTGGCCTGCCTTGGTACGCGTTTTATTACGTGATGGTGAGTTTCTGCTTGCCCCTTCTCGGTGTTATCGGGCGGTGTGTAAGCCTGCCCTGCTTTTTATTTCTCTGACGGAATTTCAATCGTAGATTGGCCTCGCAGGCCTGGAAATCATCGTTACGGGGGCCGGCTTCTGGAAGGCGACGGCGCACGAGTATCGCGAATCGGTAGCTAAGTCGGGTTCTTCTAGCGGAGGACTGAAGGAGGTCCTGTTCAAAAAGCCCGGGGCCCGCGTCGCTTGGTTATGCGCTGCTTTCCTTTTAGGCTACGTCGGTGTTGAAGTCTCCCTCGGAGGCTGGATCGTCGAGTTCATGATCCAGGTCCGCCACGGCGCGGCTTTCGAGAGCGGCATCACGGCTACTGGATTCTGGCTTGGGTTGACGATTGGGCGGTTTGTCCTAGGATTCGTTACGCCGAAGATCGGCGAGAAGCTCGCTATTACGGTAAGTCTGCTAATTCTTCATAGCGATTCCCGTGCTCTTCTTCTTCTACCACTACCTTCGTTGCTATTTTTCCTATTCGTGGCGAATCGACGGTTAACGATGATTAGATTTACCTTGTTGTCGCAATGGGGTTCGAGCTTCTGTTCTGGCTCGTACCGCAATTCATCGTGTCGGCCGTTGCCGTAGCATTACAGGGTTTCTTTATTGGGCCTTTATTCCCAGCCGTCATCGTTGCCATGTCAAAGCTGCTCCCATACCATCTTCACGTCAGCGCCATCGGGTTCGCGGCGGCCTTTGGAGGAAGTGGTGCGGCTGTGCTACCGTTCGCTGTCGGTGCCATTGCGCAGGCTAAGGGCGTCCAAGTGTTACAACCTATCATTCTGGCATTGTTCGCAGCTATTTTGCTAGTCTGGTGTGGATTGCCGAGGATGGGGAAGAAGAAGAATTAGTCTTTAGAAAAGGTAAGACGCAAAGAGTGTAGAAAGGTACCTACCTACTTGGGACAAGGCTCCGCTAGAGTTCTTACACTGCTTAGAGATAACTCATGTTTAAGCATACCTACTATATCTGAATTAAACGGCGAATTCCCCTGGTTTCCCGAGATTCGAATCTATAGGATGTTAAGAATGGGATGACCTACCCGCTTAGGATTGTGATGTAGCTCTCATTCGTCGGATGCCCACGCCCAAACTCATAACCGCGCATGATTAGCTCTTGTGGCCTCCAAAAGTCGTGTAACGCAATATAGCATTGTCGATAATTTGCATGCTTCTATGCGCATCCCAGCTTCCCGATTAGCTGGAGAGCGGCATGAGCTGAATGCACCGAACGCATCAAACATGCATACATGCCCAACTCGGTAGTTCTGTGCCTGGTCACTGTTAAGGGTCGGAATAGTAGATATGTTGTCGCACCGGTGGCGTACTGCATCCTGACGTAATTGTAGCCAGCTCGCGTTCTGGAAATCTTGATTACACCGTTGACATCTTGAACCGAAAATGATATATCTTGAAATCGAGAACGGAGGGGAATATTGGTTAACCTGGTCGTTCCGAGGTCCGAGACATATGGAGGTGCAAGCCTGAATTTGCTTAGGCGAGGAAACACCGACGCTTAGTTGTTATCTAGATACTTATTAGGCTACAGTTTAAGTCCCAGTTTGCAACCTATGATCCATCTACCTATACCGGTTTTTGGATCGTCTACGCAGCAAAGTATGCCTATTCCGACACGTGCCTACCACGCTATATTTGCTCCAATCCGAGTGAGGCCGGCAGGATCTTCCGGGAGATCCGTCGGATGCGCAACACAACGCTGCAGGAGGCAAGGAGCGGCTTAATCCGGCGGGTTTCGGCCGGCATGGTAAGGCAGGGCTGGGTTGACGTGTGCGCGCGGCCGCCTTCCTTCCGGACTATTCTGTACATAACTAAGCTATCTTCTACTTGCCTCAGGTAGAGAATACGCAAAGGAGGAGGACACGGAGGCGATATTTATGATGACTGTGGTTAACAACTATTGGTAGATAATATGTAAGAGTAGGTAGTAGGTAGGTACGAACGCATCGCATACGCATAGTAATTGCATGTACATGGTAGCAGCTGTTCACATGTGGGATGTCGTGGTACCAATGCTTGCAAATAGGTCGGGGACTTAAGGAATGATCTCTCGACACGCGCATGACCCGGTCGGTTGCTCTTGCGTGTCCCGCTGCGGCCTACAGACAGGCCCATGATCTGGAGCCCGAGTCCTCGGGAATCAGGGTAGGCGGGTAGGTAGCTTAAATCTGCCCTGATGTGCATACTAGGCCTAGGGCCTGGGACCGGGGGATTGGGGACTGGCCTGGGGGCAATGCGGATAGCCGTTGCCCCACGACTACCTACTTCCTAGCATCGCGTCTAGTTGTAGGTAGGGCCTCGGGTCAACCTGGAACTTCGCTCGCGTTGGCTTCTACAGCTACATACCTATCCTATCGTACGATTCTCTCTCTACACTTGACGATGGAAGTTAATGAGTATATATAGACACCTACATCCCTACACTCATGAGAGTCAAAATAGGTACGTATTCACGCCGTACTATACAACGGATAGTAGATAGATACCTACATTAGGTAGCTATTATATAGTTGTGAGGATGTATGGAGTTATAGGCCGTTAGAGGCGCTAAATCCGAGCTAGCTACCCGTTATTAGGTACCGTAAGTACTGCCACAGCACCTATCGTATAGTTACGCATAATGGAAGACAACCTAGACTACTGCGTGTATTTCGAAGGCTGCCGCTTGAGTTGCGTAAGCGCGGGTTTGCCATAGGCTATTACGCGGAAAGTCTTTTACCTTTACGGGAAGTTGGCAAGAGAGATGCAGAGTTGAGGACTAGGTTATCAAACTGGTCTACTCAAGTCATAAGATATAGTACGATACTATAAGAGGAGGTATCATGCGCAAGGTCTTTCACTTCATCACAAGTCGCTGACCTTTTTTTTTTTTCCTTTGAGTCTGGTGACATTGAAGTAGGTAATTAGGATTCCAAAGAAAGCACATACTAACCCAAGTAGACAACGGCAGACACAGGGACAAAGGTAGATACATAAAGATCAAGATAGAAGCGCCATCCACCTTTAATAATCGATAAATCAGGGTGATAGCGATGCTGTATGCCGCCCTCCGTGCTTGGGAGATTACGTAGGTACCGAAGGGTTATAGGTCTGGATTGGCTCCTCAGCCCACTTATAAGTGTGTAGGTATGTACCTGGGTATACCGTACCAAGCAACACTAAGCATCCTATACCTACTGTATCAATAGGCTGCTGCAGTGTGACGATTCGAGCTCGTTGCTCCTGATTAGAAAGCTCCGAATCCCACTCACTGGCCTTCGAGATAAAACGCCCAACCTATCTCTTACTCATGTTCAATACCGAGTTTCTTAGCATCAGAGAAGTGCAATTTTTAAAGGGCCGACTCAGGGTCCTGGATTCCCCTTTGCTTTGCGATTTACAGCTGTACAATACCACTTCCACCTATTTTGTTAGAGAGCCGACTGGCTAGACACAGGTGCTGTTGGATCTTGAGCCTCGCTCGAGCCTCGAGTTGCTAGAATAAGTACGTGCATACCTAGGTAACTTACGGTACGATACGATCGCCCCATCTCCTCTGCGCGCTGTTTCTCGTCCTGCCCTTGATTATTTCACGACATCAGTCCATGCAGTGCCTGGATACCGAGTTAGAATCGACTGCTAACTACTTAAAGTACTTACCTAGCACTGCCGTAGGCGATGTAGGTTAGTAGGTAGGTACCTACATACCTGCTGTACGCACGAAAAGGCGGGCAGACAAAGTACCGACCTCCACCGTCTACCACCGCCCGCCCTGCCCGGCCGATCTACTATACCGATATACTATACCGACTCCCCCATACCATCTACATCTATATCTATCGACACACCACACCGAGCTAGCTCCGCCAACAATAACGAGCTCGAGGTTCGACGTCGCACTAGCTGGCTGCCAGATTCACTTGCATTCCATCTGCGGGCGATATTCTCCATCTTCTTCCTCGAAGCTCGAAGCTATCTTCCGACAGCGCCGTCGACTCGGAACGAAGTAGCACGAGACAGAAACACGGAGATGCTTTTGGTGCACTAAGGAGCTGCTCTGTTGCGCCAGCTGCTTTTGTGCCCTTGCATAACGATTTCGCCACGAGACCCGAGACCCCAATTATAGCCACACAGACGACATTCCATAAACCGCGCTTCATAGGTTGATGCCACTCTTCCGTGTCACTCACTCTCTCCCCCCCTCCACTCGTTCGAGTCGAGCCTGCGTTCCCGGACGCCTTCGCCACAGCCTGCCATAACCGTTGCGTTGCGGTCGCAATCCGTCTAGTTGCTGTTGCCATGGACGAGGCCTTTGATCCGTCTTCGGCACCCGCCTTCAACCTTGCCTCCCACGTCCTGAACTCCCAGCCTGTTGGTGAAACCATATCTCGAGCGACCTCGCCGGGCCTGCCCTCGGAGGCCAGTCTGGACGACAACAAACGGCACAGGCCACGCACTTTCGCCTACTTCCATCTCCTGCCATATCCCGTTGAAGAGGAAGCTCGCCGTGATGCCGCACTGCAAGGCATTCTGAAACAGCTCTACATAGCTATCAAGGCCGAGGACTTCTCCCCCGGTGCCATACACTGGACGCGCCAATTGCAGGCATGGCTCTCCTTGAAGTTTGATATGCCACATGAGCTGCGGGCCAGACTCGCGAAGCTTTACTATTCCCTCGCCCTGGCCCCAGGCCTAGATAGTAATACGGCTGATAGGTTCTCCCGGATGGTTATAACACTGACTAGGTTTGTCTCGCACCTCTTGCTTCTATCTTTCACGTCTCCCGCCGCCTTCTAATCTCTTTCGCCTTGGGATAATAAAGCTAACCGTTTGCGTTATACAGAAAAAAGCATTTTCTTAAGCCGCAAGAGGAGCTAATACTGGACTGGCGCCCCATCTGGAGAGAGATCAAGACTGTAGTTTTACCCAGTGAAGCGCCCTCACATCACTCCGCGCTGAGACGAGGGATCAAGCATCTCTGGAAGCTATGTCTTCACGTGCAGTCTTACTTCGATCCGAGGGATCGCTATGTCATGCTGGAAGAGATTCTCCCATATTTCAGCACATCTGATCTTTCCGACGGGTTTATCACGCTTGGGATTTTGAACGTCCTAATGCCTACAGGCCCCGCGCCACCCACTGTACCGCTTTCTCGACCATCTGACTTCCTCCCTACCTTCTTTCACTTGTGGTCATTAGTATCGCGTTCCAAGGTCGTAGATACTACACTCCTCGATATCCACTCTAGACTAGCTCGGGATTATCTGTCCTGCCTACATGTGCCCTTCGGCGAACACGGCATATTTACGCGCGAGCAGTCCGACCTCATCTTCACGGCTATCCTCCGTCTAACCGATATCCCTGTTGGCCAGGCCAACTCCCCTTATAGCAACGTCGACTATTCGGCTGGAATGGCCATGTTTCTGGAGAAAGACAAGAAGAAACACCCGATAACATATATCATAGCTCGCTGGATATCGTCGTCACTGTCGCCCTATTGTCTTGAAAAAGAGAGCTCTGTTCTGAATAGTCTGGAGGGCCTCATGGAGTCTGTTGATACATTCTTTCATCCGTCCAATCATGGCTCATGGACTAGAATGCTCTCCCAGTTGACATATTACCTGACGGAGTTATTCGTATCTCGCTGGAGCAAGGAACAGAGTGGGGAGATGGACACCCCACCCGACAGGCAGATCAACGCGGCTTTAAAACGGCGGTTTGTGTTATGTCTACGAGAAGTCACTTTCATGGGGCTCTATGGCAAAGGCAGCTCCGTCACCAGCATGTACTTTGGTGCTCTTCAAAATTTGACTTTTCTGGAACCTGATTTGATGCTTCCTGGTGCTCTTCAGCGTTTCTACCCTAGCTTGCAAGGTCTGGTTGAAGTGCACCGAACTACATCTAGTCTTATCGGCCTACAGATGATTGCAAATGTCATGGCGAGGCAGAAAGGCTTCAGATGCCACATTACTGCGCTGTTAGCATTAGCGCTGCCTGGCATCGATGCCAACGATCTTAACAAAACTCAGTACACTCTCAATTTCATTCAAACCGTGGCTTACAGTATCCCGTTTGTGAACTTGGCCAAGGAGAACAGCAAAATCCACGATACCAGTCTAGCCATGCAGTGGGTCCAAGGAGAGATGGATCGAATGGAAACAAAAGGCCAGGATGTCAAAATCGATTATAAGAATGAGCTAAGCGACGAAGACGAGGCTGATATAGCCCGTTCGTCCACCGCTGGCTTTGGCGAGTTTGTTCTAACGCTCCTGGGGAAAGTTTTTACTCTGTTGGAAAACCTCCCGGATGCGTCGCACGTGAGGTCCGGGTCACCAGAAGACAACATCATCAACACGTTGCCGGCTGCTCTGACCCCTATGTTTGCCTCGTTATCTCCCGAACTTTTCGACATGACATTAGAGAAACTGGCGACGTTTGTATCATCGCATGTTGTACACCAGGCGCGTGATGCTATGGCATGGATTTGC
The DNA here is from genome assembly GCA_037356095.1 of Xylaria sp. Z21. Taxonomy (NCBI): domain Eukaryota; kingdom Fungi; phylum Ascomycota; class Sordariomycetes; order Xylariales; family Xylariaceae; genus Xylaria; species Xylaria sp. Z21. The sequence continues at coordinate 399,964 of JBAWJX010000006.1, read as the reverse complement.
AATGCGCTTTGCAAAGTGAATCCCGAGAAGACGCTCAAAGTTTTCATTCCGATGATTATTGTCAATATCCGCCATGAAATTGACTCGAACGGTGCTGCCTCCGACCGTAGTAGCGGTACGGAGATCCTCCCCCGTGACAGAGCCCTCGTGTGGCACATAAGCATTTTAAGCATGTGTGTAGTTCATGTGGGAAGCGAAGTGCTCAATTACAAGGAAGAACTATTTAGCATCGCAGAGTACATGCAAGAGAAGTGTCGGGGTCTTCCCACTATCCATATCAGCAACTTCATTCATCATCTGCTACTTAACCTCACACATACCTACCCAATTGATACCGCGCTATATGAACCAGAAGTCATTGAGCGTGGGCTAGACATCGATGACTGGGGAAAGACAACAAAACCTGCCGATCTCACGATTCGATGGCATCGCCCTGTGCTTGAAGAAATTCAATTCGCCATTGAGCTCTTCGAATCCCAGGCGGGCGCGGCTATGCGCCGGTTGGAAGCATTAATGAGCGACAAGCCTCCCGTAGCAAGAGGAGGTAAAAACAAGGAATGGTCCGATGAGACGTCTCGCCAGCTAAGTCAACTACGGCTAGTGATTTCGGGTGTTGCTACCCTATTTGACCCTAAGAGAGCTTCGGGTGACGCCAACAGCCACGGGAATCACGCCGGCGCTATGAATGGAGACAGCGGTGATATAATCATGCAGGATGATGACGACGACGAAGCAGAACCCGACGACCCGTTGGCGGAGGCCAGTGAAGACGACGAGACGAAACCTCAGTTTAAATATCAAGCTGGCTACCTGTTGCCACACAATTCGCCTCTTTATAGCCACATACATAATCTTCGAGAAGATATTGGTAGGTTGTTGTCGAGAACACATTTGTTTCTGAACAACCACCAGGAAGATGATGTTGCGTGCTTCACTGCGCTCTACTCTACCTACCGTACCTGGATTACCGACGTCGGCTTTGAGCGATCTGCACATCCGCTGGACCGCCTTCTGCGACTCTACAAGGCAGATATAGCTCCATTTAAAATAAGCGGCCTGCGCAAACAGTACCCTCGCCCTCTGCTTGTAAAGCGAGCAGATGGATATCAACAACAACGCGTCAAACACAACTCGACGATTCGACGCAAGAGCGAACTGGACAAACAATTACTTCTTGATCTCGCCGAGTCATCTGTTTCTTCGTACGCTGATGTGCGTAGGATAGCACAAGGGGCACAGGATGCTTCGCTTAAGGCACTCATTGGAGGAAGGCCGCTTGTCATCCCCGTCATCCTAAAACGATTCCGCAAAGCTCTCGACGAAATGGACCACGATAGAATCAAGGGCGCCATGTATACCCTATTGTTCACCAGCCTTTTAAAAACTTTGATGAAAGACTGGCGCTTTGCCCCAGAGCTTATGCGCCTTTATATCAGGACTGCTGGGGTTGATAAAACGTCCATTCAAAATCTCGGATCTACAGCCGTGTATCCACTTATAGAATTCGGTAAGCGGTTCGAATTGATGGTCATAGCGGATGACGACGTTGTAGACTTTATTAAACCCGAAGATGATTGTTCGGAGGCCATCGAGACGAGACACGCTTTTATTGTGGAGCGACGAACGAAAGTTGAAGAGAAGAAAGCGAGCCTTGGGCTGGAATTGATAGAATTGGCGAGAGAGTCGCACTGGAAGACAGCTAGTCGCTGCGCCATATTCGCCACCAACCTCTCCATACGCTTTAACAGCATCGCACCCCCCCAATTTATTGAGCTTGTTGCCAACGGCACCAATAACCCGCATCCCAGTTTGAGGGCAAATTATCTCTCAGCTTTTTCCTTGGTATTCTCCGCCATCGATCAGCGAGCCATCTATGGACATAGCTACCAAAACTTCCTTCTAGAGAAGGAGTACGAGACTAACAAGCTCATTGTGCCTGTGCCAAAAGGTGACGCTGAATTTACCGCAAAGCATCTGGACGACTTCACACACCCGGAAAACGCGCAATATTTTGTTGACGCAGATTATCCGGGATGGCTAGTGTGGGGAAAGAGCTTTCATGCCTTCAAAGCAAAGTCTCAGAAATTCGACGCCTATGATGATCTGGAGAGAGCCACCAGAAAGCAAATCGGCAGTTTGCTTAATAGGCAATGGCTTGCCAAGTTCTTTGATCACCTGAAGCAAGAACCACGAGACACTTCCGCGGACCGCTTTAGGACATCGAACGTGGTATTGCTCATGCACGTATTCGATCTCATGCATTACGGAGAGACTGAAATCAAGTTTGAAGACGTAAAAGAGCTAACCACGGAAGTTTATGGCGACGGTAGCGACAAGCATCAACATCGGGCAACAGCGGAGATAATAGGAGCTATGCTCGCCGGCCTAACTGATGCTACAACGGAAGTAAAAAAGCGAGTGTGGGAATTTGCACTGCCACTAATCGTGAACATCTTTGCGGACAGTTTAACCCCCGAAAACCAATCTTACTGGGTTACTTTCCTCCATTTTCTTATGGATAGCAAAGACCCTCGGCGAGCTCATGATCTCGTAACAAAGCTGAGTGCGTTCCGGCTGGATATGAACTCCAACGCAGCCTTTAAAGAATCTTCCAAGGTACAGCTTCTAGAGTTCTTAATCAACGATAGTGGGTGGCATTTTCGACACGAAAAGCCGATCCTCGAGAATTTCCTCACGCATATCGATCATCCGTACAAGTCGGTCCGTGAGGCAATGGGGCGCGTCATTGCTACAATATATCGCACTCGATACTATGAATCCTTCGAAAATGTAAACATCATGCTTGAGAAAAACAAAGCAGAATCTAGCATCGGTATTCGGCCCTATCAATCAAACCAAGAGCTTGCTGCAACTATTAAAGACGTATTTGATCGCCTCGAGACGTGGCGGCAACAGCGCACGCCTGGCCAGCAGACCCCTTCACCATATACATCAGGATCCAAAACGGTTCTCACATGGCTAGATAACACTCTGTCATCGCAAGAATGCACACAATTGATCCCCTTCTTCCCAGACCCGTTTGTGGACCAACTATTGCATATGATGGACGTCAAAGAGGATCCGGAATTGATGCGACTAGCATACCATGTGTATCGTCATTTGCCAAATATTCCCTTCCGCACTGGAGAAGATGGGCCATTCATCGCCGCACTCATCCGTCTTGGCACGACATCCCCAAGCTGGCATCAACGACTACGTGCACTCGTCAATATGCAAGTTATATACTTCAGGCGCCTATTCCTTATGGACACCTCGCACAGGGAAATGCTCTTTGATGCGGTTGGTGATATGCTGGGAGATAGTCAACTTGAGGTGCGAACCGTTGCCGGTGCGACTCTTGCGGGTATGATTCGATGCTCCCCTGTAGCTATTCGCAATCCCATCATCTCTACTCTCAAGTCACGTTTCGAGACCCAGCTGGCGCGTAACCCGATGCCGAAGAAAAGAGTCCCTGGCACTGAGACACCATCGGGCGACACGCAAAAAGTTATCAAGAGACATGCTGCCGTCCTGGGTCTTGGCGCATTAATCGAAGCATTCCCTTATGCGACTCCACCGCCAAACTGGATGCCTGAGGTTTTGGCTCTCTTGGCAAGGCGCGCCGCGAGTGATCCCGGCGTGGTGGGAAAAGCTACAAAGGGCATATTGTCCGAGTTTAAAAAGACAAGACAGGATAGCTGGGTAGTTGATCAAAAGGTTAGTAAATCACCGTACCGATTACGGAAACACCCAGACTAACATCATCCCAGTATTTTACACCCGAGCAGCTTGAGGATCTCGAAGGTGTCCTCTGGAAGAGTTACTTCGCGTAGTGTAGTTAGTAGGAGAAGAGAGCAGCCGGTAACATTCATTCCATTACACCTAAATGAACGTAACCCTAAATAGAAACTGTAAGCAACCCGGTCCTAAATCATAGATGGAGACGGTCGAGCGGGAAATGGCCCGGAACGGAATGGATGTCTGGTGGCATTCACTGGGCTGGCCACTGTGACCCGAAAACGGTTCAGGGATGCCTAGAGAGTTGCTTCCTATAGAGTGCATTTGTCCTCTACATAGGATACAGTACACTGGGAATATGTTCCGATTCTTTGTAGTCTGTTACTGGTGTGTGATGGCACAGATGACTATAGAAGAATAAAGTGTCAATATAACATAACTAGTTCAAGATCTCTTTGCTTCGCTCCGCGCTATTCATCAATGCCGCCAATCGTGTTCCATCTCACGAGCACTGAGTTTCCCATCACGGCTTTTTCCTTTTATGCCCTGCAAGTAAAACGGCCACATCGACTCTTTCGACCACTTGCGCTTCATACGAATCCTCTTAGTCATTCATTACCACGTCCAAACCTCGAAGTAGGCTAGACTAAGCGCGATCGGCTATTTGACTAGTCCTCAAATCGGTAGTTCCTCATAATCAGGAAAATACCGTCCTTGGATCCGACGCGCATAATCTATTAGTACCGGGAAGCTCTTCACGTCAGCCTGTGAGCCGGGGCCGCTTGTGGGAGGTTAGCATTCTCTCATCCGCCATTATATGATTCAATCCAACGAGCTCACATGACATCAGTATGTAAGGAAGGATGGAGACTTACGCGGTAGACAGCAAGACCGAAGACACAAAGCCAAAGAGCGTCGCGTCAACCTCGGTAGGCTCGGGACCGCCAAGGACCCAGAACGGCTCGCCCTCGGCCGGGCGGCTCTTGGTCTGCGACTCGAGGAGCAGGTCTGCGAAGCTCTCCCAGACCTCCCGCCGGAACAGCGCGATCTCCTCGGCGCTGTAGCGCCCGGTGCCCTGCCCGTGGAGCGTCGCCACCGAGTTGCGGTAGATCATCGCCCCCACGAGGGCGCGGAGTGGCCAGGGGACGGGCCAGAGGACGTGGTCGCGCATGGTGTAGTAGTTCTGCGTCCAGCGCTCCCAGGTCTACGCTCGTCCGTTAGCATTCACATGCTTATTCTATTATTTACCTACGTAAAGATATGCGCGCAACGCCGTTTGGAGGCAGTAGCCACAACGGATCGTACAACTCACGTGATAGAAAGACAGCTTATCCTCGAGCAACGCCCTCAGCGCGAGATCGTGCGCACGCCCGGCCTTGGACAGGCGGGCGTTGAGGTCCGGGAGCTCGCCCCTCTCGCAGAGCGCCTTGATGATGAGGGCCGAGTCGCCCATCATCTCGGTCTCGCCGCCGCCGCTGGACATCTCGACATAGGGGATCTTGCCCTTGGGCGCGCTGCGGGGCGAGCCGACGTCCGCCACGTAGGACACGCCGCCGAAGCGGAGACGCGCCTCGAGCTTCGTGACGTAGGGCGACCAGACGAAGTTGCCCGGGTCCTTGAAGCCGCGGAACACGGTTAGAGGCAGCGATGTGCGTGGAGACATGGTTGGTTGGTTGGTTGCTGCGAGGGTGTTGGGCTGCTGCTGCTGCTTGCTTGCTTGCTGGTGATGGTTGGTGAGGTTTGGCGGCAGCGGGTCGTGTATACTTGGGTCAAATTATGGTCCGCGTTCCTATTTGGACTCGTCACGAGTGTTAGGTGAGGTAGGTATTCGATTTGCCGTGATTGGTAGTATTGTAGACTAAATGATAATATCTGCGTACATGCGAACCTCTAAAGACCCGGCGGCTCGATATATATAATGACGTAAAAACAATCTTCTGCCCAATGTCTCCCCAGTGCCGGAAAAGTCGCGACAACCTCAGCGCCGACGCCCTCGTTGGCTGGATAAGTTCACGATAGGGCTTCGGACAAGAACGTTTAATGCGAGGTTGTAAGCTCGATTGATCGCAATCAATCCTTCCGCCAGGGAGAGGCTCCTCTATCTCTATGCCGGGTGACTCAGCTCCAGACGAAGCCCAAGTCTAATAGGCATAGTGTTTTTTTTGCGGGGAGGGATTCTGTTCCTTCGGACTTCTCAGGGCGTCGGCCGAGGAAGCCAAGGAGTACAGATTTCCAGAGCTGTTTTTACGTGTGCACATTGAAGTTCGTATGCTGCCTGGAATTCATACCATTGAGTAGGTATCAAGGCCGAAGTTGGTTCAATACGTAACTTTTAATATTGACTTACCTACCTGCTAAGAGGTATAAGTCGAGGTGTGCTGCTAAGCAGTAGGTACCTACGTAAATACTGCTAAATTGGGTGCCCCGCGGCAACTAACAAGCTAAACTCGAAAAAATAGATACGTGCAGTATTGTTCACGACTGAAATTTGACTATCCGAACATGACGATTGCTATGAATGATATATCTCATTCGTTCGTGTTCCGGATCAAGAAATCAAGAAATCAAAGAGTATCTGTACGAGCAACAGCGATTCCTATATGCCTCAGTACTCGTGACTATGACCGCAGTGGAAACCCCCCATACAGTGGACTCCGGTGGCTTACAGATACCGAGATGCAGGTAGCCCGATCGGAGATTGTCCGTGGCCCTCCCATTTTTCAATCATCGCCCAGTCCCGGTCCTGCCCGGTCTATCCAGACAGTCGTTGCTGCATGGTAGAAAAACGTCGCAGCCGAAACCGCATTCGCCAATTAGACTACCACCTGAGGTGCAGCACCTCACGCGACACTACGTAATACTTACTGCGAAGTGACGTGCCATCTTGCGTGCAAAGCCACCACCCACAATCACTCACAATGGGGGATAACACAGAGGCTAGCAGCCAGGACAGCTACAGCTACGGCAACGATGCGATCAAGTCGCATATCGAGCATCTCGTGCGCACGAACTTACCCAACTCGGCCATCTACAACTTCCTGCTTGCCGACGTGAGGATAGTGTTCGCGACGAGGGGCACCGTCAAGGCGCGGCTCACTCTCACGCGGAACCACATCAACTCAAGCGGGGGCATACACGGGGCCGTGTCTGCCGCCATCACCGACTGGGCCGGAGGGATGGCCATCGCCACCTGGGATCTGCGTGCGAAGACGGGCGTGTCCGTCGACATCCACGTGCGCTACCTGTCATCGGCTCGCGAGGGCGACGAGGTCGAGATCGAGGGCACCGCCGAGAAGGTTGGGGGCTCGCTCGCCTTCACGCGCATCTGCATCTCCAAGGTCGTCGACGGGGTGGCTGGCCCCGTCGTCGCGAGCGGAACACACAGTACGTGTCCCCCCTCGAACGAGTCGGTCATTTCCTGATTTGGCATCATTTCGTGCTGTGCTCCCCCATCCATAGACCTATAGACCTATACCATGAAGTCCTACATCCCCCCTTCTCGTTCCCCTTCCCCTCCTCCCCCTCCTACGCATACTGACTGACTCCCACCGGGAATGGAATGGGGCCAAACTTCCCCTCACACTATAAGCGGTTGTTTCTGACTCTTATCTGCTTGCAGCCAAGTACGTGAAGCTGCGCGAGCCGCCAAAGTAAGAAACACTCAGTCTGCTCGCCAAGGAAGAAAGGGTGGGCAGCATCGTATCCTGTGGTGGCCCTTTGCTCGGATATTGCGAGATCCATTTTGGCCGTTTTGGGGTTGTTGTTTACTGCGCATAGATCATTCTAGACACGTCAGACACGGGAAGAGATGTCTAGGCATCCTCATTAGTTGATATAGAATACAGTTTAAGGCCTAGGGTTTTAGAAAAGGGGAGGACGAAGGCTGCTCTTCGACGGAATGGTGTATCGACCCAATAGACGTCTTCACATAAGGACCAGGATGGAATATAGGTGGGAGCATTGGCTCCTTTAATGACATCCTTCACCGGCTTCACGTCAACCCTTCAATTCCAAAAGTAGCCATGCGCGCAAGGTGCGCTAGGGCGCATGCTACCCTACTGATGTTGAAGGTAGGTATGTTGTACAGATCCAGGCCCCCTTCGGGTGGTGGTAGGTAGGTATAGGATGCGTCACCATGGGCGCTGTTGTGCACGGTGAGCAAACGACGGCGCCGGGCCGAGAAGTGCGCGACCGTTGCTGGACCACCCATGCGCATCGACTGGGTCCGGAGCTGGTTCAGACGATGGGATATGGGGTAAAGAGGGTACTTGGGGTGCCGGAATGAGGAGATGGCGCGGGGAAGGGGATCGCACGCATTATAGAACCCAGTACCATGACTATAAGAATGAAACGTTCGACTGCGGGCCACGATGCGAGATGCGTTCTCTCTTGCCGAATCAAGATATTGGCATCGCTGGTTCGGCTGTCGAAGCCTCCAACTCCGCTGTTTCCGGACAATCGCGCTGCTTGGTACCGATGCCTGCGCGTTTACCGAAATAGCGCGTTCTTTGAGATTTCAGGTAGACACATACATACATGTAGGTGCAAGGATCACGCAGCTTGAGAAAAGGTCTCTTACATATATTACTTACTACACATGCTTGCCTACCTACCTACCTACCTGCCTGCCTGCTTCTTACCTGTCACAAACAGAACGAACGCTCACAATCCTGCGTTGTAGCCGTGCGCAATGTAAATGAATTATATGCATAACAGAGCCAACATGATGCTCGCTTCGGGCAGTGATCTGGCATTCGAGCATGTGACGTGCTGCATCTCGCGTTTTCGGGCGACGGTCTCTGAATTAGACCAGGGATCTTACCGAGTGATCAGACGGCAGTTCGATGTAACCTTCCCTTGCCGTGAGATCCTCCCCATGCTTCGCGTCCGAAGACAGGAGACATGGGGAGAGCTTCAAATCATTAAATCGTCAACACCACTCTCAATTCATGACAACGTGGTGAGAGAGTTGGTGGTCCTACCTATAGTGAGCGTATTAAGGCTTCTCCACTCCTACCTACCTACTTCTGTCAGCTATGTCTAATCACCATTCGTTCTTGTAGGTTTCGTGAAATTAGGTTTCTGCCAAATGTCACCAATGTGGTGGTGTCTGTGCCTAGGACACGTCTAGGTTGTTTCCTCGTCAAAGATTCTTGGGTCACATCGAGCGGCTGCTCGGTTGAGTATGCCGAACGAGTGTCCCAGGGTCATCGTTCAGATGCCGGATCTGGATTCTTGGACACGGCACACACCCCTCTCTAAGAGGAAATATTACACGAATAGGTAACAGGGAGAAGACCCTCTCCTGACAGAAACAATTATAAGACCCACCGGTTTTTAGGGTTGGATGCAAGATCGTATTAGCGCTGCGTATGCACGTCTAGTTCACTCTAGATCGTGTAACATTGCCTTAGCTATAATTATCTGACAAGCCGGAGGGTTCAAGGTCCGAGAGGAATGGCTGCTTCTGCTTGGTGAGCTTCTTAGGTGTGGTTGGGTCACGACATGGGGAGAAATAGATTACAGAAAGGCATCATTTAATTTTTAATAGCAATGACACAATTAAATATTATGCAGTTAGTAGAGTTGTCGTGTGCAGTAAATGCTATTAATCCCAAGGTAGTATTAACTGCCTTTGTTTTTCTGTCACAATAATCAATATCAGATTTATTTAGGGCCAAGCGCAGCCTCTGACTAGGAATATCATGAACTTCTGGAGTCTCAAGCAAGTTTTCGGGATTGTTGCCTTGCACACAAGGTGGCCTTGGACTTCAACCTTTGATACCATCCCAGAAGGCTGTAGCAGTGGCAAATGCGTTTAACTAAAGCATTTGGTAACAAGCACCAATATCAAGAATAGTGTGTCCGGTTTGGTGGTTAATAGGTATGACATAACTATGAGATTATTTCTTACTCCCCTATTATTACTTACTTAGCGACTCTACTCACAGAAGAAACCAAGATTTCTCTCGCCTTCAATAGACTCTCGATAGGCGTATCTATGTTAACTAGTCCGACTCCCTTAATTGGAAAATGTGATTAGCTGTTCGTCTATGTTCTCTAAGCTCACCCATGTGCTCTTAGAGCACCATTTACCACCAAATCTTACCAAAATTTCTCCAGCGGCGGTCCTCCTATTTTTAGGAGACGGGACCAAGGTATGCATCTAGGCCATGCCGTCTGTTTCGTTCGATGTATACCCGGGTTAAAAGACTTGTGGTACACTACTTGATCGAAGTTACAGTAGCAGTAGTATAAGAAGTAGTTTTAAAACAACACTTATTTAATCTTGGCGAAAGATACATAATCGAAGATATCCTCTATGTTGCTTGCGGCCTTGAAATTGGATCAATAACTTGTAAGATTATCATATCCCTTATAGAAATTGTTGCAAATTTTGGTTTAACGAATGTGGAAGGCTGCTGGTGTTTACCGGATTCACATTCGAGAAATATTCGAGGTTAGAGAAATGGAGAGGAGACGGTCATCGTTTGAGGAAACAGAGACTCGAGATATCGACTGCTGCAACAAACACGTGGGCAAAACCTTACGTTGCAACAAATGGCTTCTCATACATGCATGAAAAGCTTAGCACTGCACTGCTGTCTGAATGCGTAGGTTTGAGAATATTGATACAGAGAAATACACGATCACTATTCCCTATAAATCTGATTATGTTTACTACATTGTGTACACAGGACGTACTTATGTAAACGCATCCCTTAAGCGAGATAGTGGTGAGTACTTGGACGCAAGGGGTCATAGTAAGTTCGAGAGCAATGTATATGCAGTTGGAACTTGACAAGACATCTATTATACCATTAGGTAGCTAGTGTCAGGTAGTGTAGTATATTCTTTTTGTGCCCCTATTGACGACGGTATATGATATTACAACTCAGAATTCTATACTTAATCACTCGAGACGTTAGCTTGAGCCTTCAGGGGATCAGAGAAACACAAGAAGCAATGAAAAATGGCTTCTCGTACATTGCATCCTGTGTGAGTACAAACTTTGCGAATTAACGACTTGAAGTTAGTGCTTAGATCTAGAGTACGGATCAACTAGAAGGCTAAATGCTACAAGCTAAAACTTGTTGTTATATCATTGGGCCTCAGAGTAATAGAACCGGTGATATACGGGCTTATTTGCATATTGAGTAGCTGAAGCGTACTGACTTAACATAAAGTATGAAAGAGAACAAATTTAGACAGGGCTATTGTGGGCTCTGATGGCACGTTACTGATCACTAATCTAGGACTTTGTTCTAGATTCCCAACCCTTTGGTTAAAGGCATAGGTGGATTCTGTCTCAGTTATTATAACCTATTATTATACAGCAGAATGGCTTGATATCAAGCTACTCTAGATGCGATACTGACTCGAATCGGTGTTCGCTAGTACATGGTTATGACATTTGGCTTTTCGCGCCAATATTAGGTATGCATCAATGCTACGAGCTGTTTGTTTTTGATATTACTATTAGTACTAGTACCACGATCCGTAACTACAACTTAAACCACCTGCGACCACGCTAAAAGAAAGAAGAAAGTTGTGTATATGATTAGCTAACAGCAGTCATGGTATTTAGATCTCCTTGCGAAACAGTAAGTATTCGGGAAATCGGGTTTGTCTTGAGACGAGTAGAATGGGCTTTTCCCGGAGCCTTGAGTAGGAGCATGACTCGCGGCGGGCTATACCGCGTCTTCCTAGTGAAGACCTCCTCATCCGTTGTAAATTCTCTTAGTCTTACGCGGTATACAGAGTATGAGGGGCAAGCTAACACCGGGTTCTCAGCCGGCATTGACCGGGAAAATGGCGTTGTTCCGGAAGTGAACACCTATCCTTGGCAAAAGACGCTCGTATGCATGAAGGAGAAGTGCAGTATTTCAGTACATAGACTGGTAAAATACACCGCCTTTCTCCCCCCTCTTCCCCTCTCTTTTGATGAGCAATATTAGCGTCATCAGATTTGGTGAAGAATAGGTACCGGATGCAGAGCTGTAGATCCGGGGTAGGGTAAGTAGTAGTACTTGGTGTCGTGGGTAGGGGATTTGTTATTGTGCATATTAGGTACAAATACAGCAGTGCACTAGATGTAAGTATCTTGCAGATGCCGGGTTAAAAAGGACGGGGATCCTAGGCAAGAAAGCAGCAATCTCGTCTTAGACTAGTAACTACAGCCCGCCGATTGGCCTGGAATAAGATCTTACGGTACAAGCGAGATGGGCACGAGGTCTGATCGCAAGGACTGCCTACGCATAGTGCTCAAAGTGTCAAGCCTCTGCCTGTAATGAGATTCCTATATCGTTACAAGCTTTGCATTCTTCCAAGACATCTTCCGAGATTTTCAAGGTCTTACGCTAGACTACACATCCGTAATAGGCAACAGGTATTATATCTAGTATACTGATCTAGACAAAAACCGGCCTGTGCGCTTGCATGGTAAGTTTGGTCCACTCTCGCCGAAAACATCCTTCGGAGAATTTGGTTAGCTTCTGCCGAATCTGATACAGGCGGGTTACATGGGCACAATTTAGACTGACACAAAAGCCGGCGCTGACTTTCAAGAGCGTGCCAGCAGCAGTAGCCATGGGAACTCGGTGGTCTCGAAAACCCAACCCAGTTCTGGACTATATGAGGATTCCCTGTCTCGCATGCGGAGAGAACGTGGGCCAAGGCTAGAGACCTGCTAAAGAACTGCAGTTACACGTGGCCGTGATGAATAATTTATGCCGTGTTAGGTCACTGACGCCAATGCACTTCGGAGCAGCGAAATGGATAAATTGGTTGACGAAACGCAGTCTACCGTTTCAGAGCGCTACGTATACCAACTGACTCTATAGCAGCACGTGGATTGGCTAAGCATACATACGTTCTGACGTTGACAAGCCGGGGGGCGCTTGCTCTGGATGTTCGATTCGAGGATGGCTGACGGGTACAGCGTTGTAACAGGGGCCGTTTTGTTGAAGAAACATACTGGGGTGTTTACATACATGAGCTATATAGGCAGCTATATAGACGCTCACCGATCTAGGAATGAAGCCAAGGTACTACGATCTTGGTCGCTAGACAAGGTATCTGGCACGTAGCCACACGATCGCTGGCGCCGTTGGTTAGGCTGGGCGGTAGATGACGACTAAATTGGGACTCATGAGACGAACGGGACAGAAGACGGGACGAAGAGTCAAGAACCCCAGATCAGACCAGAGTTAGTAGGACACTGCTTCGTCTGGTCAGATTGATCTCCAAGACCTGGTCAACAACTGAACAAGACCACGGCATCGTTACAGTGCTGCATTGAACTGGAGCTGATCCACCCATCGAGGGGTAACACCCGGCTGTTTTTGTTGGAAGCGAACGCACGTTGACTGATGCATGCATGACTGAGGATCAAGACAGCTTGACCGAGATTCTAGGCAAGCTGGTCAAAATCCATCAACAACTGGCGTCAGATTGCCCTACGAGGAAGCCTGACAAAGCACACACGCCCGTCGGCTCGAAGGTAACCAGGACAGCTCATATCACTGAGTAAGGAGACGGGGCACGTTACATGTCGATCTCATTTAGCTTCACCTGGAAATCATTCTAGACGCGTTGGAAACTGTGTCATGTCTTAGTTATATACTCGATATCCTCGGTAGGCATAGTTGGTTTATATGGGATTTCAAAGTATGTGCTCTCAGGTAAAGCACTATAGGCCATATGTATTGAAATGAGAGGAGTGTAATTGACTAACATACTGCTTGTGACTATACCGTAAGTTCACCTCTTAATAAAGCGATGATCAGAACGGAACAAGAGATTGGGCAAGATGCCGAGTCTTGGACCTTGTCTAGAGGTTCCCTCTGCTAACCAAGTGAGAGAGGATCATTTCTCGTACCAGTAACTACCTGAGTGCAGGTGTCTATGCAACTGCACTGTGACGAGCCTGAGCAGAACTTGAGATTAGTAGTGAACACAGTGAGAGTAATTGATGCAGGTAACATAAGCAAGGTACTTATACTTGCATGGGTATCATCGAGTTCAGGCGCTAGGGGTTAGTTAGTTCATATTTCCTACTGCGGGCTATATACCGCAGATCTTACATTACGGAGGCTTTTCATCCCATCATGCCTTAAGGCTGTTATCGTAGTAGTGTGTGCTCATTCCTACCCTATGTCCCCCCGTCTGGTTGATTCTTTTCCTCTTTTCATTCTTCCCAACTTCTCGGGTTGAGCTTCAAAACTGGCAACGCTGTCGTCCGAGTCTCAGCGAGTTCCGCTCGTACATCATCAGTGCCGGTGATCCTTGCTTGGGCTATGCACGGCCGTGGCCATGCTACGGTAGGGTAGGTATGCCGTACCACACCGTTTTGGTGTAGGGAGTGTACATCGTGGACGCCCGTCCGCTACAATACCCAGTACGTGATACCGGAATACACCCCACTGGCAGGGACGTTCCGAGAACCCCTGGCCGCTGTCATGTCATGTGTCCTTGTGTAGCATATGCTAGCGTCTGTATGCGCAGGGAATGGTAGTTACACTTATCAAGCTGTGTGTGTTGTTCCCCTCCAATTCACGGGAGTACTAGCGAACATGTTATATGCGGCCGTGACGGCCAAACCTGGCTGCCATTGCCTGTCTTGGACGAACGCCTCTACATGTGATCGCAGACTTGGATCCTTTTCGGCACTCTGCGGCTCTGTTTCACCTCATTTGGCAGGCTAATGATGCTGTGTTGAGTAGGTAGTTCACCTCTTCCGTCATGAGAAAGTGGCTAGCCCCGTCTAGGCAGCGGGTTACGATGACACCACTATAGAGGTCTTGTCTTCGTGCGTCCATTATACGCGATAGTAGCCATTTACACCAAACCGACAACTCTGAAGTGAGGTGTGTTTCTGACAGATTCACATATATCGCATCTATTGCTATGGTGTAAGTACCTGTGGTCCTCGACTGCTAAAGGTCTACATGACTTACTCTCTTGAGCTACGGCTTGTTCGGGGCTGTCAACAGCCTATGTAGGAGGCATAATAACACCCTTGGAGATACATTGCACTATGTAGGTAGACGCATACGTCAGGAGTGCTAGAGCCCTTCATCTGACCAAGCAACAACAGCGCACCTACGTATCAAGTATGTGACGTGACGGTCGCGCGAAATTCCGTGCCTCTCGACCTTCTTGAGCTGTTGCGTTCAAATTGGCTCCCTCTACTTACTGCTTCATATTCGCGAGACTACCGCCTCGACTTGCTGTGGCGCTCTTCCCGGTCTCCATACTTAGTAACTGCTGAAGAGGGGCCTGACAACCCGACCAGTACCCCCCTCCCCCCACATAACCTTGGGACCTTAGAACAGCCAATAAAAACCAAGGGCACTGCCCCACCCAACCAGCGCTAGTATAATTAGAATTTTTTTGAATTTATAGCTAATTAATTAATAATCGATTATTATTTAATTATTTTTTATAAATATTTATATAAATTTAAAATAAAATATTAAAATTATAATAAATTTTATTAAATAATAATAATATAATATAATATAATTAAAATAAAATTTTTAAAAAATATTTTATAAAATATTTTTTAATTAAATAATAATTAATTATTAATTAATTATTAATCGATTATTAATTAATTAATATTTATTTTATAAAATATTTTTTAAAAATTTTATTTTTATTTTTATTATATTATATTATTATTATTTAATAAAAATTACTATAGTTTTAATATTTAATAATTTTTATTTTTTTATTTTTTAATTTTATATAAATATTTATAAAAAATTAATCGAATATTAATCGATTAATAATTAATTACCTATATATATATTTTAAATTATCCGACCAGTACCAGCGATTTAGCGCTGTTGATCGTATCCACTTCGCGTGCCCGATTTGGGTGGTGGTAGGTTGATCAAGGGGGGGTACTGGTCAGGTTGTGTGGGTACTCACTGCTGAAGAAGATCTACCTACTAGAGCGCCTCGACTTTTCTTCAAGAACTCACATGGGTGGTCGGTGGCTTCGGGTCCATTGATTACCAGGCCCCTGCATGAAGATACTAAGTACGTACTCATGTCATTTGCCACCCGATGTCTAAATTCCAATTCGTGTTGATCATGGATAGAGAGTTATTACCGTGAGGAACTGTACCAATCATTCCGATACATTTTCTTTATCGTTCCCAATGACCAAATTTCACAGCTTCACCGTAGCTACCCAGTAATGACTTATATTACCTTTCCTCTGCAGCGTTGCAATCAATTGGGTGGTGGCGCCCAGCCTCTCCATAAGCTGTCATAATTAACCCCCGGAATGGCTTGAATTTTTGTCGATACTGTGATTTGGCTCCATCACGCCCCATTCTTCTGCGTGAATGCAGGCCGCCCTAGCCTGCATAGTGTATGTATGCTCGAATACCTCTCACGTGTAATAGTGTGATAGGCATTTCATATTTGTTACCTAGCCCTGTTCCCCCGCTCATTTGCACTCCTATTGTTGTGATATCTTAACTGCACACAGTAAATATCGTTTCCCTGCATGTTCGAATCATATAATAGTAGCTTTCAACAAAGACCTTTCAGCGCTAAAGACGGCTCCATCAGTCCTATCCCAATTCATGGCTGTGTCTGGCTGGGATGGGTCTTCCCGTGTTAGCATTGCCGTCATGCCGCTCCGGAGCAAGGGTTCGGATGTTGAACTATCCAGTGCTCCTACATAGGACGCGTGACAATGCCGGTGACTGAGTCCTTTTGTGAGAGTCTTTGCAAGCTTATGACGCGGAGAGCATGAACGCCTCGACGTCCGCCGCACAGATAAACAGGGCCAAACCCCATGTACAGCTGTACACCTCGTAAAAAGGTACTGATGGACAGCAATATACTGTACTCTGAACAATAAAGTCACACCCCTGTCGGCTTTTTTCTCTCTCTCAAGGTACAGTACCGCATTCCAGGCATCCGTAAGCGGTCTGCCTGAGGGTACCGCGCTTGTAGGTACTCGTCCCGTCCCATCCCTGCTCGTAATGTATGTATACTACGCATCCCATGAGAATGATCGACGCCAAGTAGCAACTATCGACCTGTCCACGAGTAGAGTATTGCAGGTACAAGATCTGTACCGACTTTGATGCCAACCAGGGTACTCTACCTTGCCAGCCAGTGTACACTGGACTCCTGGAACTGACCCTTGAGGGTTGAGTGACATAGTCGGTTGGTACGTTCGCCTAGACCTGGTTAATTCGCGTTCTTATCACTCTCTAGGATTTGTGTTGGAACTTATTCTTCGAAGCTATAGCTGTGGTCAGACCATTAGTAGTTGTGTATGCTTTTGTCATGCTTCCCCAGGCTGGGATATTCATCATATACAAGTACCGACCTAATACCCATGACAGCGTAGGAGACTGACATAACTTCTCCACTCGCCTGGCAAGCTAGCTAGCAACTTGTATCTATTCGTGCTGCTGCCGCGTTGCCCAGTTCGACGCCTTTACATCAACGCGACGATATAACGCTACGAAGACGGTCACGATCGGCTCAACTTACTTGCTTGCTTGAACGGAGATAGACCGCCACCAAGGGAGCCGCAAGCAGAGTATTCGACTGAGACGGGTTAACACCTGATAGCACCGAAATCCCAACTTGGCCCTGCCTCGAGCCAAATATTGTTACACGCTATCGTCGTTGGGAACTTCGTCGAGACGTTTCTAGGGGAGCGTTGTGGTCGAGACCGCCGATTTGTTACCGTCCTGAGATACTAGTCAACGTGTTCGGCACTTCTCACCTCCCACTACAGCACCGACTCGAGCTGTGTCCGGTGCAACCCGAGGCTAGCGGAGAACTAAGGGCCGACTTAGAGAGTGAACGGTTCCTCGTAGGCATCCAGTCATCCAATCGCTATATTTTTTTTAAAATTATTATTCGAATTCGTTATCAAAACCGAGCCACACCGGAATCGAAAATCCAGGGTCAGTTAGCCGACTTCGTTTAGCTTCTACTATGAATGGGAGGCAAATCGTGAGCGGACGGCTAGGTTTCACAGACGCTAATATATTCTGCAGTTTAGGTTGGAAAGAAGAAAAGTTTCTCGGATGCACAACCAATGTGCTTAATACGTTCGTAGTCGGCTCTAATTTTGGTATGCAGGAGTGGAATGAGTACAACCCAGCTTCTCAGCTAAAGTAGTCGTGGCAACGAACACCAGTCCCTTTTACTTCGGAATCGGATTATATAAGGGGGTCGAGAAACCAACCCGTTACTTCATACGGCATCTGACAACGACTCTTACCGTTTTCGAGGAAGCGACGGATTCTACTAGGCTAGCCTACACCCCCGGGGCTGCTGGTCTCAGTCCTACGAACTCGTTCGGCCCTCAGCTACACTTTACTTGGATTATACTCCGATCCGACAAGTTCTGCAGCAAGAAGTCGGACCTGTGTCTTCTAGGACATTTCCTCCTGACTCAGTTTCGGTTATCGCTTGGCGTTCGACATCTCCCGGCCTTCGATGGGATTTCATTGTAACAACATAAAGCGACGGATTAGAAACAGGAGAGTGGTCTGGCACGATTCGAATAGTGGCTCATCGAACCTTTAGTGGAAGAGGCTTCGTAGGCTGGTCACTCGCGATATTCTACTTGGAAGAGTTTGCGGCAGACAAGTCCGTTTGGGACTGTCGTGGTAGTTTAGGTGGAAAGGAGGATACACTCAGTTTGCTTTCGGGGCCCGTTTCCTCTGGGACCGTGGACTGTCGGGATTATTCGTAACGGCTCTCAGTCTGATATCTTCCCACGATTTCTCCATGACTTTGGTCGGCAAAATGGCGTACCAGCAGGCTCCGTGGACAACACCAATGGCACATTATGTGCCAATGATGAACTCGGCAATGCCGAGTTTACCGGCCTCTCAAGCACAGTCACATCCACAAGAGCCCAGCAATAACAAGTACGTCACGTCCAGATCCCACACGTTTCAGGCTACTCGGAGGTTTCTGACCGGAAAACAGGTTAGAGAAATACACGCTTTCGTTCATGCAACAGCCATTACACGCAAAAGCCGCGAATGGAAAGGACAAAGGTGAGCTGCTTATGCTGTACTAGTTAGGACTTTTGTCTAATCTAATAGCAAAAGATCGAAGGCCGGTAGATCCTCCGCCAATTTTGAAGCTAGAAGTTGCGACGGACCAAGATCCTGATGGCGTATACAAGCAGAGTGAGTTGACACAGCCTCTTTCCCCCCAAAAAGTCTTTAAGCTCTAATTTGGTATTAGGTCCATATCTTATCGTCGTCGCGTATCTTGAGTATGGTCCCGGGCAGGATCACAGCCCGGATGCGATGCCGCCAGCAAACCTGATGTCGGGTACAATGGTCTCGTCGCTACACCGACTGAAAGATCCGGGCGATCAAGAAGGTGCTTTTTTCGTCTTTGGTGATTTGACAGTCCGACGTGAGGGCACTTATTGTCTCCGATTCGACCTATTGCAGATGGAGTTTGGCGTCAGCTCAGATCCTGATTCGTTGGTTACCGTCACATCCGTAACCAGCAACCCTTTTCGAGTCTACTCGCAGAAGAACTTCCCAAAGCAGCAGAAGAACGAATCCACATTCCTAACCCGGTCCTTCAGCGACCAGGGCGTTCGGCTTCGCGTACGAAAGGATTCCCGGCTAAGCCTCAACCGTAAAAGAGCAACGGACAAGGTTGTCGAGAAGTTTGACCGGAAGAGGCTAGCCATAGAATCGCCCGGACAGGGGCGACGACCTTCGACTCAGCATAGGTCGTCATTGGATATTTCAGATCAGTATTACGAGGGAGATCCATTCCCTAACGAGCCGGCCAGTAAACGACATAGGGCAGGATCTGGAGCGTTGCCGACCACAGAAAACGGGCTCGAAACACGTTCTTGGGGGCCCTATCAGCCCGGCACTAGCTCGTCTTTTGCGAACCATGGGACTATGGGCTCGATCGGCACTGGGCCACCAAGCTCGGCATCCATGGGCGCTCCTCAGATGCCACCGCCAACCACAAGACTCGATACGCATTTCTCTCTCCACACCGGGTCGAGTATGTTCCATTCACCAGTAGGGGAGCGTCAATCGCCGGTCACTCCCTCGTCTATGCACCAATCGCCCTTTGGCAGCGCTGGATCACAGAACTCATCTATGACCTATCTATACGGAGCGAATATGGGCCAGAATAGCAACGCACAGCCTTTGAATCTCGCGCCCGTTAGTGCTCATACACAAAGCGCAATGAGCACCCCTCGCTTGGCAAACTCGTCGCCACGGCCGCAAGCTCATCCTGCTGCTGCAACATCTCCAATGGGGGTGCACTTATATGCAACGGCATCACAATCGTCTGCGCCGCCGCAACCTCGGCAGCTCTCGTACAACACACCTACGTACCACGCCTTGCCAAATGCGTTTGACCACAGCACTTTGCATGAGCATGGGATGAATACGCCCTTAACGGGAAATATGCCGCCCGACAGTTTGAAGGGGGGATACGGCGACGTCTTCAACGGGGTTTCTACAAAGTCCGAGTAAGGCTAGATTAGACCCCTGAGCAAGTATCTGCGGGCGGGTTGATGTGATAGCCAATCCCAGGCTCAATACGCGAGTCTCCAGCCGGCAATGGGCGGCCAATCGTGAGACGGGCCATCAATTTCCCTCGACGCTATCGCCGTCATTTAAGAGACGGTTTCTCGATATCTTAATAATGGAATAAGGATTAATCTACGAAGATTGAAATACAAAAAAAGAAAAAAAGGTAACGGAGGCTTACATTCGATAACTGTTTCCCGCTTAACCGGAGGTTGGAATGCATTGTTCTGGAAGAAAGATACCCCACGGCGGTCGTTCTGTTTTGCGCGCACTACTACCCATGCACTACTATACTATCATTTATCATACCTATCACGATACCAAGACGAAATAATAATACTATTTAAACCGAAGAGTGTATGCCCTAGCGGCGAGTTGACGTTCAATCATATTGCCTATGTCTAGTCTTTCAGCAATAGCGCTTAGATCATTTTCTCACTATCAATGTGGCGTGGGGAGGATGAGCTCAGCAATTCCTGGTTGCCACGAACACTTGTACACCAGAATCTATAGACTAGATATCAGCGCTGAAGCGCCTATACTATACATACGCCGGTTTCTAAGCTCTCTTCCTTGGTAGTTAGTGTATGTGGCGCTAGGAACAAGCCAAACGTAGGTTATGAGTGGTACCTGTGGAGCGTGATAACGTCCCTACGCCGTCATTATTCGTAGTGGTGGTGATCTCAACTACTGCGACAGCTATTGTAGACTATCTACATCGCTCTGAGGCCAATATCGAAGGCTACATCGCGTTAGGGGAATGCATTCATTGCTAGGCACTATGCAGCCGCCCCTCCCTTTGAAAATCGCGGCCTTTCAAACTTGCTAGGTGCAGCTTAGATCAACATATCATCCATCCGAGTACATACCTTAGAGCTGCTACCCTCCACTCTGGAGTCTATACTCCGAGCTCTCTTTCCAAGCTCGGTGTGCCGCGATATCGGCGCATCATGAAGTTGACCTGGCGCTAGACATGGAATTCACGAGCCCAGAAATCGCTCTATTCGCCCTAGAGAAGTCTTGGACTTTGTCCGCAATAGAAACGTGGTACGAGAATATGTAATGCGGCCCGAGAATGAACTAGTAGACTTAACTTTACACTATGCTCGGGCGTCAGACACCCCCGTAGCCCTACGATACTGTGCGCGGCCAAACTAGCCATAACTATCCACATGCCGTACACTAGGTACTACTTCGAGAGGGCCCAGAGCCATGTTTTGGACCGTTTCGAGTTCGTATTGCCCCGACTGCTAAGATGGCATGCAATTAAAGGTCCAGATTGATCTTCAGGGCAGAGTCCTAGTTGCCAGCCTGCTTAACCCCCCTCCTCCTCCCTTCGCCGTCTTTGGCAGCACACCTAGCGTACATAGTTGGATGGTACCAAGAAAATCACGCCAGGACTACAGCAACAGAGCCCTTCAAGAAAATGGTGGACCATGCTTCTGGCCGGATCTGCAGACAACCCCATTTTGAGAGGTCCGCTTACGAAGGGGTGCAAGCCGACTTGACGCGTGTTATACACCTAGCTCGCCAAGTCACCGCAGAGTAGCCCCCCCGACATGGCAACATTTTGTCCGGATACATTCCCATTCGATACACGGACCTCCATCACAACGCGTGCGTGGGGAAATATCAGCGCCCAACATTTGGTGTAGTGCATAAGCAAAGGTGTTGAAGCTATCACATGACGAGCTTAGTGATCTCTATGGAAAATTAGAGACATTCACCGAAGAGACAAGAAGATCATTGGAAGTGTCTTAGGGTCCCTATCGCTTTCCATCGCTTTCCAAATGCACAAAAAGCCTATGTACATCTCATCCTAAGTCACCTGTTACCTGTAGCCAAGAGGGGGGGTGAGAAGTAGCACACCTCGTGTTCATTTTGGGTACATACATCGCTAACTACCTATGTACATACAAGGCAGTTATCAAAACGTATCAGTGTACGTTAATCACTAGTGGCTCCCCTGACATATCCAGGCCTTGTAGATCTAACAAGCCCATTCCCAAGGTCTCAACCAGGTACACTACCGTAGATCTTCGGCATTAGAATAGAGTTTGCGACTCCTTGGTTT
This sequence comes from Xylaria sp. Z21, assembly GCA_037356095.1. Lineage (NCBI taxonomy): Eukaryota > Fungi > Ascomycota > Sordariomycetes > Xylariales > Xylariaceae > Xylaria > Xylaria sp. Z21. The sequence goes on along the minus strand of JBAWJX010000006.1, from coordinate 377,572 downwards.
AGTTCCCAAGGTCTAGCCGACCTCACCCACTAGTGACAAATCCACGCACTCCATATTGTAGCAGCAGAGATTTTGAACTCTATTTGAACTTCATCAGGTTGACAAGGCAATACTGCACTTGTATGAGCTAGTATAAGACCCTATACTAAGAACCCATAGAGCCAGGATATGATCGCGAAGGAAGACAAATACCTAACCTAGGATGAATCTGAGCTAAGATTTTCGGGCCGGACCGCTGAACCAAGAGTAGGCAAACCATAGTAGGCTCTTCTTTTATAGCAAACCTATGTATAACTCTGAATATCTCTAGTGTAGCCTCATGTTATTACAGCTTTTCACATACATAGGTATTCGAGTCTCCGCATTGAGTACTTACTCACTTGCAACACGGATTCAAAGGGGGCCGTAACAACATTGCTACACAGTACCACTTCAAATGATGATACAAAATGACTGCCGAGACACACCCACACCCACAGCTTATTAGAAGACTAGGGCCTGCGTAGTCCTTAGAGCCTTCTCATAAACAAAGTAGACGGTGTGCTGTGAGGCCTCAATAGTGTAAGTCATGTCTGCCACCAACACTGTACCCAGTAGTTCACCAACCCATATGGGCAATCCGATCTCCTATTTGATCGGATGGCGTACCAGGGTCAGGGTCTAGGGCGCGGAGGGTGTTCCCCGATATTTGCATTTGACATCTAGCATTTGCATAATCACCGAGCTTTTTGCACTAAAGACAAGGGCGGTAACAAGGGTCACGCTGAGGAAATAACCAAAACGGTGTAGAATCATTTTGTGACCGCACGGGATACCCCGTTGTGGCGCAAATACATTTGATGTTGCATGCAACGTACGGTCTTGGCACGACAGAGGACCAGGTAAGGTAATCACAGCGCATTTCGCTTCGGCATTAGGAGCCACAAGGCAAATGAGCGTCAATCATTGCTACATCACAATGCGAGACGAGAAACAGCGACAACTTCTGGCAGCAGGCAGTGCAACTGTCAGAGAACGAGAGTCACATCATCATGAAGCCCTCCTGCGGGATGTCTCGTTACATCTCTTGATTGCAGTTCGGAAGAATAATCGGACATATGGATCATGGTACCCTTGCTTGCAAGAGTCTTGATAAGCTGCAGTTATACGCGGGGAACATATCACCAAACCCCATGTTGATACTGTACGAAACCGGAACAACATTGCACCAAAAAGTCCCGTTAGGCTATCTAGGTACCGTACATGCATACATATACAACAGCACGCACTTCCCCACCGAATGGCAGAACTAGGGTCATGATTTTCTTCATAGGGAAAGACGAAGTCTATACTGTAGATAGGCCCAAGCTAATTAGCTAAACTTATATCTACAACATACACTATGTATGTAGACGCCATACCTACGACCCCTGAAGCGGGACGCTCAAAACGATATAAGTGCGCCCATTCACCGCAGCCACTGCTGTAAACTACTTGCACTAGGTACGCCGCTTCAACACTACCGTATGTGATGAACAGGTACGATATATGTAGGTATCTGCGTCTCTGCGGGTCTCCAAGTGCCAATCATGCCCGGAATTCCTCAGCTTACAACCTACGCTGATAGTTTCCAGCTTGTCAGACCCAGGCTGCCTGATATGTAGACTAATGTAGGCTCTGCCGAAGCCAAGTTCAAACAGTTTTTCATTCGACATGTACCTGATACGTTGCATTACACAGAGTCTATAAACCTGTTTCGGGCAGCTAAGGCCGTGTAACACCTAAATAAGCTCTGCAATTTCTGTTTTCAGAGGATGATAGCACGATGCATGCGTACAGCAATATTGCCATTGTCCCTCATTGTTGCTTTTTTCGACCCACGTTGTGACGGAGGGTTGTGTTTGCAGCCTGTCAAAGCTGCATTATGCACACCCCTCATCGGAATATTAAACACCAGCGGATGGACACATTGACCCCTTCCCCCACTGGCTCTCTACCCATTTCACAATGTGGCCGATACCACCCCACTGTTCGAGGCAAGATGCCGTAAATGGTCAGTCCAGGCTGCAAGGAAGATCATGAGCCGAGCTTACGCTCTTTTTGCTTTTGCCTCGCAGCTCCTCTTTCCAAGGGAGGCTGGTGACACGTCAAACTCCAAAAATTTAATCATCTTCGCCGTATGTATACCCACCCACAAGGGGCTCGGATGACATGGGGGGGTGGAAAGGGTTTATCGAGACGATCCTACGCAGAGCCGGGGGGGCAGTACGGGGGGGATCAAGGCAGGCTTCCGCGAGCCGAAAACAAGGATCTCACCCACAGTGCGTTCGACGCTCTACTGCCGTAATGTCAGTTTGAGGAAAGGTGTGAGTGCTATTTTGCCATTTTCAGCCTAGGGCGTGCGGGTGACTATGCGAAACCGTTCCCAAACCGTTCGATATGCCAATATTCCTGTACGATGTAGCTCCGCCTAAGCACCAGCGTAGCGCGCACTAACACAACTACTGTGGTTTCCCATCTACACTAGCAGCAACTAGTAGTAGGTGCATATGTTTGTTGATGGGCAAAATGCAGTGGTCGAGAAACAACAATACTAGCGGACCATAGTCCGTTGAGTCTAGAGTTGTCGACATACCCAGTAGCTAATTAGTCGATCTCCACGTGACGTGGAGCGGAAATTATTAACATTTCGAAGTCATCCAGTCAGAGGCTTTAGCACTCTATGCTCATCTCGGAACTCACGTTCCCTCATACCGAATTCGCCGTGGTTGCGTCGCGATCTCTTCAACTTGGTCATCTCGTGATGTTTTCATGTGCTTGCATGGCAGGTACTTAGATTAATACTTGCTGATTGTTATTATTGAGCTACTTGTCATGTCTCCGCAGCAAGGTCACGAAACTAATCATGCATTTGTTTCGTCAACAAGAGAGACTTTACGACGGGGTTGAACACCTCGCGCGCTAATGGGCCGAGCAAGTAATGAACGAAATTACACTTAACTAGCTTATTGCGTAACGTTGTACGCGGGGCTCTCCTGATACCACCAGATCCGCCTTGGAAGGAAAGAAATTGTGATATGGTTTCTGGTATAGTAGAGAAACACTTTGTGCATGTATTATCAAAGATTATCCCGCGATAGAGTGAGCCATCAAGTGGCATAGAATAGCTGGCTTATGGGAACTAGGTGGTAGTGGATATAACGACTTTTTGACAACACTGCAACGTTTCCTCGCAGATATTAGGAACATGTCCCAACTGCCAACCACTATGCTGTATTCTTGGCGCTTTTAGATCTGACTTTATGAGAAATGAAACATCTCAGTCCCTAGATATAATTGTACAATCAATCGTTGGTTGAAGCGACGAGAAGCGAAGTAGTGGCGCCCTATCGCTATATGATGAGAACCTTCTTACCCGTTTCACGTTATGCTATTAATCAACTCTAACTAGGAATGAGCGTCCGAAAATTCGCATCATTGAAAACAATATAATTCATATCTTGAAAAATTATATAGGCCTTTAGCAGATATCGTGTCTTTCGTTGCGTGTTAACCATTGCTGCTACACACCTAGCTTTGCTCTAGCTCTCAATAAATAGCAAAAAAATGGGCTTCAGCCTATTTAGTAGGCCGGTTGTATTCAATAGGCCAGGCGCCAAAAGGTATCATTTATTTTCTTGGGCTTCCTGGGGCCTTTACTGTAACATATTACTCTGTATGTCGGGGCTTTAGCTTGATTTGCCCATTTGAAGGTGTTGTAGTTGCAAATAGGGGTTATCCTCACGAAACAGATCCCCTGCCTAAGCGGACTGCAATTCAAGCTTTACAGGGCCTATCAAACTAGTGGTGAGCTGGTATTGAGTGAGGATTTTCTCCTAAGAAAACTGTGTTATTCATCTCGGTTTACATGATAATGTAGCTAGTAACTTCGGGGGCAAGGCCCTAAATAGGGGATGGGTGTAATAGAGAAGAGACAGCAGCAACGATCTCTTGAGCAGGCTTTTCCTATCCTCTAGAAAAATGTGGCTAGACCCCCAATTATGTGAAACGCCCATGTAGTTGCTAGAACAATATGAAACAAACAAAGATCAGAACGTCTAGCCCGTAAACTTAGGAGAAAGGAAACATAGCGAATAAACTATCAACTACCTCTAAGTCTATAGGATATTATTCATATTCCTTCCCAAATCGGCTGATTAAAACATCTAGGCATCTATAAGTCAAAATACATGATGAGAAAGACAAGTGTTCTTGGTGGTCGGGTTGACGGGGATGCGTTTAACGTTTTCGACATCTATCCGCAGCATAGGAGTCCTCCACCGTTTGACGGGAGTCTTGACAATAATGATTATCTACTGCGATAGTCATATTCTCAAACTAGACTTTTGTGACTAGTACAAGTAAAGCTACTTGGATATTCATCATTTAAACTATACTAAAGTAGCCTCCCGAGATAAGGGAGTCAAAACAAGCACGGCGCTCGTCATACACGAATTCGTGTACAACTGCGTCGCCGAATAGGAGACGACCATGCTACACCTTGTGTACAACATAGGGCGACGTTGCAGCCAGAATCACTCATTCAGCCCGCAGAGCCACGAACACTCGCCCAACAATCACGTATACGCCAGCATTCGTCATGTCGGCACAGCATCCATCGTCCTACCTCTATTCACGCCCTACCCTTTTCTGACTCCCCGGACTGCCAGTGTATCACCGGGCGTTGTCGCCGGATTGATACGAGCGTCGCCGCAGAAGATGACGTTACAGCCCGTGTATATATCGCCCATCAACATGAGGCGCACGAGTGTTAGCTCGATATCAAGTTTAAGTGCATAGACGTACGATCGTTAAAGCCGCCACGGACTAATCGTAGACGTCAGGTTGGCTGTTTAGGGTTACCTAGTGGCGTAGTGCGCGCATGCACTGCAGTGCCAACACGCAAGGCAGCGAACGCAGACCGATCCCCCTTGTCCTTGTGGCGTCGGCGACAAGCTGAACGCATGTCTGACCTGCGCAGGAAGCTAGACAGAGCGTGAGGCAGAGTGTGGAGATTGCCTTTGGCGACTTTCTCGGTGTTGTGCAGTTTGGGACCTGAGTGAAATTAGGACTCTGGTGGCGCTATCGCTGCAGGCCTGGGCTGTCGAGGACCATGATGGCTCGGCCGCGCCGGAGTTGCAAGGTATCAAATCATCCGATGGTCTACTCTATTGACCGCAAATACGGCCGGATTGCCTCGCGATCGGCGTCGCTCATGAGCGCAGATAGCTCAGACGTCCTGTCGTCGGTGTCTGTGGCGTCGAAATCTTGCATAACCCGAATTAGATGCAGCGAGTACATCCTATTGTTGCCTATCAAGTTTAATAGGTTGCAGAGTTCCATAGTTCATGTAACCCCGCATCACAGTATTGGTTCGTCTCACTTCACGTTGGCGATTTGGCGTTGCTACCCTTGTTAGTAATGCTCTCTAGGTGCTGCTGCATGGAATGTTGTCACAGGACATATATTTGGCTTTCCGCGTGGGGGTCACCACTTAGATGGCCTCTATTGTACTACGATACGGCAGCAAAAGCTTGGAAGGTCCTTTTACGGTGAAATAGATGTCTCAGATAATCTCGCTCGGTCAGAGCGCCCTGCGCGAACCTACCTCCTGACGCGGAAGACCGAGGGTGGAATGGCGATTAAGACTTCATGGCTTTGGATGTTTCCAAGGCCTACGTACATAGCACATGTGCCTAGTAAGCCTGCTCTGCGAGATGAAACTCGGCGTCTTTATCTGCAAGATCCCGCTGCTTAACATAGATAGTATTGGCCTAGATCCCTTCTCACGGGGCGACAAGCCACCGCGGAGTTGTTTTAGTGCCTACTCTAGGCTAGTTTGGCATTGAAACTTTGCCACCGCGCGAAGGCCTAATATTCTATAGTGGCGAGCCCCAGCCGTGCGAGTAGCCCGATAGGTAGAGATACTGTCGATATCGAGACTGGCCGATTCGCGGTCAACAAGATCAGTCGTGAGAAGCCCTCGCGTAGTTTTTAAGCGAAGAGTTATGTTCTCGAGCTATGCGAAAGTGCGTGAGTGGAGATCCGCATGTCATCATCAAGTATGAGAAGCTATATTCGCGTTATTATCCTAGCGTTAGAAGTCGCCGTCGCTAACTGCGGTCTCTGGCCTGCTTCACCTCTCTCTTTCTATCATCATGCATGAGCTAATGCCATTTGAGAGGACTAATGAGTCATTGGATGGGGGCGTTGTACGCGATGGGCGATTTACAGCTAGATAGTATTAGTTCTTTTGCAAGTCTGGCAGTTTAGAAATGTTGTGCATTCTAAGGCCTCTCTATTACTATAACGTAGTATGTGCCTCCATTCGAGGACGGCAATCACCACCAAAAAGGGTGCAGACCAATGCAGAGATGAGCCGAAACGAAAATGAGGCACAAATATATCTCCTTGTAGGATGCGGTCATCACTAGTGCCTCCAAATACAATCAACCTCATAAGAAATCAAACCTATCTACCATACGTAGGGTATAAGTTTGTTTTATGTATTGGTAATCAATAAACTGTGTTACATTACTCAACCCGTGAGGTTGGATCTTGAGCTTCCTGGGAGAAGAGGGGCTTACCTGTGCCTGCTGTGTTGCTGTTCTTATATCTAGGGACGCTGTCTAGGAGACGTTTCTGGGAAAGGGGTATACTTTGTACAAAATCATATGGTTAATAGTGGTTGCTCAATTGTGTTAGAACTAGCGGGCTTGGTTATATAGTGAATATAGAGGCCCTTACGGTTATTAGTTAGGGGGTAGTCGAAGAAGCACTGTAGAGCTTAGTAGATTAATTCAGTTCCTAAGCTCCTAGGTTATAAGGGGTACTAGGGCATCTATATATACCCAGGGCCAACGATGTGATAATAATAAAGGGTTGAATTGTATTGTATCTTGATAACTATTAGCCAGAAAGCAGAGGATAGGAAAATCATTGTATTGATAATGAAAATATCGTTTCCCCTTCTTTCCTCCGGAGGATCAGCAGAGTTTTAAAGCTGTATACGTATGCATTGACTAAAGTCTAGAAGTCTCTTTCGCGTGAGTATTCTGTAAAAGCCCTAGATACAGTAAGCGATGGGATTACTAGACCTTATTGTCGGGGGCCTTCGCGCCTATGGAAGCTTTCGTGGTAAACCTGATGACAAAGGTCTGGGTAAAGCCGTAACAACTATTTCCCTCGGGCTCGTCTCATCATCTAGACTGGTCGATATATCTGATAGTTCATGCGTCTAACTCGCTAGGATTTTACTTCACCAGTCGCCGCCTCCACTATCTACGGCCACGTCATGACGCCAAGTCCGCGCCAGGACGTCAAACCAAGGAAATATTCCGTCTATAGAGCTAGCCAACAGGAGTAGCAGTTAGATGTATTCGTGAGAAGCAAGTATTGAGGACATACCTGTATATCGACTGCGATGATAGACACTTGGCAGTATGCTTATCCCTCATGGGTTTTCCCATAGTTACCACTAGGCATTATCTTCCGTTGTCGTTTTTATTTTTTAAGATCTCCTGTTTACCATCAAATTCAGAGAACCTCTTGAATAATACAGCATATGTGATCTTCTTGTCATTATCAACCACGATACTGAATCTGTTGATATGATTATCATAATTTCCCTACGAGAAAGCATCGCGGTATGAACGACTTCAGGCTCCAGCATGTGATAAAATCAGTTTTATCTGTCTGCGATACTTCCAGGATGGATTCGCGTTATGAGATTTGATCTCGTCACACCGTCTTGCTGACCTAGGGGTTAGGAACCTGCCTGTTATGGTCCCAATCGTAAGCTACATAAAAGCAACCATAGGCGGTTAAGATGCTGATTTGACGATTGTCACGGAGTAAAAACGACGCCGTTAATACTCCGCGAGTATTAACGGTATATATGGGCTCCACACCTCCGCGACAACGATGCTCTATTCTTGCAGTAGTGTTGTGGCATAGTGCCGCAGTTCGGTTCCACGATACTGCCTCTTGAGACCCTGGACAGATCGGTGTGATTTAGGATTGCTCTACCATAAATTGCCTATAACGTGGGTTCGATTTTATATCGGATTTTTGCCCTAGGTGTTACCTTGGAGTTCATCATATTCATTAAAATCTGCTGACTAAAGCTCCAAGTGGAAACATACCATGGAGCCATTTGATTTCCCAAATGGATGTTCGAAGGAGAAATATTTGGCCCAAAGTCTTGCTACTTCTGTGTGACGCAACGAATGTGAAAATATAGATCCAAGTGGAGATACTGACTCACAAGAGACACCATCTTACTTGACCACATACGGACAGCAGCCAGGATTTGATCGCAATATTATTACAGTGCAGGCCAATAGTAATTACTCGGGATTATGTATGCTTCCTAGCTTATATCACAGATCTCTGAAGTGTAACAAGGAGATGGACGATCTAGATGTTGAGCAAGGTGATGCTATATCTACATAATGCTAGTGTGGGGTTAGTCTAATCCAATCGGAGCGGATCTACCGCCGGGTGGTCGTGGAGTTGCGGAGCGGGTGGTTTGGGGTTGAAGGGCTGGTTGGGCGCTAATGTATGGAGTTGGCTTCGGAGCGACGGAGTGGGCTACTCTCCAAACCTGACTCAGCACCCTACGTGTTAAGTAGGATTAGAAAGCAAGGGATTGATTAAATGTCGATCGATGAGTTATAGTCGCTTTCCCGCAATCACGGAGTTTTCGACGCGCTCACAGACATCTATGCGTTGCCAGATTGGTAAAGCCTACGCGGTCTATACTTGTCTTAGCTTCATGACATCACTTATAGCAAGCTACGAATATGCTGTTAATTCGAGGAACAAACTCTGGCCTCGGGTCTATAAATGAGTTGCATCCTCAACGCTAGATTGATTGTCAGCACTCTATTAACATCAACGCGCTCTATACTAGCAACCCATTCTCTAGTTAACATAGTCTGAATATTTATCTATCACCTACATCACTTAGTTATCAAGAAATCGTGTCACTATGGCGGCAAGATCAGACAAAACAAAGCCATACATCCCTAAAAACAATAGTGTCCGGCAGGATGGTTGGTCTACTGATACCGAAGCAACGGTGACATGCTTCTGTGGTACTGTTCAACTAGCCATAGTAAGTGATTGATACCCACATTTGACTTCAAATTCAGGGCAAGACTCAATGAACTACTCAAAAGTTCCAGAAGCTGTGTACTGGGCCTGATCAATTCTTGGAACTGGTCTAATTATCTAGTACCTTTGCTAACACTTTTACAGCCGATTGAAAGCCCAGGTCTCGTGGATGTCTTCGTCTGTAACTGTTCAGATTGCCGCAAGATTACAGCATCGATGTTTGCATCCAACATCATTGCCAAAGACGAATATGTCAGGCATCTTAGGGGTCAGGAGAACCTCAAGAGTTGGAGCCAAGACACCACAATTGGATCAGGAAAGCACATGACCAACTGGTTCTGCCAGACATGCGGGACCCTGTTATATCGTACTAGCGAGAGGATCACCGGTGTCAAAATCCTGCGTCTTGGTACTGTTGATGACTTCAACTTGGCTGAGGTAAGGATCTACGTGGTTTTATCTATTCCCCTCTGCTTTCCTTTTTTTTTTTTTTTTTTTTAAATGGGCCTTGGAGAGTTCGTGGAACTATTTACCGTAGTCAAACATGACTAACTCATACCGTAGACAAAATTGCGCCCGAAGACTGAGCAATACATCGAAGAGCGAGTGGCTTGGTTCACGGGTTGTGACGGTGCTAGGCAGGTTGAGGGGATGGCCTACTAAGCTGTCAAGGGGAGAAATGCCACGGTTAAACGAGAAATTATGATCAAACATGACTCTGGAAGAGTATCATAATGTATATATACATTCGATACTGAATTAGAGAAACTGTTTATCTAAAACCTTTGCCCGCTTGATCGTGCTTATTTTAGATGATATCACGATTGGAGAACTAACTGTTTACTACAATTGCAGACTAGAGTAAGGGATAGATGAGAGATATACTCACTTGGTTGTGTATTAGATTAAGAGGAGCAGTGGGCCAAGACTCATAGTTTGCAGTCGATGATGTTTTTTTTTTTCGAGTCTTAGAGTAATTGGTTGTAGCAATATTGCTCACATTGTGGCGTGTCTTGAATTTGAAGGGTTTTATGATAAAAAAGGGAAAGGAGCAAGCAAAGTAACAGTTATCAAGTTCTATTTTGCCTGATTTATCTATCAGAGTCATTGGGTTCCTCTGGTTGGTCTGGAGGCGCGCGATTACCGAGCTCAGCACCCATCCTCTTGAGATTCTCCTCCGCGGGCGTTTTCCATTTGTCTGGTAACCGCGTCCCCATCTGGAGCTCCCAGAGCACGCGATCGAATCTCCCAGCATGTAGCGCCGCCGCGTCTCCCGCGTACATGAACGTCTTGCCGGAGAGTTCCCTCGGTTCCTCATTATCTGTGAATCTGATTCGACATGGATGAAGGCTATACGCATTCGTCTCGTAGCGCGCCAGTTTGAATTCGTGATCAATCGTCTGGACCTCGTAGGCGAATCCTGACACTTCTGCGCCTGGCTCGCCGTTGATGAGAGCTCGATACTGCCCCCAAGATGAGAGCTTATAGCCAATGGTCTTAGCAGGTCTTAGCAATGGCTCTGCCTCGAGGTCGAGGATGTTCCTGAGGATCTCCGGCTTGGTTAGCGTGCCGTAAAAGAAGTACCACACAGGTTTGACCGGTTCGTCTAGCATTGGCACGTGAACAGCTGTTTCCATGAAATCCGGCCCAGCAGCCTCCAAAGAGGCGAGATAGGTTGATGGTCTTTCCCTTTTAGCTCTGTGTGAAGCTAGGGGCGGGGGTAAGGGGGGAGGAGTTGGCGGTCTTTGCGCTGTCGACTTCATCTTTTCGTCTGAGGACATGGTCGAAGTGACTGTTTCGAAGAGACGGCACGTTCTTGTACATTGTTGGTCAGAATGATACAGCAATGTAGGAAGGTAATTGAGTGTAGGCTACAAGCTTTAGGCACACGTTCATAGACTAGGCTAGACAGTATGTAATTATCATATCTCTTAGAACTACTGTGTGCTCGCGTCAGTGAAAACACAAACATAGGGACTCTCCAAACCTAAACAGATATCTTTACCGAATAGAGCAGAGGATAAGAATCATAATTTTCGTAAAGTTAGTATTGATACACGCAATTTCCACAGGCTCTCTGCCCAAGCTAACCTTACCACTTGCAGCAATGCCCAATGTGGCGGTGAAATATGCGGTGGCTTGGATATCCTTAAAGCTGACGTGACTGATCGTGAATGAACACTACGTGAGGTATAACGCAATAACTACGCTGCTCCTCAATTAACTTGCATCCTACCTAAGCTCCAAAGGAGGGAAATCAACGAGTTTTATTTGCCTCGGAAAACGAGCTTCGCTTGCTTCGGCCTTGTTAGTCAAGGGCAATCACTGCGGCTGTGATATGATTGTCAGACCTGAACACGTTGCGTGCTATCTAGTGTAAGATATAACAAATCAATTGATTCCTGAACTAACCTAGTGACTTCATTCCGCGCCTATTTATAGACGTACCAGCGACTATATATACAAATTAGGAGCTTATCATGAACACTACGGTCGAGGGTCAACTACTGACCAAGTGATTTTTTCTTCAGCCTTGAGGCCTAAGGTTTTCTCTCCCTTCTTTTGTTTTCCGGCGATATTGACTTCTCTAGGGGCATTTTGCCTAAAAAAAATTCACCTCTGCTATATAAGTGATTCAATTGATCACGGTGCTATTGTGCTGAATTTCTGTCTTCAATTGAGACCTGATGCACAATAGCGAGCAAGTTTCAATCTAGATCACCCCGCCCTTAGCGTGGCGTATGGGAGAGTGACCGCCCCACCGGAGAACCCCGCGTGAAAGCCTAAGCGCTAGCTAGGTAATATGTAGGTAGCCCTTAGATAGGCTACAGGGCAAGCTCGCCCCATCTGTGCCTGTCAATTGACTAGCACAGCTGATCCAGTTGGCTGCTACATTAGGCAGCCCAGTCCAAACTTAGCGGGGTTAGGCCAGCCCGGTACCCTGGTGGGGTCATCTGCTTGGGGATTGTCGGGCTGTGGCATTCGTCATACCTCGAACATCGATAGCAGCAGATACCTACCTATTCATTGATTATTCTCATTCTCCATTCTACAAAACCCGCACTCATCCTGCTGCCTTACTAGTCACCTGTCGAACAGTCTGTCTGCTCGCCTTCGTTAGACGTCTCCTTTCCTGTCTTATTGTGTTTTGAGCAGCTCCAGGCTTGCTAGGGTCAGATTGGCCTTGGTTAGTCTCGTCATCGCTCCGACCCAGACAGACCCATCCTCAACCGCTTTGTCCGTGTTGGGACAGAGTCAGCTGAAGCCACGATTCTCGACGACCTTTGTACTACGGTCAATCGATCTTTGAAAGGCGGAACCTAGTCCTCACCTTTCATACCACATTTTTCTTTTCTTTTCCCCACGTCCATCTACAGAAACGAGAATACCTGCTACGGTCACCATGTTCAACATTATAGCACACTTCTTCGCGTAAGCAGATCTGCATCTTCCCAGTGGCACTACATCGATCTTGCATCCGTACTGACTAGACTTCCCGCCTCGCAGGTCTATAGCGTCCTTCCTCTTCCCCCTCTTCGCCTCCTATAAAGCACTCAAGACGTCCGATCCGGCCCAACTGACACCATGGCTCATGTACTGGTCCGTGCTATCGTGTGCGCTCCTAGCTGAGTCCTGGACTGAGTTCATTCTCGTCTGGATCCCCTTCTACTCGTGGATGCGGCTCGCATTCCTGCTATGGCTGGTGCTTCCGTCGACGCAGGGCGCGCGTGTGCTATACGAGGGCTATCTCCATCCGTACCTCGAGGAGAACGAACTCGCGATCGAGGACTTCATCGCCAGCGCCCACGATAGGCTCAGGGCCGCCGGCATCCGGTATCTTAAGCAAGCTATAGAAGCGATACGCACTAGCGTCTTTGGCCTGCCCCCATCCGAGGTCCGGGAGGAGCCGAGGGCTAGGGCGGCACCCCAGGGCTACACACAGGCACTGCTTGCTAGGTTCAGCGTGCCGGCAGCCCAGTGGGCTGCTAACAATGCCGGGACCGCTGGTCACGACTTCTACAACTTGCTGGCGGGTGCTGTCAGCGCGGCTACGGGTGGCGGCCTATCCACGTCTGCTAAGAGCGATGTAGCGGCTCGCGGGACCCTGATTCCTGACAACATTGGTGGGGCACAGGAGAAAATCAGCTTTATTGCTGCGCAGCGGGAGCGGCTATCGTTCATGATGGGTGCACTAGACCGCGAGGCTGCAGAGTTACAGCACAACGAGGAGCAACGCAGGTTGGCTGAGCAATCGAGGAAGCCGGGCAGCATGAGTCTAGACGGACAGGAGCCATCTCGCCCGCCAAGTGGATATAGCATAGGTAGTGCGTTGAGCAAGAGCCGGAGCGAAGTCGACTTCGAGAAGATCGACGCACCGAGCGGGGCCGAAGAGGACGACGGCAGTCGTCATAGGAAAGGCTATAGCGAGGAGGATTCTGGTGCTGCGAAGGGCGGATGGAATCTGTTCGGCTGGGGCGCGGCCGGCAACCCAACCCAAGGTCAGAGCACCGGGTATCAGCAGCCGTGATATTTGCAACTGTGGAACTGGTACCGAATTGACACAAGGAGTTCTGGGATTATTACAGCATGGGTCATTGGGCGGCGTCGAGGGATATTCTTAGTAGACGAGGCCCTGCGAGGGGCAGGACAATGACTTGATGTCGACAAGATTCGATGCGCTTAAGCATTCTTGGAGTTGGGAGTCGTACCTTGCTGGACGGCTTCTAATTACCCTATTCTATGCTCGAGGTTCCTTGTCTATGACTGACCACTTTGCCATGTGCCGGTGCTATCCAGACGTGACTTGATAGCGCCGGAGACGTATCGTTCGTGATTGCTATGCCCTGATCAGACCGAAATGTACATGCTCGTCGTAGGTATATCCCACCGACATCCTCCATGCGATGCCTCTCGTGCTTGTGTATAAGCACCCATATTGTACATCCTGTATTCCACACCTCTGGTTTTTCTACCGTCCTCATTATATTCCGCCCCAAATACCGCTCGATTGGGTGTTCGCGGAGGGAAGACTGCTACGACTTCTTAAACGGGTAGCGGACCTCGTCGTCCTTGCGCAACCAGATCTGCTTCTTCTTTTTGGTAGTGACATGTTCAACCCACTGCTGGACGGCGTGCTCCTTCATGAACTTGCGGATGAAGCGCGGATCCCACAGCTCGGAGGCGATGCCCAGGTCCTTGCAGCACCGCATCAGCGCGTTCGACTTGCAGCCCTCGGCTGCTGTTGACACACCGTCCTCGCTGAAATATTGCTGCTCGCCGCGCGCCTGGGCTACGAACCTGTTTGCGTAGTGGCGGTTAGCTATATACATACACGGGAGGTAGGTAGGAGGGCATTTAGGGAGAGAAAGAGAGATTCGTTGATTTGTATTAGGTAGGTAGAGTGAAGGGTGTGCCGTTAGATGCAAGAGAAGGAGAGAGAGACAGAGAGAAACAAGACGAGACTCACCGGCCGTGCACCACGAGCGCGTATTCCCTCGTCACCATACGGTCCTGCACCATTAATTCGCCCCGCGGCGCCAGTCCCCAGGCACCAGGCCCGAAGGCGGCGTTGAGGATCCGCCGGTACTTGATCTCGGGGAGGTAGATGATGCCGTCGGGCTTCACCTCGATGTCGTCAGGATCTAGGCGGGCTTGCAGCACCGTCGACGTCTCGGGAGAGAAAGCTGAGGTTCCTAGCCCGTGGTACGAGCTCCCCCAGTCGATTGGCGCCTCGTTGCCGTTGCCGTTACTATTACCATTGCTATTGCTCATCGCGGCGGCGGCATCTCGTGCGACTGGGCCCGTCGTCGTGGCGGGCGGCGCGTCGGGGAGAGGCTCGCCTGATACGGCGGGTATGGGCTTGCGTGCTGCTGCTGCTGCGGGCGCTGCCCTCGCGTACGAGCGCGGAGGAATGGGCGGCGGGGTCTTGGAGGCTGTGGAAGGCGGCGTTGAGGTGGATGTCGTGGTTGAGGATGAGGATTGCGGGTAGGCTTTTGCCTTGGATGCTGTTACTAGTCTTCGTGCGGCGCATTGCGTTGGTAAATGTGGGTTTCGAGGGACGAGACTTATGCGTCGACTAGCTGCCCGTATCGGATACATGGCGTGTGAGGCCATGGTTGCTCTAGGAGGGAATCGTGGGTTGTGGTGCTGTCGAGTGGAATCGAGCTTGGAGGAGCTTGGTGAGGCTGGTTGGTTTTGCTCGCCGTATCACCGCTGTTCTGGTTCTGAAACTGCCCCAGATCGATACCTATCTAGGAATAGATAAGGGTCTCTATCCATTGGTGGATCTCGCTGTCTTTCCTGTCAATATGCAGCCAGTTTTGCCTCCTACTTCTTGCAGCTTAGAATTATAAAACTATAATAGGTATGCGATGCGAACAACAGTTTCGCATAGCCAATTAGTCATTAGTTTATGTGGAATTAATATAGGTGAATTGAGTTGCGTCGTCGAGTCCTACTCAACGATCCTTTATGGCTGGAGCTACAAGTACAGAGGGGCGGCAGTTGTCTTTTTTTTTTATCCCCTTCAGTTTACTTCTTAGTGTTGTCTTTAGTAGATGTTCTCTCATCGTTGTTGTGTTTCTTCCAGCACGCCCGGAATATTTCCATCTGGATCGATACAGTTAGTTATGGCTTTGAGGTCGCAGCATCTTAAGAAGTCTAGTTCCTTTGGTGGAGGGTATTCAGAATAGTTTTAACCTACCTCTTCCTTACAAGCACGCCAGTCCTTCTTTTTCCAGTAGCAGTCGGTCAAATTGGCGTTTTCATCTAGTTATCGGAAATCGGACAAGCCCATTAGTTCTTATTAATTGACTCAAGGAGGACGAGAAAATGCCTCATGCAATGGGTATTTTTCCCTCGGCGACCTACCGGCGCATCCTGTGCTGAAGATTCTTTTATCCCTATAAATTAGAGGGCCACATCAGTTTCTGAGACTTATACACCTGCGCAGAGCGAGTAAGCTTGGATTCGTACCACTCGTCGGGCTCATCATCATCATTGACTGGTGCAGTAGAGTTCTGCTGAGCTACATCTTCTTTCTTCGACATCGTATATGTGTTTGGCTTGTGACTGCTAGTCTAAGCTGAGCCGCGGTCTGGTTGGTCTTATAAGTGCCGGTGTCCGACAGGTGCAACATTCGACCTTTCTTTTAGTGGGCTACAGTTGCGATCTCCGTTGAAATTACGGGCGGTATAAGTCCGGCAACCTTCGGTCAAGCACCTAACTACCTACCTAGGTAGCTCCCAGCGCTGGGTTTCCGGGTTACAGCGCCATTTACGGCCTCTTGTCTCCAACGTCCGATTTCAAAAGCCAATTTACTTTGACCGACCAGACATGACATCCCGGAAGCTGAATGTCCTCGTGTATAACGGCACGGGGACGACAGTCGAGTCTGTTAAGCACGCCATTTACTCCCTACGACGTCTGCTGTCGCCAAATTACGCCGTCATACCTGTCACTGATGCCGTCCTGCTTAAAGAGCCATGGGCCCCGTCGTGTGCATTGTTGGTTTTCCCTGGCGGCGCTGACCTCGGCTACTGCCGCGTATTAAACGGCCAGGGGAACTCTATCATCTCGCAGTACGTGCGCCGCGGCGGAAAGTATTTCGGTTTCTGCGCCGGCGCCTATTATGGATGCAAGAGGTGTGAGTTCGAGGTTGGCAATAGACCTATGGAAGTCATCGGGTCGAGAGAACTTGCCTTCTTTCCCGGCACGTGCCGGGGTGGCGCTTTCAAAGGCTTCCAGTACAACAGCGAGAGGGGGGCCAGGGCAGTGCGGATCAATGTGAAAAAGGACGCATTCAAGAGTGCTGGCGTGGTGCCTGAGGTCGTTACGTCATATTTCAACGGTGGCGGCGCGTTTGTTGACGCCAACGACCCGCACAACGACGTTGAGATTCTGGCTAGCTATCATGACAAGCTTGACGTTGACGGGGGCGAGGAAAAAGCGGCGGTGGTCTATTGTAGAGTTGGCCAAGGTGCTGCTATCCTCACCGGGCCTCACCCTGAATTCGCTCCGGCCAACCTTAGCCCCCATCATGACATTGATGGGTACACCGAGTTGATCGCTTCTCTCCAAGCAGGTGATAGCGATCGCGTAAGCTTCTTGAGGGCTTGTCTCACGAAACTTGGCCTTGAAGTAAGCCAAGAGTCATCAGGTGTGCCTTCCCTGTCCCGTCTTCATTTGTCCTCTATCGTCAGCAGCAATGTCGATGATTTGTTGTATTCGTGGGAGGAGATCATCAACAAGGAAGACGGAGAAGAGTACATCAGAGCAGAGCATGATACATTCCATTTAGAGAAACCTGAAACTAGGTGGTGCATGAACGAGTTAAAAGACACACTTCCTCGCAATGAGATTACGGGTGAGCTTACCACGCCGTCTAGTTCAACTGAGCAAGCTTTGATTGATTACACGACAACCATCAAGCGTATAACCACTCATGAGAGTGCATGGCCGGAGGCTAAGGCGACCCCTTATTTCAATCATCATGCATTCTATTCAAGTCTGAGAGAATATCGTCAGATAGACACGGATGCTGAGGAGTGGGGAGATTACCTGATGTACGGCGAAGTCTTGACAAGCACCAATACCATCTTAGAAAAGAACTTCAAACTTCTTTCCAAACTTCCCTCTGGCTTCACAGTCACGGCCACTACCCAAGTCGCAGGACGGGGCCGTGGTACCAACGTCTGGGTCTCGCCTGCAGGGAGTCTGATTATGTCTACAGTGATCAACCACCCTGGACACCTCGCAGTGAGCCGTCCTATCGTGTTTATTCAATACTTGGCTGCGGTCGCGATTGTCCAAGCCATCAAAACCTACGATAAAGGATACGACGAACTGCCGGTAAGACTGAAGTGGCCCAATGATATCTACGCCCGAGACCCCCAAAATCCGTCAACGTACGTCAAAATTGGTGGGATATTGTCGAACTGTGTATATTCCTCGGGATCATATCAAGTTGTGCTGGGTATCGGCATCAATACAACCAACGGGCGGCCGACGACATCTCTCGACGCCCTCCTGCCGCCACACCTGGCGCCGTTCAGAATCGAGAGGCTGACGGCTCACATTCTGACGCGGCTGGAAACGCTATACAAGGGCTTTGTTCGTTCCGGGTTCACGAGGGAGCTGGAGCATTCCTATTATGACGAATGGCTGCACGGCCGTCAAGTTGTGACGCTCGAAGCCGAGGGAGGGGTCAAGGCTCGCATCGTCGGTATCACTACTGATTGGGGCATGCTCAAGGCTGAAGAGCTCGGCAGAGACGACAAGCCGACCGGAAAGATGTGGGCTCTGCAGAGTGATGAGAATAGCTTTGATTTCTTCAGAGGCTTGGTGAAGCGGAAGATATGATGTACTGCGTAAAAGGCATATAGAAAAATAGGGGCAGTCACGAGTTAGGTCATTGGAACTGTGCGGTTTCGCATACAAATTCTTATTGTCGCTTATTATTAGAGGGGCTTGCTCATACAGCGATCATCAGGGCTCAAAAACTGTCGACTCTTATTCGGATTATGGTGGGTTGTGAGGATACTTGAAACTCGATTGTGTTGGTAGAATAGTAATAGATATCCCACACATCGCATTAGACATACTCGTTTCCGTTGTCAACTCTTTTATAACGAAAAATGTGAGTTTTAACCTCATGCAAGGCTCTAGCACTTCACTAGCTTCTATGCGTATGTTGTTGATCAAAGTATACCTAATACGAGAACACCGCAAGCAGTAACTTCACAATCGTGTCTTTTGCCTTGCATCTATGTCTATATTAAGTTATATTTTTGTATATCTCATAACGTAAGTCGTGCAGTATAGCCTCAACCCGTCCATCAATCTTTATCAGTCAACTTCTATGAAGTGAAAGGGCTCTAAGAGTGTGGCCCAATACCCTTTCCACAGCAATTCCCCTAGTAATGTTTACTGGATTCACATAACACCCTGTTCACGCTTCACTGCAATATTCTAATACATACGGAGTATTTCTCTAGATCAAGCATCTCGTCCTAATCTCTATGCTATAAAAAGTTTGTACCGGACGAAGCTAATCAAATTGCTATTTCAACACCCCCATAATAGAGAAGCTTAATTAAGAACAGCCTGTTATAATGTTGCTTCGTATATGCCTGTACGTGTGTGGGTGCCCTCTGGGTTAGTAGATCTTATACAGACTTGACGGCAGATTTTCGTTCCTTTACCGATTTACCTGCATATGTCTGTGCTGACAAGCAAAATTTGACTAAGTTTCGTAGGTATTTTGTACAGTTTCTATAGTGGTACAGTGGGCAACCATCTATCTATGCCGCCGCTAGATATATCCCCATAAACGATTGAAACACCAATAAACGCCGGGCCATGCAGCAGTCGAGTGAAGATGCTTATCCTAGCGGTCGAATCCGTACTCCGGAAGGGTCCCCTGATTTTGCGGCAATAAGCCTGAAAAGATGGATAGATGTTGTTGTGGACATCTGGAGAACCAGTAGAACCAGTGTCACCCTCGCTCCTTTATTTTTTCCCCCTCCTTACTACCGATCTTTATACACCTTTGGCTTGAATCCTTCTTTGATCTCAGCCTCTTGTGCAGCCTTCTCCATCGCCGGCCGTATTTCCGCTTCTATGCGCTCTCTTGCCCTCAGAATTTTGCTCTGCAAGTAGAAGCTGCCGCCTTTCTGTGGATCGTTCGCGTCGAAGAGTTTCTTGAAGCGCTCCATAACCTCCTCTACGTTCGTTTGGACGCCCTGCGGCGGCTTGACGTTCAGGATCTTGCAGGCCTCGTCGAGAGTCATGCCCCCGGAACCCCGCGCCATGGCGCCATTGGGGTTTATCTTGGCTTGTGCTCGTGCATAGTTGGAGGACGCTTGGGCTTGCTTGTAGGCTTCGGTGAATGCGCGGCCGAGCACACGACTGCCGGTGACGACTATTTGTGTTATAATTCGATGCGCCTGGAAATGGGGTCAGTCCTAGCTTCTAATACCTACTACCCCTCGGAATGAGAGGTTTTGGGGCGATTTCGTATAAGCACGGGAAACGGGGGAGGAACCGCACCATTTCTTGTATGTAGTTAGTCGGTCCCCCAACTATTAAAGTATTATTTTATATAAGACAGCTTCCCGGGCTGAGGCTTTGTGTGAACAAGCGCAAGTGGAAAGTCGGCGTCGTCTTGTTGAACAAGAAAGAGGCGTTGCGACTAAAAATTGTCTGGGCCGATTCGATCCTCAGGCTATCTAGGTAGTCAATTGGCGGCAAGTTCGCAGCGAAAGCTTATCGATTTGCTATGGGTCCAGCTAGCTGTGGGACTGACAAGGGTACCCGGGCAGAACCCACGTAAGTGCTTCCATCCTGGTTTTGGGTAGCATCAGCCACATGACTAACTACTTAGCCACAAGAGCTGGCCTGCCAGGTGCCCGCCTTGGCGAGTGTGCTGTAGCCTATGGTAAGTTGACGCAGGGGAAAGAAGCTCCAACCTAGAGTACACACATGTCTGTCTTTGGACGCCACAGTCGGTAAAGACACATTTTGAAGATTGAGGTAGCTACTATCTAAGTGCCCAGCCCAACCCTGTTCTCGGATTCCAGCTGCCTACAGATCCGACTCCCGCAAAACTATTACATCTAAATATCCTCCACCTCGCGATCATCCTATTCTGCTCGTTTCAGCTTCCGGTCGGCTCGCCGCTTCTGCCCTCGTTCCTTGGTCCATTCCACCTCACGCTCAAGCTCTCAATCTTGACCGCCTACTTCGAAGCCCCCCAAAACGGTCCCCGAATCGACTATAGACAATGTCGCAATACTACGGAGCGCCTCCCGCAAACCAGTACGGCGGCGGTGCTCCCGCTCAAAACCTACAATTCTACCCATCTTCGTACTCTCCCGGCGTCCCACCAGGAGCAGGCGCACAACCATACGGATACGGTGCGCCACCGCCAGGCCCCAGTGGCTATGGAGGCTTTGGCGGTGCACCAGGTGTGAGCGGGCGCATGGGTGAACAGGGTGGACTACGGACCGGCTGGCTGGCTGCTTTTTCAACAGAGGGCTACGATGGTGAGCCGCCGTTATTAGAAGAGTTAGGCGTCAACTGGGGGCATATCCAAATGAAGGTGAGACCTACAAGCCCCGCGTCTCCGACCATCCCATCTGAACCAGACTAACCCGGGATGTAGACATTTGCCGTCCTTAATCCGTTTGCGCGCATCGACCAGCACATTATGGACGACTCTGACCTCGCCGGTCCTATACTCTTTTTCCTCCTTTTCGGCACCTTCCTTTTGCTAAGTGGGAAGCTACATTTTGGCTATGTCTACGGCTTAGCATTAGTGGGGTCTATTGCGTTACACGCTATCTTGTCGTTAATGTCTCCGGGCGGTCCAAGTTCTCCTTCGCCCTCACATGCGGCTGCAGCATATGCGTCAGGCTCGGGGTATCCTGGCGATCCGAATTCTGGCGGCCATGACGATCCAAAGGGCAATCTTAGCAGTACGTTGACATTTACAAGGAGCGCAAGCGTACTCGGCTATTGCCTTCTACCACTTGTGTTGATCAGTCTGGTGGGCATCGTGATGCCTATGGATGGCCCCTTTGGATACATATTGACGACCGCGGCCATTATGTGGTGCACAACCAGCGCCAGTGGCATGTTTTGCGCAGTAGGAAGAATGAGACAAATGAGACTGCTAGTAGCCTATCCTCTGGCTCTCTTTTACATTGGGTTCGGGATAATGGCCATTTTCAGCAGTCGGGGATCAGGCAGCTTAGCGAGAGCGGCCAATCTATCATGATAGAGAAATACTGGTCGCTGAAACGACATCGCGACATCTATCTGGTCAGGCTGGGCATGTCGACCTACCCTGGTAAATGACGACAGGGTTGGCACTGTGGGGTTCAAAATGTGCGACATGGAGTCGCCGCAACCAAAATGGCTGTAATTGGCATTGGCCTATATCGTGGAGCCCAGGACGAAACTACTGGTCGATAGCACGCTTTTGAAGCTAAGGAGTATATACTATTGCAAGAAACTCGACTTCACGTCGTTATTCTACTGTATCGGCTATTTAGAGGGGCGGCCAGGAGTTGAAATAACGTGTCCAAAGCTGGCGGGCCAACAAGTAGTGCTTAAAACCCCGCATTTTTACTGTCACACCAATCAAGCAATTTCGGACACGCCCTCATCACCCTCAATATTACCTTTCTCCATTACAACATATTCATCGTCTCTTCTTAACTAGTTCGCTAGTGATCAAACCAAACTACGGATAATGGCTGCCGTTAATCAAGACAAGAAAATAATAAGCGAAGACCAGCTTGGGCTGAACGTACCCGCCGCCACATCACCGCCACCACCTCCACCTCCCGGGAACTCCCGCCATGGATCAAAATATCGCTCTTATACAGAAGAGGATGTGATTGCTGCGGGTCGTGCAATCGCCGAAGAAGGCCTATCT
The DNA here is from genome assembly GCA_037356095.1 of Xylaria sp. Z21. Lineage (NCBI taxonomy): Eukaryota > Fungi > Ascomycota > Sordariomycetes > Xylariales > Xylariaceae > Xylaria > Xylaria sp. Z21. The sequence continues at coordinate 354,996 of JBAWJX010000006.1, read as the reverse complement.
CTGCGGCAAGCATCCGCAAAATACAAGGTGCCGAAGACAACACTTGCAGAGCGTCTGGGTGATAAGCGGCCGCGTTTGCCTCCGCGGAAGAACACTGAGGCTAGACCAACAGCAACACGATACACCTGGAGTGAGGCCGATATGGAAAAGGCCTTGACGGCAATACAGACAGGAACAGTATCCAGCATTAGCGAGGCAGCTCGCCAGTTCGGCGTGCCGCCCAGTAGCCTCAACGCGAGGAAGCGAGGCCGCACACCTCGCGATCTTAAGGGCGAGTGGAGCCGCTTAACATTACAACAAGAGAGCCTCCTTGCAGATTGGGCCTTCGCGCAGGCCCAGCTTGGGTTTCCACCTCACAAGGACGAACTCTTCTCCCTGGCTGAGCGTGTTCTTCAGAAACAGGGGGTCGGCCGCAGGTTAGGCAAACAATGGATTCAGCAATGGATGAGACGATACCCAAATATTGAAATCCTAGATTGGAAAAGGTCCGAACAGCCGGGGAAATTGGACAAGCCCGCAGATGCCAATAATTATTCACCGCAGGTCTTCCAGATAGTTGATGAAACACCTGCCCCTCTGTCACCTAATTGAAGACTCGAGAGCAAGATCAGTCGATAGCCGGCAGACAAAGCTTCAGCCGCGGGAGCATGATAACCCGGAACCTAGAAGCCGTATGTGGAGGCACACATGACCAAGCATATGAAGCTATTCATCAGCAACTATAGAGTGAAGCATAGTCACCAAGACTCATGGCTATCTCAGAAGCATTTCCTCGCTGATTCAACGGCCAGAAGACGGAGCTAAACGAGATGAAATTAGTCCAGCTATTCAACGATCGTATGGGCCATTGGGCCAATCCCGGATGGCAATGCGGCGCCTAAAACGGTACAGTCGCCGCTTAATAGCACGGACTCACGCTTCTAAAGGAGAAGTTACGGATTCGATCTGTTGTGGATTTCGACCCTCCATCGCACTGGATTCTCAACCGGGTTACGTCCGCGACCGGGGTTCGAGATGTGGATGCCAATGGTCAAATTATTTGCCGGCCGTGCTAGGATTAGTGTCGAAGAGATGACGTGGAACTAAGAGGAGAGCTTAACAGCTAACGTATACAAACACTGAAATTATGCCAGAATTGCAGACTTCTGTTCCAATTCCAAATTTCAAGTACCTATCAGTAAATGATTGAGGCTTGTTTAACCATTGTCAAAGCTATTCAAGATGACGCCATCCACCTTTGTTCTCTGGATCAACTCGGTTGTAACATGGAAATCGAAACAAAGTTATTCCGCTGCTATCTTCTGCCGAATCTTACAGCTATCCTTGCTAACTATTATATGCCCCTGTGAAAGTCAGGTCATGATTGGAGGTTTCTAACCAGCCCATGTAGAGGGCTACGTCTGCATATCATCAATGCGCAATGCCGTTGAGGGTAGTAGTAGCACTAGACACAGGGAATATCGGCGCTCTCGATGCGAAACACAAATTACCAATTCTCCTATTGGCGCTTATGGACAATTCCCAGGTTGGTTCATGTATTTACTACTCGCCCAGACTAGTAGCACTGATCAACCTTGTTAGTGTACAGCTCGATGAGATTTAGTTGACGTCCCCGCGCTGCTCCAAAATTTAGTGTGACAACCCCAGCCTTGAACCCCAGCTAGCCCACCCCGGCTTCCCGGTTTCTCCATTCTTTGTGCGAAATCCTGGACCCTAGTTATCACCAAGCCCAAAGAAGACATATCTCCACGCGTACGTAAAGTCGACAAAATACCCCCGGGCAACTAGGTGATATTTAAACCTCCGTGTTGACAGGTATTTCAAGTTAGATATCTCATGTGTGTCGAGCTTCCCGAGTTCTCCAGGCCCAATCGTGTCGAGCTCCGCCAATCAATATAACCGAGATATAGTGAATATGGTCGCAACAGACATGTCCAACCGCGACCCCGACAAAGCTCAGTCGGAGACTTTGGAGGCGGTATCCCCGCACGCAGAGAAGCATGGCGGGCACGACGTCCACGGCGCTGCGGAGAGGGGCTTCGTTGTAACAGACCAGTAAGCCGGGCTGAGCATCCTCAAACGCCTGTGTGCAAATGGGCTTATAACTTCGCAGTCGAGGCGAGTCTCTCGTCCTGTTCGATCCTGAGGCCGAGAGGAAATTGCGGCATAAGCTCGATCTCATGATCGTTCCTACGGTCTCGATACTGTACCTATTCTGCTTCATCGATCGAGCAAACATCGGTATGGCTCTCCGCCCCTAACCCCCTGACTTGGCGTTGCTTAAATTTCCCCTGACTGAAAACACAGGAAATGCCCGTCTGGCTGGTTTCGAGACGGACTTGGGCTTGAAAGGCTACGACTATAACACGGTTCTGTCCATCTTCTACGTCAGCTACATCGTCTTTGAAATCCCGTCCAACCTCGCATGTAAATGGATCGGACCTGGTTGGTTCCTACCGGCCATATCGCTCGGCTTCGGTATTTCTTCACTGGGAACAGCATTCGTTCATGATCGTGCCGCTGCTTGCGGCGTTCGATTTGTGCTCGGTATTTTCGAGGCCGGGATGATGCCGGGTAGGTACCCCTTTTTGAAATAGGGGGATGACCACGGGTGAGCAAATGGACGTATTTTCGCGTGGCTAACTATGAATAGGCATTTCCTACTACTTGTCCCGTTGGTACCGTAGATCAGAATTAACCTTCCGATTATCGCTATTCATCGTCATGGCCCCTCTCGCAGGCGCTTTCGGCGGCTTACTCGCCTCCGGCATTCTTACGTTAAACCACTTCGGAGGCCTGCACTCGTGGCGCATGATCTTCGGCATCGAAGGCATCATCACCATCGGGCTGTCCATCATCGCTTTCTTCACGCTGACCGACCGCCCGGAGACGGCGCGCTGGCTGACGCAGGAGGAGAAGGACCTCGCAATCGCGCGCGTCAAATCGGAGCGCATGGCGCAGGCCAGCGTGCTTGACAAGCCCGACAACAACAAGCTGTGGCTGGGCTTCTGGAACCCGATGGTGCTGTCGACGGCGTTCATCTTCCTGCTCAACAACATCACCGTGCAGGGCCTCGCGTTCTTCACCCCCACCATCGTCGCCACCATCTACCCGGCCAAGTCGACGATCGAGAAGCAGCTGTACACAGTCCCTCCGTACGTTCTCGGCGCCGTGTTCGTGGTTGGCTTGTCGCTCGCCAGCTGGCGCTTCGACCGCCGCGCCATCTTCATCGTCGCCACGGCCCCGTTCACGATGCTGGGGTACATCTTGTTCCTGGCGAGCCACGAGCCGCGCGTCCGCTACGCCGCAGCCTTCTTCACGGCCATCAGCTGCTTCGCCGTCGGCCCGCTCGCCAACGCGCAGGCGTCGGCCATGGTCGTCAGCGACACGAGCCGCAGCATCGCCATCGGCACTAATGTCATGTTCGGCAACATCGGCGGCCTCATCGCCACGTGGTCGTATCTCCCCTTCGACGGGCCAGACTACAAGATCGGCAACGGGCTGAACCTGGCGGCGGCGAGTGTTATTCTCATCGTCTCGGCCTGCCAGATTGCGTGGATGAAATGGGACAACAGGAGAAGGCAGAGCAAGGATATCGAGGATGAGCTGCAGGGGCTGACGCAGACTGAGATCGAGAGTCTCGAATGGAAACACCCTGGTTTCCGCTGGAGACCCTGAGCGATTAGGTTAGGTGGCTTGTCCTTTGAATTCACGTTGTATATTGGTAGACTGTTACTGTTGGTGGATTGTCGCTGTTAGGAGTAGATGTTGGCTCGAGTATAATTGGACACTCGTTTGACTATTGGTATTAGCGGGATATGTTATTTGGTTAGATACTTAATGATGCGGCAATATACTCCTTATAGATCGCGCGATTTTAACGGCCTCCCCTTGATTCGAAACATATACCCTTTACGAGAATACAATTCAATGTGTATCAATCTGATTTCGATATGTGCCCGGTAGCCTTAGATAGGTATCTAAGCTAGAATATACATAGAAAAATAAAAGAGACCATTGCGGCGCGGCTGATGGTCAGCGCTACCTGCGCCCCTCTTTCCTCACCCCTTTTCACGTCTCGATAAGACGGAAAAGTAAGATTGCTCTTCATGTCCGGAACAAATACTTGGCCAGGGCCCAAGCTTGAGTTGCTTGCAAAGCAAAGAAAAGAGGAAGCAAGCAAGATGGGAAGGGGGAGATCAATCAGTTACAGGTTTGGTCAGCTTTCTCCTATATTCATTCTACAACTACCGGAGAGAGAGACTAGACAAGGCTCGTATTATGGCATCTACTATTACCTAGTACACTATTGCACTGGCGACCTTTGTCCTCTCCCCTAGCCATTGATTTCAACTCTATTATCGGTGGCATTCATATCAACTTTCGTGAGATGCGATTTCTCGGATATTGGGTAATCTGCTGATCCCTTCGCGGGTATAGATTATTGTTCGGAGCTTATAGCACGACTTCCCCCTTTGAGTCTCTCCGTCGGATAATAGTTGCCGTTTCCCAAATCAAAACACGAATTAATCGTCATCCTCTATTGGGATCTTGTGAATGCAATTGCCGATAGAATGACCTTACCATTCGTGTTCGGTTTTGGATAGCATATCAAATTAGAACCCTAGCTGATGCTTTATCAATATAGAACTACGCGGGCATTCCGAATAGAATGAACCTTGAAAGTCTCCAGACGATGTCTTTGTATACTACACCCCTGTTTAGGGATTAGGAAAGTGATAAAACACAGCAACTAGCTTGTATTTAACTCATAGATGATGACATGCCTTAGCTCTATATACCAACCCTTCACTTCTGGTGGTATTTTGGGTCGTCTATGTCTCACCCTAGCCAATACCATCCCAAATTGTAAAAGGATATTATTTGTTAGTATAGCCGCCACCAGGGTATGAAATAAAACGCCCAAAAAAAAAACCGAATAAGTGGTAACATAAAAGATGTGATGGAGATATGGCTATGTTCATGTCTGCTGAAGTAGGTTTAATTTCCCCCGTACCCGAGACGTCGAATCGAACATAATAGGGTTTAAAGCTCACCGTGAACAATTTACTAGCCACTAAATAATCAAAACTACGTGAAAACCAGGCACTGGTCACTGAACAAGCTTTTCGAAGCACAACCGGCCCCTCTCTCTATTAAGTGAAAGGGTCGGGTTGTGTGAGTTAAATACTAAAGTGATGTCATATGCCTCATATAATTCGACCTAAAGTGCTGATAGTTGTTTCTTGATTTGCTTGGAAACACTGGGGGGGACTTCTCTATGATGTTCTTACTAACACAAAAAATGGTGAAGTTCCCGCTGCTCTGAGCCTTCTCACAAGCCGGATAGGATAGAGTTGCGGAATGACATCGCCTAATATTGTTAGGTATTAATATAGAAATAAAATATGCTTGGCCTTGTGTTTATACTATTAAGAGTATAATTATAAAGTTGTGTTTGGCTATTAAGACAAAGCTTCTTGCGGTTCGATGTCATCCCTACGAAATAAGCCTGTACATAACTAACAAAACAAATCTATCGAGAATGGATTGCAAGTACGACACGAGGCTCATTGAATAAATGCAGGCTGGCTTCCTCTGGTAGGCTTCAAGTGTCCGCCCTGAGTAATTTTGCTTGGTTAGCTAATAGGCATTAAATATGAATGCAAGGAGCCTTGCAAGCGTTCCAATAAAGAGTGGGCATGTCTCTGACCTAATCTATAGAAACCTCTTTTATATAGAATTAATCATCGTTACGTGGTAGCCTGGCGATATATTTAAGTCCGCCTAGGACGCATTGGTAAACGGCTTGATTAGGTAGTTCTTCTTTCGAGGCGGAAACTACATGAATCGTTCGGCTCGGTATCCGCCAAACCTCATTTGGGTCCCGCTGGGCGTGGCTGTTCCCCAGGTTTTCACTATATGAAGGTGAAACCTCCGCGTTAATCTTGCCAATCGGTATCGTGGCGCTATAGTATACCAAGCCAGGGCAATCTATTAAAGACCTGATCTACTGTCACCTGTCAGCGAATAAGACCCAATGATTTGTGGCCTAGCACGAGCCGATCACATTTCCCCAAGGTAATTATGTCACACGGCATCAATGGCGAGTTAACATGGAGCTTTCCAAATACCCGGATAAATTACCTCGCCCTCCCGGGCCGGCCCCTTATGCTCGACCTAAAAGAGACGGAGCCGTATCCAGGGCGAAGCCCATTTCAAGACGAGAAAAGTCTCGTAAATAAAGAGCAGAAGGCCCGATGCATATAGTATCGTTTAGATAACCTGGCTCCATTTTTCGGCAAATCGCTAATCTGTGTCATACACTTACCTGGGCATATTGTATGCATGAAGCTCCATATACGTCGGTAAGCTGTTCAGAGAATTCTATAAAGACTACGGTTCTCGCCTGGGTGTAGATAAGGTAATTTATTTAGCTCGCAAGCAACAAGGTAGCTCCTAGGGTTAGCATCTCGCTTGGCATCATGAAGTTCTCTCACATTGCGGCTCTGGCTTTTGCCATCTCAGCCGAGGCTCACTGTATCTTCCAGGTAAGTCGGTAGACATAGATTAGCGATGGGGGTGCTGCTCGCATGCTAACTAAATCCCTAGGAAGTCTCAGTCAATGACCAGAAGCAAGGCTCACTGGTCGGCTTGCGTGCGCCAAATGACAACAATCCAGTGTACGATGTGAACTCGCAAGACATCATCTGCCAGAAGCAAGGAAGAACTTCCTCGCAGGTCATCAATGTCAAGCCTGGAGACAACATCGGCGCTTACTTCGGGCACATCATCGGCGGCGCGCAGTTTGCCAACGACCCCGACAACCCGATCGCGAAATCGCACAAGGGCCCCATCACGGCCTGGCTGGCTAAGGTCGACAACGCTGCGACGGCTAGCAAGACTGGATTGAAGTGGTTCAAGGTCTGGGAAGACACATTCGACCCCTCATCGAAGCAATGGGGTGTTGACCACATGATCTCGAACCAAGGATGGGTGAAGTTCCAGATGCCGCAATGCATCGCACCCGGCGACTACCTCATGCGCGTGGAAATCCTGGCACTCCACTCCGCTAAGACCAGCATGGGGGCTCAATTCTACGTGAGTCATTCTCGGTATGGGAGTGTGTGATGAACGGTGATTGCTGACTTTCGATTCCTTGCAGATGTCGTGCGCCCAGATTAGAATGAGCGGCAGTGGCACGTTCACGCCCAGCCAGACCGTCAGCTTCCCCGGTGCTTACCAGCAGAGCGACCCGAGCATCTTGGTCAACATCTACGGACCGATGGGCCAGCCGGACAACGGTGGCAAGGCGTACAACGCCCCCGGAAACGTGCCAGTCATCAAGTGCTAGATGATGACGTGGTTTTGTCGACTCACTGCGATTATGTGAGAGTGACTAGGCAGGCGGCCGATCGTCGCGTGCGCCGCATCGTATAACATACCACACGCCTGCTACTAAGTACTAAGACTGCCAGTCTATTAATTCTATCATAATTACACACTGTCAATAATTCGAATATGATGTGCCCGTGCATCCGGAAGAACGGCCTCACCCATGTCGTCATCGCGTAACCATAATATGTACTAAGTAAGGGTGTGCATGCAAGGCGAATGAAATTCAAGGCTCCAGGTCTAGGTATCTCGCCTCAGCCCTATTCACAATACTCTTTGTCTTAATACATGCAATATACATGTTACTAGGTTTAATGGAAGGTGGATGGCCTTGACTACTTGCTTATATTACTAAGTTCGAGGTATTATTTCATGTTTCAGAGCAAGCGAGGTATGTTTAAGCATTTGAAACCAATGCCACATTGTTGTTTCAGAAACGCCTGGAGCAGTGCTGGAGGATTGTAGGTAGTCCATCACGAGAGACAAGGTGCCGTAATGCTTGGCAGATCACAGACTAGGCATATGTGCATATCTTTCTCTATCCCGTGGCAAAATGTATCAATATCGATGTCGGCTTGCTTGTGAAAATTGGGCATGAATGCTAGACTAGACTCTAACATTGGTCTAGGTACGTAGGGCCTTAACCAATATGCTCATTCATTGTAGCGGATGGGTAGTCATCTCAGGTCATCTGTAGGATTGTAGTGGAGTTACTCCTCAATCAAGCCCAACATAATAGCAGCCCCTGTGCTGACGGCAGCACGATCCTCACGCTAAAAGCTAGGGAGATGGATACTGAAGCCACCACCAATCAAAGCAACTCACAGCAGGTCATCGTTGCTAGTTGCGCCGGCAGTGTGGACAAGCCGTTGTACCACAACGTCTAAGCCCGTTCCACTTACAGCTAAAATATGCAGTTGGGTGCCGCAAATATTGGAGCTCGAATCGAGCGAGCTATTAATACTCGGCTATCGGCTGCTAGATCTGTCATATATAAATAGGCCCTTGTTGTGCCCTAATAGTTATACAAACGTGGTGCGATGTGCGGTGTTTATAACATAATAAGACGGGTTCTTCTTATGTTACGGAAAAGAGAAACGTAGAGTGTGGTCTACCTATTCGTGAAAACCTATTTTGGTGGACCTATTAAAATGGCGCCGGCTCCTCTGCAACCCTCAACCACTAACATGAGCGCTAGCTCCGAGCCTGGCAAGATTGACCTAGCAGATCAGAAAGAGATTGAGGCCATTTGGAAAGAAGTCAATGCCAAAGTCTTAGAGCTGGCGGGCGGTGATCCTAAAAAGGCACAACGGACGCTGAGTATCGACGATGTTCTCAATTATATCGACCATGTGCAGAAGGTGGATGCGGCGAAGGCAGAAGAGTATGGCGCGTTCAAAAACATCGTCTCGCAGACTTTGCAGTGCATTGGCGTTGTCGGAGGAATTGTGACAGAGGGCGTAGCTACCGTAGGTCGCATGCGACTGTTTAGTCGAATATTGAGAACTGACACAGATTGTTAGGTCTTCGCTCCGGCGGGCACATGCTACAATGCTTTGACATTCGTCATCCAGGCCTGGCAAGGCTACGAAGGCACATTTGAGAACTTGGCCGAGCTTTTAGAGAAATGTGTCGAATTCTTCGAAAGATTGCAATCCTACCAGGGCCGAATGGACGCCAAGTTGACTCGCCTCGCCTCTCAGAACTTGAGACTCTTTGTTGAGATATGTGACCGCACTATCAAGCTGCGCAAGAAGCACACTAGGTTCCTCAGATTTACGAAGCAGCTATTCCTCTGCGATAACGGAGTCCAAGATCTATTAAGCATGATGGAGAAGCTCAATTCGAAAGAGGCGCTTCTGGTCAGCGCTCAGACGTACAGGCTAGTCAGCGACAGCGCCGGAGACATTAAGTTGATTCTCGACGCGCAGAAAGAGCTGAAGCGCGAGGATGAGGGTAAAAGGTGGCGTCGCTCTATAGCGAAGGCCCTGGGGTTTCCTGGGACAGCACTCGACAACGATGGAGAGCCTGTACCCGCCTGGCAGAGGGCACTAGATACTCGTTTAAACTCGCTGGTCGAGGGGACGGGTGACTGGTGGAGAACGGATGATATCTTCTTCTATTGGGCTACGGCACAATACCCTGAAGAGTCTGTCTTCATTCTCAGTGGTACAGGCGGTACGGGGAAAACATCAAGTAAGTATCTTCACATAGGCCGTCATTAGCCCGTAACTCTTTGGGTGTGTGATATCTAACAGGGCGCCGTCTATAGTGATGGCCAATACAATAAGATCGATAAGACGGCTGCGCTCGGAGGCGCCGTCGTCTCGCGTGGCAGCGGCGTTTTATTTCGCTGATGGCGACAAGCGAAAGCCAGACGATGAAGATGAAAGCGGATGTCTTGAGCGGGTCTCCAGAACATTACTCTGGCAACTCGCTACATCTTATGAAGCAATGACCAAATCGGTAGCGTCGGTGGTGGAACGAGCAGCTCCTTTTGAAGGGGCCCTCAACCTCTGGGATCAACTTTTCTTCAACAACAAAGAACTCCAAAACTCCAACACCACATTCTACCTTTTTATCGATACATTTGACCCGGAGCTCATGCCATTGCTCCAAAGATATCAGGAGGTACCTGACCGAGCCAAGGTCCGAATCTTTTTGACGGGACGGCCCGAGATGGTCGCGACCTATCTTGGCCAAGCCAGTGGCGTAAGCTTTGCGGAAGTTCCAATCACTAAGCGCAACTATCAAGACGTTGAGAAGTACATTGTCTCGCAGATGGATAACATGCCGATGTTGCGAGACACTGGCAGACAGGGGATATCGGAATGGCGCCAAAAGATTATGGTCGATCTCCGGGATAAGTGTGCCGGCGACTATTTCAAGTTGAACACGAGCCTTGCTGCTCTTGCCAAAGTTGATCTCATTGAAGACATACAGGAAGTTTTGGCAGATGCTGGTAAACCCCGAACAGACCAAATTAAAGCGGAACTACATCGCCTCAACACCACTCGCACCATCAAGGAAATCAGAGAGATTAACGAGATCATTCTTTGGGTTGAACATGGGCGCCGTTATTTCTCTGTTGAGATGATGGATGCCATTTTGTCCGTCAAACACCGACGGTCTTCTTTCACACTTCGAGGCAATCAACAACCCCCCTCCTTACAGCGGCAGACGTCGAGCGCATTAACACAATCCAGTGAAGCTGAGGAGCCCGCGGCGTCAACGACAATATCTTTACTTCCGCTCGCAGAGAAGCTGAGAGATAAGTATCCAATATTCAGCGTCACAGACTCTGGTGTAGTTGACTGGCGCAATTCCGAGATCAAGGGTCAGATACCAACGAGAGAGGGCCAACAAGATACTACTTTTCAAGTTGAGGGGTCTGCGCGGTCGCGAGGTATCCAGGAGTCCGAGATCAGCATTATTCGCCATTTTCTCAGCAAAGTCTGCCCTGAAGATCTCTACGATCGATTCCAGTTCGAAGATTTCTTTAACGAAAAGTTGGGTGCTAGACTGAAGGAATACATACACCTCGATCCGGATAATGCTGATATCAGGATTGCTCTCACTTCTCTCGTGATACTGACTGATAAAGATCTGAGGAACAAGGAATCCCTACGTCAGTACGCGATGTATTGGCTCCTAGAACATTTACAAGCCGTCGACCTATCTACAGCGGACCGAAAGCTTAAAGGACAAGTAGGGCCTTTGCTAGTACGGCTTTTTACCGAGGACTATGGCATTGACTCCTTATTCTGGTGCTTTGGTAAGAATAACCTTCCCCCCTTTTATTTTAGTACGAGAGTGAAGGGCATGGAGTGCACTACTTAGCGTTTTCTCTACTCTATATTGCACTGGGTCAGCCGAGTCCATGAAAGCAGCCGCCGCAGGTTCAGAGTATATAGTCACAGACAAGGCGCTAGATGAGAGCTTTAACTAGCGCTGGGTGCTATCTACAGACTCATATTCTGTACATCGCATCCTACCTCGTAGGGCCGCCGCGATAGAGATGATCGTCCTGCTCGACGCCCTAACCCTCCTTATGTGGACTAAGCATCAATAACTAACCTGTGCCTATATAGATATTAATGTCAGTGCGAAAACCTGGGAGCAGGATGAAGCATTCTTTCTGCGTGAAGCTCGAAATGAGTGGGTGTATTCTACTGCTGGTGTTCGCGAGGTTAGTCGGTACGTACATTTTGAGTTTGCTATTTCGCTTTTCCTGTTCAATGATAAGAGCCTTTTCCGTTTCAAACGAAATCCTAACGTCAACATGAATTGGGATCGTGTTTGGAGAACTAAGTATTGACCTATGTCATCTAGCTGGTTCAGTGATTCCTCGGTCACAAAAAATATCACGGGTGAAGTAGGTGAGAGTTTTGTCACTGCCATCAAAACACCTGGAGCAAATCTACACGTGGCCCTCTTATCGAAGGCCGCAACGCGTATGGCAGCGCATCAATTCATTGAAATAGAGTTTCTCAAGCGTCAATTTCAAACTGCAACCCGGTTCCTTCGGGGGTATTTAACTAGGGTAAGACATCACATCACAGCCCATGGTGTTGGCAATCGTACTAACATCGATTTAAAGCTGGCGGGAAAGGACATGCCCGATGACCCTGCTACATACCGAGAGATTGGATGGGAGGATTACGAAAAATGGGAATGTAACGCGTTGCCAGTGAATGAGCTTAAAGAGATCGAGACTTGGGCATTCGCTGAACTACCGGAATCCAAGTCTACGCCGGCCCGAGAGTCTCTATGGGAGATCCACGGCGCCCTTCAGGCCCTCCAACTCTGCGATAATGAAGAAGAGAAGAAGGAGATTTCCCAGAAACGAGCAGCGAAGGCTCTGGAACTTAACCCTCAAAACTGGCACGCGTGCCATTTCATCTCTGGCCGACCAACCACCAGTAAGGAGGAAGGTGTTGTACTCCTAAAACGAGCCAAGAACGCGGTAGACGATATCCGTGCTAAAAATAAATCCTGGATGGACGACTCTGCCAATACGGCTCTCCTGGCTAGAATTACACTCGACTTGGGTAATAAACTCTGGGAGCTCGGCGAATACCCCGCTGCGGCTCGTACTCATCGCGAAAGCCTGGGTTATGACTACGTCCATTTCAGCGCGTATGCGAAAGTCCTGCATCGTTACCAAGAGCGTGAACAATGGGGCGAGTTCATCGCGTTTATCGAAACATTGAACGAGAAGAGAGATGTTTGGGACGCATACTTTGATGAGCTTGTCAATGAATTCATCATCGACCTTGTGGATGAGGACTCCGACATGCTCGCAAACGCGGCTGATATAACCAAGCGATGGGACGTAATCGTGGGCTTCTTCACCATTGCCATAGACATTGGCAGCAAGCTCCAGGCTTATGAGCTCTTATTCTTGCTCCGAGAAGGGTTTGCGAGAACATTGGAGCTCACTAGCGGCGCTGTGGATGAGAAGAACGTTGTCAGCATTCGCATAGCTGCCCTTGAGTCCATCCGGGCTCACCCAAGTGATACACTTCCGCAAGCGAGAATAAGCGCAATGACGGACTCTCTAGCCCAAACTTATCTCGACGAAGCCTTCCGACCTAACACATCTGATGAGAAAAGACAAGCACTGGGTGTGACCATGTCTGCTTTATTGCCAGATGTCAGCGATGGGATGGACGCCTGGGATAATATCGTGACCATCTGCTGTATTATTCGCTATGATTTAAAACGCAATACGAAGTCTGAAACTGCGAAACTCTGGATTCAGAGAGTTGTACGCACCGGGTTGGAACTCCTCTCGGACTTGGACGAAGGTACGTTACTTGAATACTTGCCGAACAGGCTCTTTTATTTGCAATCTCGAGCTGACAGATGCCTTTGATAGATAATGACAGTTACGCTTATGGGCTGCTATGTAGGCTCTTCGCTACCATCGAAGATGAGGAGAACCACACGATCACCTGGGCGATGCGCAACGCAATCCAAGTTCAGGAGTTAGCCAAGTGGGATGAATGGGTGTCAACGCCCATCGCTTCTCCGACCAAGATCAAGGGATTTGAAGAAGATTCCATTGCCACCAGGTTGAAATTAGGCCTTCAACGATCAGACTCCTCCGTGTCGCTCTTCACGAAAGACCGAGAAAAGCCCACGTCGGTGAACGGTACTGGCGTTGGGAAACCCGCCAGGACAGTCACGGCTCCTGAACCCGCGCACAGGGATGAATTTCAAATTAGAACACCTCCCACGCGAATTGCCACTGATATCGTAGAGGCCGCTCCAGAAGACGCGCCCCCCAAACCAACATGGTTCGTCGCCTGTAAGCGTTGTGATGAGCACTGGACGGTGATGGACCAGCCGCTGTTTTGTTGCGCCGACTGTGTTGGGAATGTTTTGGATCGCCGGTGTTATGACTTGCTTATGAAAGACCAAATCAACTTGAGAGGATTCAATTGCAAGAAAGAACACAAGTTCTTAGAGATACCGTCTTGGGACGGGGAGCGCTTCGGGGATATGCCAAGAGGCTATTTGCCGTTGCCTGGAAATAATGAGAAGAGGTGGATCCCACTGGAGGAGTGGAAGGAAACTTTGAGACGAAAATACCTACAAGGATAAGTAGCCTCGTGGGTATTCCGGTCCGTTGAGACGCTTATATATCACTAGGAGCACACGCTATATGGGCAGGATCAGAGATGACGCCGTTGGGATGGTCTCATGGGGCGTTGGCATGTCAGACGCTGCCCCAGGATAGCGTCCATGGATACCACCTATAGACAGCATTACAAGCAAGATAGATGATCAGCACACGTTGCTATTGTACACTGCTATATAACATGGGGTGAGTCGACAGAGAATATCATAGTGGTAGATATTGAGCTAGGCTTCGAAGTAATTAATCCTGACGTGAAGAGCGACCAAGCACCTAACCTTGGGGATTGAAGGCGCTTAAAGGAGTCCTATCAATGTTGATACTAGCGAACGCGCGATTCCGAGGAAAGTTGGAAAGAGAATGTTAAAATGAAACATGTACGCAATTAGCTGTAATGGGTATCGAAATTGCTATAAACTTGATCTCTAACAATTGCATCTAGAATCTAAAGATGGATGACTAAACTGCGTTGTCGAACGATATAATCGAACTTGGATAGACGTTGACGTTATAGCTGTACGTCGCCATCCTAACAGTGTCCTTGAAAATCATGCCGTAAGCTCCGACGGTGTTCAGCCCATAGATCCGGAAGTTAGTCGTGGCGGCGGCATCGTAGAGCACCATTCCCTGCTGGCAGAGGGTGGTCGCGCCCGCGGCAGAGCATGCTGTGTCGTAATTGCTGAAGAATGAGTAGAGCCTGTAATTATTCGAGTTAGCCTGCGCTCTTCCATGATGAAGGACCTCTCAGCGTAGAGGCGAATGATAACTTACCCAGCACCATAAACGAGTACGTTCTTGCTCGCACTGACGACGAGGCCCCAGGCTTCGGCACAGTTAGCCGCTGCAGTGGCCCTCGGGCAGGAGACGTCGAAGTTGGGGTCGCTAGTGGTGTTGAGCGGATAGGGAGATCTCGCCGAGGGGTTGGGCTGGAAATAGGGCGTTTCCGTCTGGATCTGGCCCGCGTAGATATTCTGCGTGTTGCGGAAGAGATACTGGTAGCGGGTGTGGTGCTCTACGGAGGTGCCCACGAGCCAGATATTGCCCACCTTCGACTCGACAAGCAAGCCGCGGCCCGAGTAGATCGTGATCTGGCGCAGCGTGGCGTCGTCGATGTCGTGGTCGGCGGTCCAGAGCCATACGTTCTCCATGTACAGATTGCTGGCCGACGTCGTGACGTGCATAGCTATGTTGCCGGCCCTGCAGTTGTTGTTTACAGTTGTCGATGACGGTGCTGCAGGACAATCTGCATACGAGAGGCCTGACCCTGTTGTTCCTCCTATGCGCGTATGCACTATAGTATTCGCGGTTAGCAATCGCTATTTAGAGTGTCATCAAGAAGTATACTTACCATCCCACATCCCGCTAGGTGAAGCCGAACTCGAGGCAAGGTTCCACTGGATGAGGATAGCACCAGCTTGTGCGCCCTTCGTAGACACCATCATGTCGCTCCATTCGACAGTGCCCGATTCCCCTGCATTACCAACCTTCACAACCGGCTTCGGGTTGTTCACATCGGTGAAGAATGAGCCGCTCGACATAATCACCGGATAGGCCTCGCCTACAATCTTACTCTTGGCCGGGATTAGAAGCGTCGAGGTGACTATGTAGGTGCCGGCATCGAAATACACGACCTTTCCTGACGTGGCTGCAGACGTAATGACGCTCTGTAGGGCTGCGGTGTCGTCCGTCTTTCCGTCACCTTTAGCCCCGCTAGCTCGTACGGAAACGAAGGACGAGGAAGCCAAGTCCGCATACGAGGGTTTAGACCGCTGGTAAAACTTAGTGCCGCTCAAGAGGGAGGCAGGCCGAGTGAACGGTGTCTGCGTGCCGGCAACCTTGTTAGGTCCATTCGGGTGGTAAACTTGGCCGGTTACCCAGCTAGCTATGGTGGTTGAGCCGGTCGTTCCTGCGAGGAGAGTGCTAGCGGTTGGTCCGAAACTGACCGCGGTGCCGACATTCTTGAGCGCGACGTTCTCGATAGCCAGACTGCCGCCCGTAACGGGCAAGGAGGTTGAGCTTCTGGATATGTTGAAGGCGATCTGCGTGTTGGTGAATGAGCCGTCGAAGAAGGTCGCAGAGCCCACCACTTCCTTGCCATCATCAGCTCGCGTAGCCATGTCGAGGCCGACTGTGCAGTTGTTCACGGAAATGCCCTGGAATGTCCAGCCCCAATTCCAGATCTGGCTAACAGCGGTAACTGCATCGTAAAACGTGAGATTGCGAACTGTAAACTGCTGGTTTCCGAATACGGCGCCGTATTTACCGCCGTAGAAGATAAGGTCGTTCATGAAACCACCGGAACCGTCTTCGATGAAGAGACCCTGATGCTGAGTGCCGGCATTGCTGGACATCTTGAAGATGATGTTCTGCAAGCTGGTGGCTTGAGACGTCGGCCAGTGGATTCCAGTGCCGGCAGTTGTCGCAGGGATGGCGGTTATGTCGATGACGAAGTTCTTGATCTGCCTCCAGAAGATGTTCGTAGCACCGTATGGCAAGGCACCGCCCGATTGATACTGGGCGCCATCAATGACTCCGAATCCATTAAAACCTGCGGTTGCCTTCAAAACAGGCAGATTGTTGGGATTTCCGACGAGGTGAGTTGCATAGTAGCTCACAATGGACGAAGAGACGACGTAAGTTCCAGCAGGGAAGTATACAATCGCGTTCGTTGTACTACTTGAAGCGCAAGTTCCAGGGGCACATCGGTTCCCGTCACTGATAGCCTTTTGAATTGCAGCGGTATCGTCCGTTGTTCCATCTCTGCTTTATGTTAGTCATGTTAACCCTGCCGAACTCGAGAGGCGCACCGTACCCTTTGGCACCGTAGTCCTT
Organism: Xylaria sp. Z21; assembly: GCA_037356095.1. Classification (NCBI taxonomy): domain Eukaryota; kingdom Fungi; phylum Ascomycota; class Sordariomycetes; order Xylariales; family Xylariaceae; genus Xylaria; species Xylaria sp. Z21. Next base: position 338,126 of record JBAWJX010000006.1, on the reverse strand, counting down.
TACGTTTCGGTAAACTTTATACGTTGTGACATTCGCATTGAAGGCCGAGATACCCTGATGAGCTATAGTCTCATACCAATAGGTACTAGTCTGACGTTCCTCGATACTGCGAACATCATGAGATGAGAGTGTAGCTGGAGTATCCAGGGTCTCGTTGGCTGCGTCGACGTAATACTTGCTAAACTCGGCTAACTGCAAAGTAACAGCTTTCTCAACAGCCGGTATCACCAACTTCTCCGCCAAAGCAAGGGGGGCAACAGCAAGTCCGACGATGCTAGTGAAACGCATCTTGGCAGCAAGGACGTGGCCGGCGGCGAAGACAGAGCAGAACCCGAAGACATTGTCAGCTGAAGGGGCCACAACGGGTATTTATTGAGGTGCTGTACGACACCGTCACTAGGACACACGATGGAGGATTCCGACTAGGCACAGCATCCAGACCACAACCTAGTAGCAGCCCCCCATACGACGGTGCCGCCCATGGTGCTGTCTATAGTGGGAACACGACGAGTTTGCCTACGACATTGAAGACGCGACGTGCAGGAGTAAAGAGACTGGACCGGGCCACAGAAGGGCCTTGCAGACCCGCCTTACTGGATTGAGACCTAGAGCACTCGCATTATAGATCCTAGTTTAATGAGATGGCGTTCTAATGGGTTTAGTTAGGTCAGCTGAATCAGGCACCAGCTGAGACGCTACGAGGAAAATTGGAAGCGATGCATTTATGGTGGCATTCGGTCCCCCGGCTGGCCCTCTCATGGTCTCTTATTTTAGACATCTATGTAGGCATTGAACTAAAGCCTGGCGTATCCGTTGTCACGGGTCCTCGAGTTTTGAGCTTCTGCACCATTAAGCAATCATGAATGTCGTCTTCTTTTCTTTTTCTCAACAAGCTACCAACTTACCTATTTCGCCGAAGCGTGAAGTTCACATCGCACAGCGTATCTAGGGATTACCGTAAGTTTGACGTTTGCAACCAAATAAATCCCGTATAGCGCCAAGCGACTCGCGTTGCCCTTCACGACAAATCCTAATCGAAAGATGTTGGTGAACATTCGATCTTCGGCGCGTTTGCCTATTTGACCACCAGGATGAATGAATACACAGGCATTTTCGTCATGGGGTCCTTGTAGATGCTACGTTACCTAGCATAACACGCTCCCCGGTCACGATGCCTTCATTGGTGAAATAATACCAACAGTCGATCAATACATATGCAAACGGTAAATAGTTGGGCAGGCAGGCAGTCAAACAAAATGAGTCAGAAGCTCTGACTCAAATAAATAGATATTGAAGAGGATGGAGATGGAGATGGGGACATCGAACCGAACCACAAGGTTCGGGGTTGAGTGCGGGGGAGCAACAAGCACGAGCTGCCATCGTGGGTTAGCGTGCCCCTGAGGCCTTGCTCGCCCAGCCCTACACTAACTCTACCTATGCGTATCTATCCATGGAGCCCCTGGACGACTTGCCCTTTTCATGCATGCTGCATCTCAATCAATGAACCTCCGCAATGCGACCATGGCCCGCCACCCAAGGCGGCGAACGAAATGAACCCCTCATGGGGCAGCGTTGGCGCCTCATCTCGCTAATCCTCACGGCCGTGTTCACCATGGCGTTCATCCGGAGCTGCAGCCTAAGCTCGCTCGCCGCATTCACATTCACGTTCGCTGGCACATCCGCCTTAGCCGCGGCCCATGCGAATAATGGCAATGGCACGAGCAGCAGCAGCAGCAATTCACCAGGCCTGCCCATGGTGATCAACACGTGGGGCGGGCCGTTCGTCGCAGCCACAGACGCCGCATACCTCGCCTTACTCGACGAGCAGACGTCGGCGTTGGATGCCGTCGAGCTGGGATGCACCACCTGCGAGGCGAACCAGTGTGACGGCAGCGTCGGCTTCGGCGGATCACCCGATGAGAATTGCGAGGTGAGCGAGCAGCAGTCTACAGAGAGAATAATATTCTAGGGGGGCATCCAGCGCTAAAGTGTAGTGAGTGACAGACGACCCTCGACGCCATGATAATGGACGGCACGACCATGAAGTCGGGGAGCGTCGCGGCTCTTCGTCGCATCAAGAACGCGATTGGCGTCGCGCGCGCCGTGTTGGAGCACACCACGCACACCATGCTAGCAGGTGACCTCGCGACTGACTTCGCCGTCAGCAACGGGTTCGTGGCGGAGGATCTCACGACACCCGACTCCGCGGCGTCGTGCGCGGCGTGGAAGGCTGGTGGTTGCCAGCCAAACTACCGCATCAATACAATTCCGGACTCGGCCGCGTCTTGTGGGCCATACATCCCTTCTGAGGTAGACTCGAGCTCGGAGGACTACGCCACTCAGCTCCTGGCCCGCGGCACCCCTGAGGGCCACGACACGATCTCTATGATTGCCCTGCACGCCTCTGGCACGATGGCCGCCGGGACATCGACGAATGGCGCGAGTCGCAAGGTCCCAGGCCGCGTAGGCGACGGCCCGATCACAGGCAGCGGCTCCTACGTGGATAGCGAAGTGGGAGGGTGCGGCGCCACAGGAGATGGAGACAGTGAGTACACTTATCCCTGATTTATCCCCCGATTTATTCTCTTATATCCTATGATTTGGGCGAAAATCTGCAGTATGGAGGACCGCTTTCGGGCTAGAATCATATCGTAAAAGCCTGTGCTAATTTCAAAACCACTCTCCCAACCCAAAACTAACTTTAGGTGTTCGTAGTCATGATGCGCTTTCTACCATGCTACCAAGCCGTCGAGAGCCTACGGCTAGGTATGAGCCCGAAGGCAGCGGCCGAAGACGCCGTCAGACGCATGGTGAGGAAGTATCCGGCCGTGCAGAGCGGCATCGTCGTTGTCAACAGCAAGGGCGAGCACGGGGGTGCAGGGTCGGGCTGGACGTTCAAGTACGCGTATCGGGGTGGCACCATGAATGAGAGTGTCGTAGTCAGCGTACCGCCTCTTGACACAGGCTCCGAGCTTTGATCGTCTTCTAGCGTACGTGTTCGTGATATTTCCTCCAACATGCCAGAAACTATACGTCAAATACGTGAGGCGTTCAAACCGCAACGTACCATTTCATCAAATTTTATTATTTAGATCCGATAGCACCCGCGATAGATCACCCCTTACATAGAAAATGATATACGCAAGCAACAAATGACGGCTTATAAGGCACCGCACGATATGAGGCAATGAGCTGATCAAGGAAAGAGACACTGCATAGCAGGTGCTAAGCGACATCACATAACACCGGCTCCTGGAGGCGGCAATGCTCTCAAGACTTTACTGCGTAAGCATATCAAGAACCATAGATAGTAGTTCAGTCAGCGTCAATGACCAATAGAGACATCGAAATGATGGCAATCTCGAAGGAAATAAAAGCAACCAACCTATACGATGACGACGATGGGGGTATCAAGATGATGGTAACCGTTGTGCTGATCAAGACGGACATTTCACTATCACGCCAAGCTTCCATCATAAGCGGATAATAGTCAGGCAATCAACGCCACACCAAGGTCCCATATCGAGAAAATAATATGAAAGCCATAGTCCCCGGATCACAACCAAGCGAATATATCCTATGCAATCCCAACATCGTAGATCCATCATTCTAGTAGCGGTTAATCATGATATTATCTAATAGTTAATGCGCGTTATCTACTTTTACACCGTAGCCATATAATGTAACGCCCGCCGCGAATCCAACTCTTCAATTCTATTTAGTCCAACTCCACGCTCGCTAACGCCTCGGTGACGAACCCCTCTTCACGTGTCGGAGCAGCACTCGAATTGCGGTTTTCTTCTAACGGCGCCTCAGCCGACCCAGAACCCGTCTGCTTCCCCGCATCAATACTTCTCCAATCCTCATCCTCCTCGCCGCCTTCGCTCCTTCCTGCCTCGCTATCCGTCTCGGGCGGCGTCTGAACGCCGCGGGGGCCCATATTGCGCTTCAACATGCACATCTCGACGGCAATGCCGGGACCGAACGCACATCCGACCACGTACTCCTTGACCCGCCCGTTGGGGGCGTAGGAATCCATCTCCTTGCTGCGCAGGTGGTCCATGACGCTAAAGATAGTCGCGGAGCTCGAGTTTCCGTACTCCATGTATCGATGGTAGCTGGCGCGCATGTGCTCCGCCGATATCTTCAGGGTCCGCTCCGCGTTCGTCAGGATCGTCAGGCCGCCGGGGTGCATCGCCCAGTCGAAATCCGGCGCCGCACGGTACGTTGCGGGCAAACGCGGCTCTACACTAGCCATCAGGTCCGTGAAGGCGCCCTCGAGGACCTGCTCCGTCAGCTTCGGCACGCGCTGCGAGAGCACCACCTTCCAGCCCGCGGGGTCAGCGTCGAAACCAAGGTCGGCCTCCGTGTCGGGGATGATCCGGTGGTCCCAGCCCAAGAGCTCGTATACGGGTTCCACGGTGGCTTCTCCGACGCCGTTGCTCAGGACCACCGCGCTCGCGCAGTCTGAGAACAAGCACGCCCCGATGCGCGTGGCCTGCGTCTTATCTATGCTGTCCAGCTCGCTGCGCACCAGCGTTGTGCTTATCTCGAGCGCCACGCACAAGATGCGTGCCGGCCGGCCGCGAAACCGGTGCCCTAGCGCCAGATTTGCCGCCGTGCGCACCGTGGCCAACCCACCCGCGCAGCCAACACCGTGAAGAAGCACTTTCTCGACACTCGACGAAAGACCCAGTTCCTTCGCGACATAGTGGTCGAACCCCGGATTGGCACTGTCGGTACATGTAGTCGAGACTACGTGAGTGATCTGTGAGGCGTCAAGGCAGGCTTCCGCCAATGCTTTCCGCGCAGCCTCCACAGCGAGCGGCACGCCATCGCTCATGAATGTCGCATGTAAGTCCGCTATTGACGGCGGAGCAGCATTGTTGACTAGGGGGTGCTCTGATGTTCCGATTGAGGCGCGCGTCTCAATTCCCGTGAACCGGTTAATAGAGAGCACTCTTTCCATACTACATACACATGAGTTAGTCCACGGCCCAAGTTCATGGTTGTAGCTGGAACTCACGCAGGCGACTCTGGATGAAATTTGGCGGCCAGCTTGGCCAATTCGTCCGCCTTGAGCTTATTCGGCGGGTATTGAGCCCCGAGGCCGATAATAGAGAGGCCCAGCTCCCCGAACGTGTTGTTTGTTGCCATGGCGCTGACAGTTTAGCAGCAAAATGAGCCCTGCGGATAATTCCTAGGACAGACAGCCACAAGCTTTGTGTTGTTTGTCGTCAATAGAGAGAGCTACGTATTAAATAGGCTTGGCTCTTGTTGTCGGGCGATGACATAAGTCGTTTCAGACAATGGAATCAGGGGCACTTGGATTCGTTGATCAGGACAAGCAGGCTGTGACCGGGATGGTTGAGGTAACCTACTTACCCAGCTGCAGCAGGATCGTGCTCGTTGAAACAGTGGATGTAGGAAGAGCGCTTGCAGGCACGCGGGCAGGTAACACCACGGAAAAATTAAGGATACCGTACCTAAGAGGAAAAGAAAGGTACACTCTAACCTACTAATTATAAAGAAACGATATGACGGTGGATATTATCTGCCATCGTCGTATTGAGTAGGCAGATACGAAAACGAATAAGTATAGACATCTTACCTACATATCCACATACTCTAGATTAGGTATATATGTATGTATGTAGTGTCCATGAGAAAAGTGGTGATTTCTGTCAAGGCAATGAATGAATGATGATAGGTCTATGACGACTTCACTTACATCTGTGAACCCGCGATCCGATGCAGGCCTAGCTTAGCGGCTTTAGCGGCAGGCGCGGTGCCACGCGATAACGGCACAGCCAACGTCCAGTTGTAATTTACATTTCCAGAATTGGGAAATAAATGCTGTCCTTCCAAACGCGACGTAAGCTACAGGACGTTGTAAGCCACTTGTTTCACGTCGGCTATCTAAGGGGTTCGGGGGATCGGCTAGTGCAGAGGCGGATCAAACGCTTGAAACGTGTGCAGTATCTCTACCTAATCTACCCAAGCGACTGGGTACCTATCTGGACGTTATCTTGCCCAAAACGGGAAACAATAGGTGCCTATGAGGTCGTTTCTAGGCACTACCTAGGATCACCTACAGGATCCCGCTAGTCAAGAGTACCTCCCCAATTTTAACATCTTGAAGCCAAATCGAAGAGCGATTTTTTATCACTCAGAGCCCCCAGGTCAAATCTCATAGCTACAATTGAGGTAGAAGCTAGCATGGTTCGTTTGGCAAGAAGCCGTCCTGGGCAAGCACCGCGCATGAAAACTTCATTGCTCTAATATAGGTACGATACTCGGTACTCATCCCTATTAAGATCCCGTTTATACTGAGAGGTAGCAGCCCAGTTGCAACCATCGCGTCCAAGTCATGCCTAGGTACTCATCCGATTAACAGACGAGCGAGCACGCAATACCTTAGCATACCTCTCACACTCATCAAGGCGCCATTCGGATAAACAGGACAATGCGTCTAGAGGAGCTAGCCTTCTTAATGCATGCTATCGTTGAGACAGCTGCAGGCCTATCCTTCATCCTTCACCCCGAAGGACAACTTCCCGGCTGCACTCCCGCTGCTAAACTCATCTTAAGGCAGTATGGAGGGCTCTTGTTAGCCTCGAGCTTAGTCTGCATCGCTGTCATCGCCGATTCGAGCTTCGACTCTACTACGATGCGATTACTGGCCGCTGCTTTTGGGTCGTATCATTTATGGCCTTGCTATCGAGCGCTGAGCCGCATTCGAGACGGAACACGGCCTGGGGTGGAAGAAACACCGGTCCTTGGCGGTCCCCCAGTGCATCTTTTGGTCCATATGGTGTGCTTGAGCTTGTTTCTGTACGCAGTAGTCACGGAAACGTAACAGCTTCAGTAAACTGTCAGCGGCAGGGAGGGATTGCTGAGCCTTCCTTGGTGGTCGTTTTCAGCTTTTCCTCGACAACTTCATGCATTTCACCAATTCTTCGTGTCTGCGCATTTGTCCACATCTTCGTGCAGCATGCAGAGGTTTAGAACCTTGGATCATTGCCATTCTGTTGAGTTCGAAGCCCCGTCACGTATACACACGACTGTCTAACTATATGACGAAGGAGTCTAGTTTTAGACTCCTAGTTTTGTGTAAAGGCGATGGATTGCATATGGCCAGCTAGGGGCCGACGAAGGAGGTAATGGGTTAGCTACCTTACTAGTCGGTAGGTAGCTTACCTCGGATCGTGGAAAGGGGCATTATAGAATCGCTAGCACGCGGCCCAGTCATATCATTAGTAACCAGTACTCCCATTAACGAGGCCTTTCGCATTATGCTGGACTATCGACACCTTGATGTTCAGCAAATTTCCTCCTCCAACGTCTGCACCACTCCCGACACTTCTGAATCACCCGCGACTCCCGTGGAGTACTCCTCTGCCGGTGAATACGAACAGCCACAGCGACGTCGCCCCACCGTAGATCGACACACTCCATAATCTTTTTTCGTAATATCTTAGCGTAAGAAGCCGAAGTGCAGTGTATCACTATCGTCGGCTCGACGGTTTTTTTCTCTTCTTCTCCGGCACCCGCCGGGGCGCCAGGGAGCAAATTAACCAGAAACGCATAAATAATGGGAAATAACGGAGTGGAAGGACCTTGAGAAGCGACGAAAACCCCATGAATGGCGAGGTGTAGTGGATTTTTATGGACATTCGACGATGGGGGAGGTGGAGTTGCAGCGATAATCGCGTTTATGTGCCGTTTCGTAATATTGAAAAATGGCGTGTAGCCGTCACCCAAGGTGTAGATCTCGCCCGTAACACCTAGGAAGAAGCAGATTCGTTTGGAGGATTCGCGGGCCTTAGGAAGAGAACGAGGCTCATCAGGTAAGGCAGATGAATCCGTAGAAGGGGCCGGAGGCGCTGGGGTTGAAGGCTGGGGCGCGAATTGGTTCATGATGTCTCTGACGGTCAGCGGCTGGGATACCGCAGAGTTAGAACCGCCCGCGGGATTGCGACGGACTGTCGTCGGCCTACGGGGGATCTTTTGTCTCGATGCCATCTCGAATACTTATCAGACTTTCGGGGAAAGCTCGAGCAGATGGTGCCAGCGTGAGAAATGCTTATGCATTCGAAAATGAAATAACTTCAGGTTAGAGAGTAGCCGGCTATTATCGACAGCAATAGATAGATGTCCAGTGTTACTTCCCAGCTAGATAGACGTCAGCTTCAAAAAGCAGACAGGCGCCAAGTTGATCGCATTAGAATCAGCCAATCAAGTAATCTCTCTCCTCTTCACATCTTCGAACCCCTGTTAAGATGCACGAAAAACTACAGCAATAGTCATCTTACGAGCGAGTTCGCTATAGTCATCTATTGTTATAGTTATAGTTAAGACACCGTAATCGACGTGGCAGCGGTCACGGTCGCATTAAATGCGACCCGCTAGAGGTGTACATACGTGTTCGCCCGTAGGCTTGTCGGGTAGGTCGTTCTCGTCGGTCCGTTGCGGAGATGCAGCTAGAGCCAATAATCCCCGCGATTTCTCATCATCTTTAAACTACAACTCAAGCGACGGCTTTCTTTACCTGTCTAACAACTCTAGGAGAACTATGGAGGATGCGCTGGAAAATTCACGTCAGAATAGAGGCAACAGAATCGAATTTATCCGTAGGATCTGGAACCCGGCAGGTCTACCGGCAGGTCCACCAACAAACCAGCCGACGGAGCAACTGGCGAACCAACCAGAGGCCGGACCCGACCCTGAGACAGATCGGATTCACAGAGAATTTGAAAGCGTAATCGAAGCTGCGCGACAGGACTTTAGGCGGGTTCGATGGGAAAATCAAAATGGAGTTCAAACCCCGACTCAACATCTCGAGGAGTTGTATAGTGTCTGCGATGCCGTAAGGAGCAAGTTCTCTTCGGCCCATCAAGCGCTTTTCAATGAAGTAAGGGACCAAAATGGAGAGTTGCAAGAAGTATGTATAGCGATGATGATCTCGACAGTATAGAACCTCACCCCTGTAGTATATTCTATGCTTATAATGCTTTGCAGCAAGAAATCGAACGAAGGATAAGCCTTGCAATTCAGGTGCGGTTGCACTTAGGATTTACACTTGACGTAGGAGTTGGTACTCCAGGCGAGATTACTGTCGGGACAGCCCTTCCAGGGCAGCGCCCTTATTATCGAGACATGACACAGAGCATCGAAGAGGCAATGTTAGCGAATTTGGACAACTCAAGTGTTATCGAGTTTATACAACGTCAGCGCAGTTTGCGTATGACAGAAAGGGAGAGCGAAAATAGAAGACGGCAGCAAGAAGATGAAAGACGACAAGGAGAGAACCATGCGCCGGGGACAGGAGAGCACCAAGCCATGTTGACAAGGATATTTTTCGAGGACCTGAGGCGTATCCAGGAAGATAAGAGAAGGAACGTTGAGGACCACGAAAAGGAGGAGACGGACATACCTACCGATCGGGCATTCTCAGACCTTTTCACTTTCAAACATATGAGAAGACTGAGTTCAATAGAGCTCCATCCCACGAATAACTTACTGCATCACCTCTTCGTTCAAAGCACCGGATTTGGGGTGACGGTTTACGTTTTTAGCCATGCCTCTTTGCTGAAGACCTTGGGCAACAGCCCCGGATTTCCCGACTCCTATAGGCAACTTTGCAAGGAAACTCTAGATACGCTCCGTCTCCTCGTCCATCCTACAGACACCTCCTTTAAAAAAACCCCACATGAAATATTATTCGACCAGACGTGTCAACAAACCATCAGCGGCATGAGACGCGTTAGGCAGGTGGCGCATTACAAGATTTGGAGGGAGAGGTTACTCAGATTAGAAGAGGCATATAAAAATTCCTCTCCCAGAACAATCCGTGGGTGGTGGCATAATCGAAGGAATCGAGAGTCCTGGGTCACGTTCTGGATTGCCTTCGTCGCGGCGATATTTGCGCTCTTGGCGCTGCTGCTTGCATTAGCCGCCCTCGCGTACTCTATATTCATCGGCCAGGCGTCTCTCCATCAGGCTGTTCTTGCAAATGCTTATGCTAGCAACGCGAGCACTTCCGCTGTACCTTCGAGCAGTTCTGATGCCCCGACTATGACTGACACAGGGCAAACCGGGGCCTCTTATCTGGTCACGAATTGCTATAATGCAGCTTGCGATTTTTACGGCACTGTTGGCGTCACCACTTCTATGGATAGTACTTCAATTTCTTCATGGCAGCCAGTTCTCATGTCCTCACCAACGGAAAAGGTTGCTGCAGTTAGCTCCACCGTGGTCGAAACTGTAATTAGGAATTAAACGGAACGATCAACATTGTTCATATAGGTAAAATATATTATATAGTCAAGATACGTTCCCATACCTGAATAGATAGACTCGCAACCGACACATAGCCTTGTTAAATATCTCTAGGATAAGTCATCTAGTTATATTGGGGTAAAACTGTTCGACTAAGGTTTGGGAGACCTAGATGAATGTAGAATCTCGTGAAAGAAAGTAATCGCCCACATGAATAAATCCTTCAAAGTTGCAGCCTCAATGAAACTACCAAGGATTCTACCTCTATAAGGGTGAAATGGATTCCCCCATTCAGACGTTAAAGCTTAGCAATCACCCTTAGCTTCCCATTCCGAAATATATGCAATGCCATAAATCCTACGTCTCCTTCCCAGCAAGTTACATACCCGGTTAGATGTTGAATCAATAACCACCAACACAAAAGGTATTGAATATCTAGTCTGTTTGGTACTAGGATCGCCTTTGGTTTTCTGAGGCCTAGAACGACGAACCGTTGATGCGCGCCGTCGCCATTCCCGCATCCTGGCGCGCCCAATCAAGGAGCTGCTTCGCCAGCTCGGCGTCAGTAAGGTTCTTGGGGGGCGATGTGCCCTCCCACCAGAGGTAGTCGTCCCCAGCCGCCTCCCGGTACACGAATTCCATCGGCGAACAAGCGGTAATATTGTTGAGATAGTACGAATGAGATTCAGCATTGGGAATAGATGGGACAGCGTTGCAGCCGAATGAGTTAATGCCAGTGCAAACCGTAACATCGTCGACGGTATAGTCGATCTTCGTAGGGCTCCCGTTCGACAACCAGTATTCAGGGGTCGTGTGCGCGTAGCCGAAGAAAAAGGGCGGTAGCCGGGGCACGGGGTCGTTAAGATGCGTGACACGCCACTCGGCGCCCGGCTGGTTCGACACGAAGGTCGCAAATGCCGCGTTTCCTACGCGCGGGCTGCCGTAGTTGATGATGTCTACGGACAGCCCCGCCTTTCGCGCATACGCAGCTCCTAGGGAGCTGACGGCACCACCGAGGGAGTGGCCAGTGAAAACTATCTTGTACGTCGGGTTAGCGGTCCTGGAGGCATTAACAGCGCTCAGCACGGCCGTGGATATCTCGTCCCATGCCGTTGCGAAGCCGGTGTGAACCTTGCAGCCAGAGACCAGACTGCAGTCCTTTTGAAGAAAACGCAAACTGTTTCACGTTGTTAGTCAGGCGCTTTGTTGACGGTTTGGACGGAACTTACTCCGTTATCCAGTTACGAACTGAGTGAGATCCACGAATGGATACGACGATTACTTTGTTCTTCGCGTCCGTAGATACGAATCCCCGGATATCAGTTTTCGATCCCCTGTTTCATCATCAGTCGACCTGCCCACACAATAAGTTCAAATGTACTAAGAGAAGTTGGGAGTGTCATATTCAAGGCATGTAAAAGGTAGATTAAAGGGCGTAGAATTGTAGAGACAGTCCTTCTTCAGGGGGCGTAGGACATCTAGTTCGATATATACCCAAAGGTATATAGTGTCCCACACACATTTAGCAAAATAGGTTGTATAACGTACTTGTAAGTAGCGGTGATTTTGGCGCCCGCAGCGGTGACATCTGGGCAGGCATTCTGAATACAAGTCACGGTAGAACCCACGGCCTTCTCACTGTTGCAATAAGATGCACCAGCATATTGCGAGTAGAGTTTGAGAGTGGCCAACATTTCAGTCGTGATTGCCGCTGTTAGTTTGGTGTTAGATATCCTCCAATCCATACCATTATTTTAGTGACATACCTCGTTCGTTGAGCGTCGTCTCTGGCGCCGCAATGGGCGAGCCAGCAGCAGCGAGCGCGAGGCCCGAAATGAGGGACCAACCGAATAACTTCATCTCGAATTCGAAGTAGGATGGTTATCAAGAGATAAGTCCGACACGAAAGTCAATTCTACAACTGAAGCAGTAAGCCGGATTGTGGTAAGCTTCTGATGATCAGATCCCTCATTTCAGCGGATGAGCTCATGATATTTATATGGACCGACACCGTCCATATATGGTCATCAGGATCTACAATACGCACGAGCGAGAGGTCAAGGCAACCTTCATCAGGCGCAGCGCCTAGACGACTCAATGGGTGTTCCCCGATACCAAGTAGGTTAGGGGCCGGCGGATCTCGTGAGATTCCAATAACTTGGACGAGACGACTTGAAAGGAAAGCGATGCCGTAATTCGTGGCTGTCCTCGGTGGATTTCCAAGTCGTCACGGTTATTGTAGTCAGCCAGCCTCTTGCACGGAAACTCGACAGGCCGGGACCTGTGGTTGGTTCGAATGTTCACTAGAATGTACCTCTGGTCTCCAATACGTTATATTGCAAGAGTTCATTATCACATATGATCGCATCAGATGTCTCTGTATTACCTCATTCCCTCTGTGATAATATATATGCAAGTCCCCAACGGCCATCGACGCGACTAATGCACACTACGAAGGCATTTCGATGGAAGAGCATTCGATTCGTCCTAGCGGTGAATCGTGGGTAAGGCTTTGATACTCCAAAACTATTCTGTTTTGAGATCCGCGCAGGTAGCTTGACTCTTCTCGAATCGTTCATCGCCGCCTTATGCACTGTGCTCATCTTCTACTCTCGCCTTAGGCGTCTCGTCTGGTGTTCCTTCACTGGATAACGCGTTTCTAGGCAATGCGTATTTACAACTCCAATAGAGCTTAATACGAAGTAGGTACGCCAAAACGAATAGCAGTATGCCTCCATGTACGTCGCGACTATCGAAATCGGGTATTCATCTGAAGAAGCTCGTGTTTCCCCAGGTCGTAATAAACGTCACCTTGTCCTTTTCAGGTCGGATTGCCGCTATGTCGACTCATGGCATTCAATCTTATGCGCCAAGTGACACTGGGCAGCGCCGTTTCAGCTCGTTATTATATCATTGCAAATAAATTCCGGTCTTTTGCGCGTGATATCTAAGTAAGGCAGATAGTAAGATAGACAGTAAGGTTAATCCACGAGGCTCAAGCTGAATGAAGCATCCAACCACTCTATAGTATATCGACATATCCCTCATATTTGATACTTAGCAGAACTCTCGACTTACTAATAGATACCTAGACCCGCATTATCGCAGGAGCGCTGCCACGTTAAGCCAAGACACGAGACACACAATGATTAGGGCCATGCTCTTTAAAGCACGGTTACAATCTACGAGAGATACTAAAGAAACTGCCAGGTTGATTGTCGATGTAAGTGTCATGTAGTAGCGACCGTGTTTGTAGGCAAAATTGTATGGGGACCCCTGTCACCTTAACATGGGTCCATCATTAGATACCCCTTTTGTCATTACACCGAATAAGATCATACCGTTATATCTAACAATATCGCCGATCGGGCGACACAACATATTTCTTAAAAAAAAGATAGATTGTAGGTATACGTATAGACACCTAAAGGCGCTGGGAAAGCCGTCCTACATAGATGTACGCATAGATATTGCTATACCCAAATAGGATCATTGAAGTGCCTAATTGGGTTATACTATTAGCCCTTCTTACTCATGATACCCCTCTCTCCTCAAGTTAGAAATGAGGGCATTACACGTATGTAACGCTGAGACATCTTACCAACAATTGAGACCCCATACTATGTACAGGGTCTTTTGTTACAGGTCAGATATCTATAACCGAATGGGGTAAGTGCCGGTCATAATGTCAGCGCTACCAACGAAAGTTAGGAGCACAAGGCCATGACGTACATGTTGATATTCGTACTGTACAGACCGAAACTTCACGAGTTGGGGGTTCTTTGTGAGAACTTCCCTCTTAAACCTACTTGGGTATCAGGCTCTAGCTCCCTCCCCGACCTAAACGCATACCGTCTATATATTATCACCGTGAAACGATTCACATAGCCCTTCTAGACTAAGAAATGGAAGGAAAGGCTCAATTCAATGTTCCGGACGTTCCTGATCCCTGTGAAACTTGGTACAAAGTCTTCGGTGATCTCAACTCCGACGCCATCCCCCTGATAGTCGTACACGGGGGTCCCGGAGCTTGCCATGAATACCTACTCCCACTCACTGACCTAGCATCCTCGATGCCGCTCGTCTTCTATGATCAGATAGGAAATGGTCTCTCAACTCACCTAGAAGAGAAGAACGGCGATGAGGAATTCTGGACCCCGGGCCTTTTCATCGACGAGCTTCAAAACCTGCGGCGCCATCTTGGGTTGACAGAACGGCCCATCAATGTTTATGGCCATTCGTGGGGTGGCATGTTCACTGCCCAATGGGCTGCAGGGCCAAACGCAGCGAATCTTCACCGTTTCGTCATTGCGAGTAGCCTGGCTAGTATGGATGTCTGGCGGATTGGTATCACCAATCTACGAAAACAGCTACCCGAGGACGTTCAAAAGGTTCTTGATCAAGCCGAGAAAGATCTAGATTTTGAAAGCCAAGAATATCAGGACGCTGTTGAAGTTTTTTATAAGAGACACCTCAGCCTTTATAGGCCATGGCCAGCAGAGGAAGTCCAAGCTGCACTCAATTGGTTTTCTAAGGACCCAACTACATATGGAACAATGTAAGTGCTTCTTCTCGCGATCCCTCCGAGAGCGAGTCTACTCTAGACAAAATAGCGACGATGACTAATGACGCGTATAGGTACGGACCTAGCGAGCTTTATGTTTCTGGCTCTCTTCGTAATTGGACTTGCATTCCAGAATTGAGCAACATAAATGCAACCACACTCCTCATAAATGGAGTACAGGATGAGGCTCAGGATGTCGCGATGCAACCTTTCTTCGACAACATTAAGAAGGTCAAATGGGTGACTCTAGACAACGCCGCTCATTTTGCTCACGTTGATCAACGCGAGAAGTATATGCAACATTTGCGGGCATTCCTGCTGGGTTAGGTGTTTGTGTTTCTCTCATTGGAGCATGTTACAACGTATGAGATAAGATTCCAACGTGAAAAATCAGAATACAAGGTGTCGATTCGCACCATACTGCCTATTATTTTATATAAGTCGAACTTCTTCAACCTCTCCACAAAAATGAACGGGGTTAAGAATACCAGCGCCAGCTCTTTCGTAGACTTTGTGGGAGGGGTCGGTAGGCGATGGGCGTACCAGGAGGACGTAATAACGCACTTCTGCCGCCGTCGGCGCGATTTTGTCTTTGCCAATTGTAATGCATCTCCATTGGCTACCATCAAAGTTTCGCCAGTGTTCCGTGTCGAGTGCAACCCTTCCAGGCATTTCCTGGTGCTCAATAGTGAGTTTCCTCGCCATAGCGACGAGGCCGGCTTCGAACATAGCGTCCTGGCATTCGCCTTCCTGGAATTCGACCTGAGTGGGCTTTCGAAGGTCCCCCGTCCACTCGACCCCCCCAAATGGGATGTCGGGGTATGCGATTTCCCCCGAGTACGCCATCCAAGACCAAGATGGCATAAAACGATCACTCGCATACTGAATCCGCGTTAGGATCCCCGAAGCCCCGGCCGCCCAGAGCATTGACCTCTCAAAGAACTTCCAGAATATGCCGTAGTCGACCCTCATATCAAAAGTGCGCGATAGTCGCTTTAGTAGACCGGAGATGGCCACCGAGCGGTCGCTTACTTTCGTAAATTTCAATGCACAGTATACCGTAAATAAATGCTGAAAAAGGCGTATCCGCTCATTTTTGAAATAAGCCAGTCCAAGTCGTGGGAAATCGGGGTCACCTAAGAACTGGGATTGTGGACTGCGATCAAGTAATGCGTTAGTTGGTGACCGTACTCGAAAGCCATCGCCTTTATCAGAAGCGAGTTAGCCCCCAAACTTGAGGGACTCGTGGACGTTGTACTCACTTGCGCATTTGAGCAAGCGTCTCACAATGAACGCCAATACCACACTCCCAGTATATCTGAGCCGAAGTGAAATGAATGATGCGGCGAGATAAGGCCCTTTCCTGTAAAACCCAGGCTCGCGTGTTTAGAATGCCCTTTTCAACATGCCCCGCGAAGTTGTCAACAGCTTCGGCTAGATAGAGGGCTCCATCAGGTGTATCAACTTTGGCGTATGCTCTACTCGGTCGGTCCACAAGGAAGCCGTCTCGAGATGATGCAGCGGAGCTTGCTGCAATAGTAACATAAGCATGACTATATACGTCTTCCATCTTCTTGGCTTCCGCATTCCAGTCGTCTTCGTCATCCTGTATGATGCATAGGGAGTCGATCCAAAGATAGCGGATTTCTAGCTCACGGGTAGTCCTAATTGCGTCTTGGAACGTCCTTGGAAGACGATCAAGATCAATGTTAAGGATTAATTCGTCGATATTACCTTTTTCCGTGACAAAGTTTTGGGCTTGTGGGATTTCCCCCCAGCAATGGCTCAGGGCGACATACTTCATATTTAGAGTGCTAGAAGGTACGACCAGAGTCACCAGACGCAAACATCGAGTATCCCCCAAACCAACATCTAATACCCTCGTAGGCATCATTGTAGCACTTGCATCCCCTTGTATGTGAAAACATGTGTGGTTTTGATCGCAAAGTTTAATCCACTCTTTCAGTAATTGGAATTGCCGTGGACTAGCAACCTCAGGCAGTTCGGGTAGTCCAACCTGAGAGTACGATAGCACATCATTTCTCAAATTATCTTTAAATAAACTTTCTTAGCACTTATAATAAGCACCAATAGGGAGGATTCTAGAACACGAACCTGGATTAGAGTATATAGACACCAGAGGCGGGCCCTTTCGAGAGGCACTAAGTACAGAACCTTCTCGAAAGAGCTGAAATGGTTTAGTAAATTTGACGCTCTTCTTTAAAAAACAATGGCTTAACAACAGGGGTATTCTTGATGGAATAGTGGTAAATACAATGATAGAATACGAAACTAAACTCACAGGCTATCTCGCGTTAGTATTTGCTAATGAGCAATACTCGAGGATCTCACATTCTTTGTTTTGAGCTGCGGTCAGAATCTGTGGAATCGAACGGACCAAGCCACTATTAACTTACGTACTAAACAGATGTTGAGTAATTAGCCTCTTCCTTTCCCTTTCCTAGCTAATGTTATGCCGAATTGGGGGAGGGGGCGCTACCTACATTCTCGGAAAGTGACACTTTCAAGCCGGGCGCCGCGGAAGGCGCAAGTTGATGCCTATCCGAAGTGAGCTCTTTGACCGTAGCTCCGGATAGATATGGGGAGTCGAGTAAGTTATTACTTTGGGGGGTTGGCATTTTCTGTACCAGTTCAGCGGAGTCTGCCCGACCGTCCACGTCGACAATCAGTAGTCGCGTTTTGATCAGGTTTAAGATGACCTTCAGTGATGGATCTTGAATTTTAGTCGATAGCTTGCGCATCCAATCTTTAATAACTTGACGTAGTGAATCACCATCCCAGTAACGATTATCAGTCACACCCTCTTCACACGCCTTGAAGAAGTTTGTGAGCCCGTCATGCGGGTATAATAGCCAAATGAGGAATTCGAGGAACGTACACCCCAAGGACCATACATCGTACTTGCGAGAGAATTTGGTCGTTAGAAATTGCACCTCCGGTGGCTCGTATCTTCTGCTACCATGTGCGGTAGTCGTGGCTACGAATCGGTCACGAGTATAGGTGGCGTGGAACTTGGCAAGACCGACGTCTGCAATCACCAAGTTCCCCCTATCATTTTGCCCGCTTTTGAGGATGACAATGTTGGCTGGCTTTATATCCCCGTGACGAGTCCGTTCGTCGTGGAGCTTCTGAATACCCTCTGCCAAGCCCCTCATTTGTTGAAGAGCCCAAGCTAGTAGACTTTGGTCGCGACCTATCCCGTCCGCCATCCAGAATTGTAAGAGGTTACCGCCATCAGCCCATGGAAAGAGGAAACCCCTGTCATCTCCTCTTTCGTATGTCGCGACGGCGCGGATGAGATGAGGATGATTCAAGCTCCTCATGGTTTCTAACGTCTTTTTTTCCCTATCATAAAACTTCTTGACTGTGGGACCGTCGAACTCGATTGATTTGATGCTCTTCAGTGCAACTTTGAAGTAGCGGGGGCGGGAGGGAGTTGAAGTGACAGGAAAATCATAATTATGATGCCCTTCGACGATTCCAACCTCGCAGACCAAGCCGAACCGCCCCTCCTCAATGGTCATTTGAAGGCGGTGACTTCGAAGCGTTAGTCACCTCGCTGAGTATTGATACGGGCTTGAGAGACTTAGTATTCAGTAGTTGATTAGACAGCGACAGAAGCCTTCGAGTGTTGAGGTTTATTTAAGACTATCGCAATTTTCATACGTAAAATAACCTTACAATGAAGTGAAGGGGACTTTAACTCCCAGTAGTCCGCTCACCGTGTATGGTTCCAGGTACGCAAAAACCACTATCCCGAGGGTAAGCGCAACATCAGGATAAAAGGCAAAGAGCCGCATGTCCCTCAACTGGGAAGCAGCAAATGCGTCGTCATCCTCCTTTTGATTTGTCCGGCGAACGCTAGTGACCAGATCGATAATGCTATATTGGCGTCGCATCGGGCGCTGCGAGTTCTTTTGCCTCAAGCTCTTTGCATGATTGGCTGATATCCCATTTATCAGCTGCATCCAGGTCAGCTCCTTGCACTGCGGAGTGTGTCGACCCTTGTCGACGCTGAACACGTATGGCGACCTTGGCAGTTTGGTTCAAACACCCAACGGCATCCTGACCATTTCGCTTCGTGGCGCTCAAGTTCTCTTCCCTTCGAAGACAGCATTTCTACAGGCTAGTCTCAAGACTGCGTAGTGTATTGCGATTTGAACTTCTACCTGCGTCTTCATCGTCAGCTGCTACATCGCTTGAGAGTATGGCACTACGGACAGCGTGGTGGATGAACCCACAGCCAATAAGCAGGAGACAGCCTCCTGTAAGCAGTCCGAGTGGCCAGAGTGGCAATCAGCCTCCCCTACCTCACTGGAGAACTTGGCCACATCATCTGCCGTCTGCAGGCCTTTCGTGGCAGGTCCTTGATACGTATCTTCATACGCACCCGGGGGATGACTGCATTGTGCAGCAGTTTCTACACGATGGCGTTGCTTGGACACTCGCGAACGCTTTAGACTCCCCCACGGCCCTGGAGAAAGCGTTGACTGATCCGGTGAGGACCTAATTTGTTTTCTTACATAGTATAGATCTAAAAGTTCCACAACTTGAAAGCGATGACATATCGTGCTCTGACTTCATGTATACTGCTTTAGGTCGATCCCGCCTCATGTTCAGTATTCTAGTATGCACTTGATTCCTCACTCATTCCGCTGCCGAGACGCAACTCACATCCCTAGTGTTGTCTCCCGCATGCCGGCCGCGGTAGTTCGGCTGTTGGGATTTTATCTTGATCTGAATCCTCGGTTCTTCTCTGCTCCCTCTATAGCACTCAGTACTGGATCAAGGACAGATAATTGTATGTGGCTTGGTGGGTGAGATGGCAAGAAAATAGTGGACTAGACTTGATGACGATACTCAAGTCCAACACCGTTGTCAAACCGAATATTTGCACTGACCAGTGCTTTATCTAGATGCGTTTTTCCGACTACAATTCATGGAGCAATATACTTTTAATCTGAGACCCGAAGAAGCCACAGCAAATGAAGATATGCCTTCGATACGATTCCGTACCAAAGTCGGACCTGCCGCCCATACATGGCATGTGTCGTCGGTGCTCTTCGCAGCTACGCGCAACACCCATAAAACGGCTGGCGGTCCTAAGTTCTCCGGTGTCTGCGTCATAGACCCGGCAGACGTAGCTGTCGCAGAGGGTCTGCGCAAGTTGATGGAGAAAGTCGAGGACGGCTTTCCGGGCCCTCTCGACGCGGTTGGTATTTCCGAGGTTATGACTGAGGTGCTTTACATCGTGATGTTCGGCTGGGGGGTGATGCTGACCGAGGCAGAGAGTCACATGAAGATACTCGTAAGTCTAGTTGTTGGCCATCCTTTAGCTCCGAAACTGCGATCATGTTGTTCTTGGGCTTTCGGCGTGAGGCCTGACCCGTGTCTCTAATCTTGGTAATAACGGCTTCAGAACCAAGAATGTGTCGGCAGCAACCTGACTTCCGTCAACCAGCTGGCACTCATGCGCGAGCTGCACCAGTTGACTCCCCTCTGGGTACAAATGAAGCGACGAATAGTCATGGCTCGGGATGCTGCGCAACAGATGACAGAACACCCGTTCTTTGCTAACATTGGTACCCAAGCGGCTATTGTCAGCTACCTGAGAAAGATCATCTACACAGCAAATGATCACCTTGACCGCCTGAAAGAGCTCGGCGAAGAGACCAACGTGCTTATTAGTCTGGTGAGTTTCTGTTGATGATATATATCATAGACGAGACATTTCTTGCGTATCCACGGACTCGACTAATCAGAGGATGACATGTCTGACTTTCAAGGGTAGATTTTCAATATCTCTACTTTACAGGATACTCGAGCAGCTATTGAAGAGAGCAGAGCCGCAAATCGAATCGCGTCCAGCGTGCGACGACTGACTATCCTAACTTTCTTCTATTTGCCCCTCTCTCTTTCTACAGTAAGTTCGCTCTCGTCACAAAAAGAGTAGTCCCACACGCATCGATCCCCACTCCGTCGTCGATCAAGGTGACATCGGTTAACCCATTCGAATGTGCAACAGGGGGTGTTCGGCATGAACCTCCGCGAGTTCACTGGCGATTTGGACCAACTCTCTATTTGGGTCTTCGTACTTCTCGCTGTTGTCCTTCTTGGAGCTACAATTGGTGGCTGGCTTTTTTGGTCTAGCCAGAATAAGGCACGTAGTGGGATTATGGCATAGAGGGCAGCGTCTTTAAGGATATTAGTGAATAGTCAAATGTCCCATCGATGACATGCATTTTTGAGTCTAGGTGTTTACAGTTTGACCAGTCGATGCAAACAAGGATCTGTGTACAGGCAATGAAAAGGGATTTCTATGATATGCCTTGAGTAAGACGCGGTCGTTGCCTTCGCTAGTAACTGCACCTTACTTCAATATGGCCTAAGGAGAGGAATCTGCCGATTAGGTACTAAGAAGGATCACGACCCGTGTTGCCTACTTTAGCCGTTAGTCATCCCCGCAAGGTGTTTATTGATGTAAGTATTATTGTAAGCCAGTCTAGAGTTGACGCAAGTTGCTGGACTCCATAGTCTAATCAAGAGCCTCCTTCATCAGTTGTAGTACCCTCAAAGTAAGACCAACCAAGTGCACACAAGGCGACGCCAACAAGATACAACCACCACACAAGACCAATGACACCTTCTTTAACGCCCAAAGCGAAGACATAACAATAGTGTTGAGGCGGGAAGTTAACGGCTGGTATTTCCTGGGTGGCATGAGACGAATAGGGTGATCTATCAGAGATAGTGTAAGCACGGGCCCGCACGGGGCTCTGCTCGGCACTCCGCAAAACAAGTTGGAGGGCAGGTTTCGATACCATCAATATTGGAGGAAAATAGGGCGCCGGCTAGAAGACGACACAATTCTATAATTCGGCTTAGTACCATCACGGCACCGACTATGCTGGAGTTCGGGTTGTTAATACTCGGAGGAATGCTGCGAAAAACGATATTGCGAGATGTTCGCGTGAAGTAGTCCGCTTTCTTTCACGGTCGACTTCAGGTCGCCCATATAGTAGCTTCCATATTTTTCATCTACGATATCGAACGTAGGGCACAAGCATCTCGCCAAACTCTTGCAAGCATACGAGCATGTCGGTATAGGATATTTCTTGGTATTCCCGTTGGCCAAAGGCAGTCTAGTGGACTATTGGAAACACAACCCGTCCCGTTTCCTTTCGCCCAATGATGCGAAATGGGTCATTGAACAGTGTTTGGGTATAGCAGCCGCACTTTGTAAGATTCATCACCACAATTCTTGGAAAGGCGCCAATGGCGATAATTTGGGGCGGCACGGAGATATCAAGCCGGAAAATATTTTGTGGTTCAAAGACTCCGTAGCCGATCACGGCTCCCTCGTTCTCGGAGATTTTACTCTGACCCGATTCCACTCCGCCACCACTGTGAACATTACAGCTCCTGGTGATCGAGGCTTTACCCAGACTTATCGACCCCCGGAAGTTGAACTACACTCAAAGACGCGCTTCGCACAGAGTTATGACGTCTGGAGTCTTGGCTGCGTGTACCTTGAGTTTCTTACCTGGTATCTACTCGGTTACCACGCTGCTCGGGGACAAGGATGTCGGAGCTTTGTTGATGTACGGGTCAACGACGACGACCGTGGTCATTGGGGTACGGCAGAGGACAAATTCTTCAAATTCGATGGGAATAATCGAAGTGCATTTGTGAAGGAATCAGTAAAAAAGGTATGCCTGTTACATCTCTCCCCATTGATTTTTCTAAGAATAGACTGGCATTGACAAGAAATAAAATAGTGGATATAGGCTTTTCAAGCCCAGCCCGATGCCAAGAGCCCAACAACCCTAGTGGAGCTTATTGAGCCCATGGGCGCCCAGACACCCCTAGTTACGTGGGCTTTGGGTTCTTGGCAGCCCATTGGGCTCTTGTACTAATCGATTAATCTTATATTGCTTCTTTATAACTTTTATGCCATTTTAAAACTTCTAAATTTTTGGATATTTTAAACAACTTGGGCGCCCAAGTGGGCGCCCAACCCAACCCCGGGTTGGGTTCTTGGCGAGTGCCCATGGGTTGGGTTTTTGCAAACCCTACTCTGGTGTGCCCTTTCCGAACACGAGCATAGAGGCGGACCTCGCCAAATTCTCCGAGAAACCCTCAAGTCAACTTAGAAATTGGCATACATCCGCGAGCAGAGAATCTATACTCACATCAGCTTCTACCTACGCAACGAAACGAGTTATGCAACAACTAGAGAATCTTGTTCGCTTCGGAAGTGCACCCAACCCTTTGGGTATGATAACAGAAGAAGAGAGCCACGACATACGTACAGAAGAAGATGAAGAGTCCTCTTCATTGCAGTCGCCAGATTCAAAGGACTCCAGTAACCAGTCGACGCCCACATCAATCACATATCCCGGAATGAATACAAAAGGTGGAGAATCCAACGGTTTCAGGGAACCTAGAAAAAGTATAATGAGTGATGAGGTTAGACTGTTACTAGCAAGAACAGGTACGGACGATGCCGTGGCTCCTGGGGACCTCCGTACAGTGTTTGGGGGCTTGCAACGGTGGGGGAAAAACATAAGAACGAAGGTACGACAAATCTGGGATTGGATAATAGTCTCTATTAAGGGTCTTTATGGTGGCATTGATACACATGAATAATACATCAACACCTGTCATTCTAATAAGGACTGATCTACCACTAATAGGGTGATAGCACCAGATTGATTAGGAGCTGACCTGGTCCTATTATCAACAGGCTCCCGAATGTGTTTATTGTTCTTATGGCTTAATATTTGATATTTTATTTAAAGAACTAAAAACATCTATTCTGGAAATGTTAGCTTAAAAGATTAAATAAATATAATATATATACAGATTGAAACGAGTTCATGCTATACAAAATTACCATTACGTTCCCGAGAGGCGTCTTCGAGGGGCATTTGGCACCACTACAAGAGACCAATAGTATATAACCTAAGTCCATGCATGCCTCTACCAACTTCTCTGTAGCTTTGTTGGTGATGTTAGCCATGTATAGTTATAGCCAGCCATAGAGTCCACGATAGTTTGACTTCTTCACAGATTATCTTGCCTTGCCACGCACTAAACGTGCCAGGGACCTTCTTGTGGCTACGTGGCTCTATGTCACCTCGTAGTTGCAGTACGGTGAGACCTTTCTTGTTGCGCAACTATTGGAGGGACCAGGCGAGTGGGGTGGGTGAATATAGACTTCCCTTAGCTACATACGAAATACAACATCCATTTCTTTGTTCAAGTCTCGTATGTCATTTATCATAATAAAACGGCAGGGCGATCCTTCAATCGAAAGTCTTGACACACATCAATGTGTCGGACCATACAACTCAGCGTATGTCGTGTACTTCGATTTGCCTCCGATTTGTTTCTAGTTACGGTACGCTGAAGCTTCCTTTTTCAATGTCAGGACTGCAATAATGGGGTATGGTATAACACTTGTTGTTGCACGAGGCTTTCATGATGACGTTGGTGCCTGTACTACGGCTATATACAGACTCTCTTTGTCCGTTTAAAAAGGGTCACACAAACCTGTCAAGAGTCTGGCATCTTCGTATTAGGGAATCGTTCACTTTTTGTCTCGTCATGTCGCTTTAGCACGCGATCTAATACAGTACGGTCCTACAGGAAGATGGGCAGACGTAGAACACGAGTGGTCACTCCGTCATAGTCACCACGACGTCTCAACCGAGGACCTGTAGGCTCTACTGCCCGAATAGCGTCACTCTTTAGGTATTGGTTAGGAGAGACACGTACACCGGTGTTGGCCATTCTGCACTATTTCCTTTCCCGCTCAATGTTGTCCACCGCCCAGATCAGCTGCAGTATAATCATAGACTAAATCGCAGCTCCAATAAAGAGCACTAGTTAGTTTGCATCAGGCCCGCGACGAAAGTAGCCGACAGCTATGAACAGGGCTATGACGCCTAGACCAGCTTGCGCCCTGCGCCGTGTTGTATACCCATATCCAGAAAGTGTCGCTAGAGCGATGGTGAAGAGCTGCCAGTAGAAATTGGAGCAAAACGAACTACTTCTATTTTGGTGTGTATTTCACTTATTCGTAAGTACTATTCTTATTTCGTGATTTGCTATGTCATTCCGCTGATTAAAGACCTAGGCTTGAGAGCCAGGACCCTCCCGCTAAGCTTGGAGATGTTATTAGTCCGGGCGGGTAAGGCCAATGACCTTGGAAAGAGCTGATACATAGTCGCAGTTTAGTCTACAAATGAGTAATATTATTTTTCTGGCTGTCCGTTCCAGCATGTTCTGCTGTAATGCAGAACTCCATAGATTAATTCCTATCAGCTTGCGCAGGTTCGACTTCTATCTCCTCGGGTGTAAATACTCGCATTGGTAGGGGTGTACGCATAACTATCCGACAGTCCCGCACAGCGGCCCGTTGGTTCGTTCACCGCCACTATTAAGACAGGAGCTAACGTGTAAATCTCCATGTCCACTCCACTAGGTACCATACAGTCGGAATGCCAATGCAAGGGAGTGATGCATCTACTTAGTAGTTAGGAACCATCGACATGCCTAGTCTACTTCTACTTATGTTGACCTTCTGCGTTTCCTTCGCAATCTTGAGGTTTCCATCTCTCTACCAAAGGGACACGGCGAGCGCGAAACCGCTCAAACAGCTTAGTGATTCTCGCACGCTGCTTTAGCGTTCCCATGTCGTCGTTTATTACTATATAGATTATGGCTGAAAACACTCACTTACCTCCCGCCTTGAGTCCCGTCGTCGTCACGGGTGGCTGTGGCTTCATCGGGTCTCACATCGTCGACGCTCTGCTCCAATCCGAGCCTGGCTGCCAAATTCACGTCATCGACATTAACACTAGCCGGAATCGCGTTGCAGGTGTTTCATACCACACCTGCGATATATCGTCAGCGAGTGAGGTTAATGCTGTCTTTGCCAAGACGAGGCCGAAGACTGTTTTTCACGTAGCAGTAAGTAACCGCTGGAGTCATTTTCTTCCCTTTTTAGTAACTTGAGAGCTCCCGAAACGTGCCGGGAGTATGTTTCGGGAGCATGTTTCAAGAGTACCAAAATTCCCTAAAAGAGTAATTGCTAACTCCAGTGGTTATAGTGTCCCGACTCCACCGTTCAGCAGCCCGCAGTATTCCGAAGAGTGAATGTCGATGGCGCCCATAATCTACTCGAGGCCTGTCGGCAAACCAAAACAGTCCAGGCTTTTGTCAATACATCTACGTCTTCAGTAATCCATGATAACCTAACCGACCTGTTTGACGCGGACGAGACATTTCCTGTCCTTCAATATCCAGCACAGAAGCGTGTTTACACACTGACCAAAGCGGAGGCAGAAGCCGATATCCTCGCAGCCAATCGAGAGTCCGGTGATGCATCCATGCTGACATTGTCACTCCGCCCAGCTACCGCTTTCGGCGAGCGTGATACCGTGTGCATGGGGAAAATCGTTGCAAGCGCGCGAGAAGGGAAAGCTAGGTTTCAAATAGGTCCTGGAAACAACATGTACGACTTCGTATATATATCCAATCTTGTGGACGCTCATATTCTCGCCGCTCAAGCTCTCGTTCGGGCCTACGGCCGGGCCCCTCCAACTCCCGACATGAGAGTTGACGGCGAGACTTTCAACATCACCAACGAGGAGCCCGTCGAGTTTTGGGACTTCCAGCGATCCATTGCCGCATCTGTCGGGCTCCCCGTGAAGAAAGAAGATATAAAAATTGTACCTATATGGGTCGCACTGATGATGGCTGCGGTCAATGAGTGGCTTTATTGGATCTTCACATTGGGGAGAAAGCAGCCCATAATCACCCGCGAAGCAATCCACCTCACCACCATATCTCGCACTCTGAGTAATGCTAAGGCAAGGAGAGTTCTCGGCTATATCCCCAAGGTGTCAATGGACGGAGGTCTTGCTAAGGCTGGCAAATGGTTTACCAAGGAAGCAGAGAAGGCGAAAGGGGACAAAAAGGCTATCTAAGCAAGTCGTGTTTCATGTTTAGGTACTTTGACCCGCTTTGCAGTCGTAACACTCCATTAGCCACAATACAGGACCCCTAACTTCAGGGGAGGCTGCGAAGCTATACTACTAGCCTCATCCCTTGCCTCCTTCGTACAACTCAGTAGGTCTCAGGTGGGCTATTACGGGAAGACTGACACTCCGATCGCGTGAGATTTCAGGAGACCATACAAAATTCATCTCTTGGAAGAGCAGACTAGAATAGAGGTGTGCAAATAGGGCAAGATCTTCCTAAGTGAAAGGAGAGGAGGACCGTGGACCCTTGAGACCCCAAGAGGATCATTAGCTGAATTGAACTCCCGTTCCAAGCCCTTTATTAGTAAGCCCCTGTCACATACTATCAAGGTTCTCAATGGATGGTAAAGAAAAGTGAGTTGTATTGAGATCAAGAAAACTGTGTGGAGAAGGATGTTAAGACAACATTAGGTATGTCCTCCCGATCTAACCCCAGCTGCCTGTGGTAGAGTACCCTGATAGCCGTCCAAAATCTTGTAATTGGAGTGTATATGTTCAGCGTTGTTTAGTGACATTGAAGCGCTAAATCCGATGCATTATTATACTTGGATCTTACCCTCATATCGCCTCCGACGTGTCAATCAATGCCATAGCTCGTACGCTCGTACGTTCGCCATCACACGCCGCGATGAGCCAGTTTAGATCAGGGGATTGTGTCAAAAAGCATTCATTCTCGGTGCATATGCATATGCTTCTGCAACATGAAAGCTTTGTAAGTGCAAATCTGGTCTGAAGGTAATGGGTATTTAGTTTCCTTGTCCATTTCTCTTGAACATTTTCTATAATTTCTCTATAATTCAATATCAGCGCACCGCGCATCTAGATCTTCAAACGAACCATGCCAACGAAGCATTAGGATATTGACACCCTCAACAATCTGGTCGGTTAGAGGCTTCATTCCGTCATTCTCCGTCTATTCTCTGGTCGATTTCTCGTCCTCCTCGACACCAACGTTGGCCTTCAGACTATTACCTCCGAGTTTAGGGCTCTCTAATATGTAATTAGGGCTGTTACCGGCGCTGGTGCCGCAAGAGTTCTTCAGGGTACCCTTAGAAAAAGTCCGGTATATATAAGCGTCGCGTTCGTCATTGCTATCACAGTTGATGCGGCTCTTGGAGGCGCATTCACTCAGGATGCTACCTAGCGACGGTGCTTTTAGATGTAAGTTCTCAGATAGCTTCCCCCAAAATGTTATTTGTTTTATGATTCTTTCGATTCAACTACCTTCTACTATCCAGAAATCTCCCGATCTGTACAGTCGCCCTAATCGGGCTCACTCATTTTCGCCTCAAGACGACGAAAAGTTCGACCGCTTACTTCCTCTTCCGACGAAGCTTTCCAACCCTAATCCCCTCGGCTGTGAATTTTTTCGCAGTCGTATCCATTTTACACGTATTGCAATGAGGAGGTCAAATAAAACCTTGGATTTATCCCGATGGTATTGGGTGCTTCGTCGACGCCGCGTCAATAGGAGTGCTCTTCGTCCACATACAATTGAAACGCCGGGATATGGCATTAATACCTCCCAGGATTGAGAACACGATCTACTTGGACAGGCGCAGGTACCATATTCTTCTTTGGGGCTCAGATACAGATTGTATAGCGGTTGTTGATGTGACGGCGCTTGACCTTTTTCCTGAACTCCGCCGATTTTGGACCCTTCAAGATGTTTTCTTCCTGCCTTTCTAGTTCAAAGCCGCCAAAGATACTGGTTCAGGAATGACAGGCGTAGACTTCGTTACTCATCTCGTTCCCCAACTAGTTTCACTTATCGCCGTCGCCGGTCATGTAAATCGGTTCGGTTATTATGTGACCTATATGGTTCTAGGAGAACTTGTTTGCATTGTTAGCTGGGCCCTACTCACATAGCTCAATGTTGGTACGAGTGCCACTTTTTAGGCTGCCTCTTTCATTGCGGCTGGGCTAGGATCTAGAATGACAATGCAGTTTCCTTGCACGGCCGTTTCGCTTGTTCTTGCTAATAACGATATACCGGTTGGTAACGCTGTTGCTGTACTCTCTTATGAGCTCGGGGGCGTAATCTAGCAATTAGTATGAACGCCGTAAACCTTCAAGCTCTAGTCCAAACGCAAGAGGACCTACAGGCCGCCCAGGGGTCTGGGACACGGCGATTCGAGAACGATGGTTCGGGTATCGAGACGACGATCTTCACAATTCTACCTCGGTAGTCTACATCATCTCGCTCCACGACTCCTAGTAGATGAGGGGATGAAGGCACATATGGTTGTGTGACCCGTAGCCATTATGACACTCGCAATTGAAGTAAATATCCCTTCCTTGACCTCCGCTAGTTAGTCTCATAAAACCTATGCCATCACTCAGCTACAATGCGGTCAAAAAGAAAGAGAAGCCAGCAGAGCGCTTCTTACCGAGCGTTCAATATCACACGTTATATAATCGTCCCCGGATATTTATGAATTAATAGATGCTTTCAGCAGTGATCAATGATCAACTACAGCCTCCTTTGTTATGGCGGCCTGCCTAACTATTCGCTCGGTGACCAAAACCGCTGACATGGAAAGCCTCTAGCAAAGACGAGCGGGAGAGCCCCGAAGACAATTAATGTAATTAATCGAGCGGGGCCCTAGCTTTTCATTGCTTGATCCATTGAAGAGCGAGGCGATTTATAGGTCTTTCTCTTCACTTTAGTTAGTCGCATGGCCTCGGAAACACGGATCTAGGCACTGGCATAGCCTCTGACGCCGTTATCATTCAGATCCGTATTCGAGGGAATGATCGGAGGCACGATACCAGAATGCTTCTCTTGACTCCTTTCTATGATAGTACAAAGGATACAATGCGATGCTAGTTGGCAATCCCTAAGCACTACACTTACAGTCATGATATATGTTTTGCGTAGGTTGATAGTGGCGGCCAAGGTGCACCTTTATCTTGAGCGCTTCTGTCACGCCCTTCTCGATTTCCATACCCCCGGCACCTTTCCTTTCTAGAAGATCGAGCACACGGGTCTACTTGCCGTTTCGGTTTGGTGGGCTCATTACGCTTAGGCCTTCCAAGTTCCAGTCTCTTAAGGGATATATGCCTATGGCGTTCGAGGGATATAGCCCTCAGGAGCTGTAAATTCTCCATCTTAGTTTCCTTGTCACACAGTAGTGACGTTATTATTGCGCCATGCGCATGAGCCAAGCGGGGTTAGTAGTCAGAATAACGGAGTGGAAGAAAACTGCAAGGGGCGGATTGAAGGAACTGAATGCCATATACTGAGGCGGCGTCGTACGCAACTAGGCCTATCACGGGATGGAGAGCCTCGGTTTGACTCCCCTATGTTGCGACCGCACAATCCGGATACTCTACCCCGAGTTCTCTCGAAGGGTTGGACAATAAACACCGGCCTCGTCTGTAAATTTTGTCTTTATAATA
Source organism: Xylaria sp. Z21 (assembly GCA_037356095.1). Taxonomy (NCBI): domain Eukaryota; kingdom Fungi; phylum Ascomycota; class Sordariomycetes; order Xylariales; family Xylariaceae; genus Xylaria; species Xylaria sp. Z21. Next base: position 307,808 of record JBAWJX010000006.1, on the reverse strand, counting down.
TAAGTACCTATCCATCCCTTCGAATCATAGCTCAGTACCGAATCCAAAACCACAGCTCGAATTTGCAGACAGTACGAAAGGGTGTGCTTGGTGGCCGGCCCCCTTTGCTTTGCTTCACGCAACCTTCTTGACATCAGAAATAGGTATATCATATAATATGTAACGTTTGCTCTCATCCTTCCATTTCCCGTATATACTAGTATTCCCCGCTTACGACATTCTTGACACTCATACACATGAGTGCAAAGGAAATCATCGAGGCAAACTTTTACCACCGATTCTATGCGAAGGTATATATATCTTAGATGAACTGAGACCACATTTCTCTCAAGTAGCGAAAGCTTGCAACGCAACGGCTCTCTCGACAGGTGTGAAAAGCGAAAACAACGTTTTCGTAATCGAAGGCGACTCGAGGGTCTCTAGCAATCCCTTGCATGCCTCTTGGACTTTCCTATTCCGCAAACTATTTCCTTCAGTGAATAAGTAGAGTCGAACCTAATTCGCAGGATTGTCATGTCTTGTAGTCGCTTACTCAACCGTAATAAGTCTAATGGATTTCGCCTGGGTTCATAAGGAATGTTAGCACTAACTTAATAGGTTCCTAGCTAGCAACCTCTTCCGATATTTGTTGAAGTAGGTAATTATGCCGTCTGATATTCGGAGGCTATGGATATAGATTGTCCGTCATAAATCCCCGTTCCGCGGATTGTAAGCAACATCGGCAGATCCTAGTGCTCACGCAGTTGACTCATGCATACGATTTCCTTGTTACTGTGGTGTATCAGGTGCGTTGACTATTGGCTGAAACCGAGTAGCCGGCACCGTAGCGAGAATTGTTATTATGAAATCGAAACCTCTAGAAAAAAGGAGCGGCCAATTCGGGTTGGTTGTATCGAGGCTGAGTGCTGGGGTTCGCTGCCTCGACGCATGTTGGCGTCGTGCGCGTGACGTTGGCGTATGCGGGGACGGCATGAAGCGAGCCAGCTAGCTGGCGAGCATCATCTCACTCCGTTGATCCACCTGCCCTTCATGAAGGTAGCGCCAAGGCCTCAGGTGTTGTGTGCGCTGGAAATGATACGAGTGGTATCTTATTATAGCAGGAATAGCCCTAGACTAGCTTTTTTGCTGCTAGGGGTTGAAATATGTCTCGGTATTGGGCCGAGAGCAACAGTTGGAGCACACGACCTAACGCCTGAATACAGGTCCAGGGTCTAGGCTAGGCGCAAGGTTGTAGTAAGGTGAGCGAAACTTTGAGTCGTGACCAAGTCGTCGGGATAAGGGTGTCAAGAAAGTCAAGTTGCCAACATATTACATCGTAAGTGTGTATGACCAATCAGTCCACATCGCGGGATAATGCGTTGGCCGCTAGACTAGATCGTGTGCCGTATTCATTCTTTGGAGTTGTTGCTTGGCAATTTGGCGAGTGTCAGCTTTGGGGTTAGACAGCCTGAGACAGAGGAGACCTACACAGCATTGTACGAGTCCGTGGGCTTTCCTAGCCCCGAATCCCTCATTGAGGTTGCAGAAAAGGAAAGTTCTTCGTGTAGATCGCCAAATCAAACGAAACAATACAAAACACGCTTACTCTCACCGCGTCAAATATTACTTTGGTACCGATAGCAAGAAAGGCGGTCGGAAACAAGGTAATCGAAGGCCGATCTGCCGAATTTGCGGGAACGACAATATGCCCAGAATAATCATTGCAACACTGGACTAGGGCGGGCCTGTCTGCAGCGGCTCTGGTCCCCGGTGAGCATCTGCAAAGTGAACACGATTGCCAACGAGTCTAGAGCGTGTCCTCCTCTTCTAAGACCAAGAATAAGGCGAATCCTCTTCTTTAAAAGTAGGTACTTACTTCGAAGTATTTTAACCGGCGTATTTATCCAACGATGTCAGTGTGTTCAACCACTGAATGGTACTCTCAGGGACCATGTATGTCGGGAGGACTTAACTCAGGACCAGGAAAGGGTAGGTAGTATTTAACGGTAACAATTACCAGGGCGGCTGACCCGCTGGCGAACCCCAAAACCGAACCCTCGGGAGCGGTACTAAACCCACCGGAAATGTGTTTGTCTTCGCCTCTGCAGGGTCCTTGTGCAAACGCTCTGTACATAGGACTTTTCATCATAAGTAACTTTTCATGCCAGGGTTTGGATGAAACCAACGTGTATCCAAACGAGAATGAGACCTATTGTAACCTACATTAGTGAGGAAATGAATAAGGCCGTCAGTCCTTGGCCGGTTTCTTCCAGGTACATGTCTCTCTTGGTAGGTAGCTTGCGACCACACATTGATATCTAGTCGACTTATTGAAGGCCGATATGTCTTACACCCCCAAGCTCTCCTATTGGAATGAGAGCGAATCATGTCCCATCCTTAGATGTTAGGATTAGATCTAATAGCTTGTTTTTCCACATACCTAAGCATAGTATTTTAGACATATAGCGCGTTCAGGGTTACTATTCCTCTCCGTAGATTACACCGCGAGGTGACGCGACCCCGTACGCTTTAGTGCCTGGGGAAACGTTTCGTCAGCTTTGATGTGAACATCGTACGAAATGATCCGATGAGACTTCTGAAATCCTTTGTGCGTAGATTACGTCTTACCTTGCCTAGAGGTGACCGCCGCTAGTAAACGGAAATATGCGCCTCCATCGTTGTTTGGCTTCCGACGTGCTACAATCAAATTTAACGGGCAAGAGCACGGCTATGTACTAGATAGATATGATGCTACGGAGGCAGCAGCAAGCAAGCTCAAGAATAATCCCCGCCAGCTGAATGCGACGCCGCTGATCTATGTGACTCTTGCGCGACATAAAACTTCATCGCAACCCAGCCGCGACCATCCATTCGCCGGATGGGCAGGGATATAACGGAGACCTACGTATAGACAGGGGAAAGGACTGCCAGACTTCGTCACGATACTGATTAGCGCTAACAGCCTCATAGATATATCGTGTCTCATCAGCTCCGAGAATAAACTACCGCTGGGGAACCTAATGTGGGTGCGTTCTCGAACTCAACATGCGGGCGCGTGGGAGATCCAGCGGGCCGAGACTACGACTGGTTCGCATGATTACCGTTTGGTCGATTCAGAGGTTTAGACGGGCGAAGAACCAGGCCCTATGCCAAGTCGCTACCTCCCTAGATCGTAGACTTATCTCTACACTTTTGTTCTTCGTGCACTTAACGTGCCGGTTGTAAAACATCTGCAGGCTTGCGGCCAAGCCCGATGCTATTAACAGCCATTCCATCACAAGACCTAGTTACCGACCCGGTCCTACCGCGCACCTCATCGCGGTGTAATTGATTATTTCTTCCCATGTCTCGAGGCAGGATGACCATGCCGAGCGAATGAGGGGTGCCGGTTTCTGCACGAACTGCAACGGCCATCCTTCATGGAAATGAACGATATGCCCTTCCTACGACAGTGAGCCTGATCGACTTGATGTGTTGGCACAAGGAGCAGCCTTGCATGCAATGCGTGAGAAATGGCCGGAGGGGGTGAGCAGGTGATTGCGATCACGTCCCACGTCCTATTTATTTCCAGAATGAGACATGTATGTAGGTGAGACCAGACCGACTTGCTACTGTAATTCTCTCTGCCCGGCGTAATCGTGGTCGTTCCTCTCGGGTTTGGTGATATTACCTACGCATACTCTGGTTTCTTTGTGTGCGTACCCGCCACAACCGCGTCCCCCACGAAATGCGAGTTGTTGCTGTTGTGTCGCAGCGGCCTGCAGAACACCCTGCAGCTTCATCCTTGAGAGACCCTGCAAAGCCCGACGACGACCATGTCGGCGACTGCTCCGCCCGCGGGGGTGATTCAAGTGCCCAGATGGGCAAAATTAACAACGGGGACCTCGATAATAGTAGACCCCCTGAGTTTGCATATCGAAATATCGGCACAGTACATCTACTCTGTGATTCGGCGAGTTTCCACTTCGTAATAAGAATTCGACGATAGCATTGTTCCTCAAAGCGTCAGCCTCGATTTGTGTCGTATTTATTCATCACAGGGCTTACAGTACTGTAGCGCTTATACGAGAGACACGCGGAAGACGGAAGCTGTACCGGACCAAAGACCTCTCGGTGGGTCCGTAATGTTTTAGTTAGGGAGATGAACAGTTCTCAGGAGAACAGTATACCGGTACTCCGTACTCAGACACAGAATACCCTCCGCTGACGTATTCTCTCTTACAAAAGTCCCCTTAGATAGGAAAGAGCGGTCTACCTATAGCATCATGCTTGAAGGGTAAGAGGAGTTATACCCCTTTCAAGATGGACTTCATGATGGGTAGTCTGTATATGCATAAATAGCTTGTAGTTAGTAGCATTGGAGACGTAGGGACTACATGGTGAAGGTTGTTAAAGCGGTTGTGAAAAGCTGGCTAGGGTACAGCAGTACTGGATATTAATAATATATTAGCTCATGAGCGTGTCAATTACGACCCGGTAGGTGTCACTTTGTCTATCGGTCGTAGCAAGAGAGTACTTGTTAGTGAGCACTATCTTGAGGGACGGGCCGAGGGGGTATAGTAGCCTTATGTCCGTGGAAGAGTATATAGCGCGCTTATATTACACAAAGCCGCTACAGTCTGTCAATCACACTTCCGCCTCGCGGAGGAATCACGGTGGAGAGAATGCACCAACAATTAGAGAGGATCGCCAATAATAGCGCATCAAGCTTACGAGTTACCCTCGACCCGGCGTTGGATGGTTATTCAGTGGAGGCTGAGGTCATCTTTAGCTTGCATCTCTTCCCCATGAGATGGCTCCAGGTTGGCCCCCAACGTTGGAGGAGACGCGCGTGATCTCTCGGGGAATCCTTGTATTATACGCGATTGGTAGATTCAGCTTGTACCGAAGCGTTATTCAGGAATCCTTCGAGCTGACTGTTAGGTACTTGCCCCTGCTATTGCGATGGCTGCCGCGTCAAATCTCAAATTCTATTTCACCTCTTGCTGACTTCATCTCACGGACATAACCCATATAGCTAGTAGCTGAATATTTACTTTGAGAGGATATTCAATAGACCCTAGACACCTCCTGCACACATAATCGTCTCAGGCGTGGTAGCATTATAGTTGAGTCATGTGATATATATCGTGTTCGAGCTTCAGTGAGTAGTAGGTGGCGTTTTGAGTTATCTGAGGCTCAGTCATCGCTAGCAGCAAGTGTAAGCGGCCTTGTTTTCAAGTAGCACATTGGAGTCTGAGGCGATAATGATTTTTGATAGAATTCTAGACCACTCTTGGCATAACCTTTCCTAGAATGTATGATTCCATCACTCGAGGCAGCGGAGACTCTGCCAGTTTCAGACATCATCGCATACTACCCCTTTCAGCTATGCACGCATGTTCAGTCTTGCTAATCCTCCTATCTGAGTGAGTAATTTAGTTCCTGAGAGGCTCCCGGCGAGATAAGGCAAGAAACGTATCCTAGGTCAAATAGTAAAGGAGGGCCGTCGAAATAGGAGACGTGGCAATTAGGTGAGATAGGCTCGTAAATCTATTTGTTGGTTTCCCGCCTGTAAGCTGACGTTGTGATGGTATGGAAGAATGAGCTCTGATACACATGTCTGAATAGCCCCGAGTGTATGAACTGCGTAGGAGCCGACGCACAGTGGCTGTCGCCGCCCGTCGATCTTCGGAGGAGTCGGGGATCAAGCACTATGATGTGCATGTGCCGTCCCTAAACGATATTCAGGGTCCGTCCAATGGCCGTCACCGCAAACTGTCACTTGGCCTACCTATATTTCTAAACAAAAAATCAGAAGGATTCACTGAGATGAAGGAGGACCAGGATAGCAAAACCGGCAAATGAGATTCCCTTCGATGCAGCTGAGTACAGTCAGTGTTGCAGGTCTGAGGAGAGCCATGAATCCGTGCATATGACTTGCAGACGACGCCAATGATGACAAGCACGTGTCGGCAACTACACTCCACGTACGACCTCCCGCTTTACCATCCCGCTCTCGTCAGCAACCCCATTATGGAGCGGTGCACCGCCTACTCATGTTTCCCCGTTGGTGTCCACTGATAGCTATTACGATGCGGGTTTGATATTGCTGAAAACCATAAGCCTCATATTCTGGAATTAATCCCATGTTGGTCTTGGCCTGCTGCTGCGCTACTCTGACCTGACCACCATTCAGACTATTTAGTCAGCGGGATGATCGCGGAAGTGTGAAAACAATTCAAGCTAAAATAAAAGTTGAAAGAATAAAAAGAGAAAAACAAAAAGATTATTTGAATATTTCAATTTATCTCATTTCTATTTTATTTGATAGATAGTGGGCGCGATCGGGTACTTATGCTAAGCTGACGTCGAAACCGCGGATCATAGTCTCATGAACACTGATTCTTAACTTCCTCATAAACTAACAACATGATTTCAAGAAAATTGTGCATCTAGCCTAGTAAGTCTCTGCGACTATTACTCCATAAAGGCTAGAAAGTGCTCACGTTGCCATCTGTACTACTACCAGATGACTATCCGGTACCTAATGAACATGTACCGTTGTGAGGCTCTAAAGGGACTACATGGGTAGTTTGAATGGATTGGCGCAATACCGATGTTGGGGTAGATGATCCTATTGCGACCGCTCATTGACTCTGCATGATGTAGTAAGATTACAACAACTCTTGAATTTAATTGTTTGTCTTACTTCACAACCTGAGGGCTCTAGATATCTATGCTGTACAAGTATGGATATATCACTGGCACGCCATCACGATAGCTCTCGGCTATGACATCATATGCTAGCCCCCCCTAATCGCCCATGTGCCCGACCAAAGCATCGGTAAAACATTCATCAAGATCTTTGTCAGGTTGACTAAACTGTGTAAATACGACGCTGTGAGAGATCGACCACACAAGAAAATGCCATCTTCGATCACCTCAATAAGGAAGGATTGGAAATGAATTGCCGATCTGTTTGCAACGGTAACGGTGTTCGTGGGTCAGTTTCCCCATACACACTCCCCATAGTCAACTATCAATCCCCATATTACATCAAAAGCTACGCCGCTAAGTATCTCCTCACGTGTGGTTTCTAGTAGATCTAAACAGACAGATCTCGATGCCTTCAGTCTTAACTGGGGAGATATACCCACCCCAATTATGAATTGAGCTGGACTTAGACCTTAGATAGATGCATCGATTTTTTAACGAGTCTACAAGAGCTGACCACGCAGCTGAGATGCCTCACAAAACAAACAGCAAAGTGAGGTCATTGGCTCATCTGACCACTACCAATTCGCGCCAAAACTAAAACTCAACTAGGTTGAGGTAGTTAGACGGGATCGCGGGACTCAGCAAGCTAGCTACGGTCAAATAGCTATGATATCACAAAATAGGAGAGCATGTCCGCTTTGGGACACGCGGTAATTAGGCGAGCCAGCCAACCGGTCGCGGTGCGCACGCATCTACATACAGACCGATCCTCACCTACGGTATGATGAACGCGAGCACTCCACTAACCCAGTTATGGGGTCCTCGGTCGCGATAGAATACCTACCTACATCACCTGAAAAGGGTCGCCGACTCTCTGGATCTGGTGGGCCGGTTGTCGTCGTACGACTAGATGCAATGCTTCAGCTACCGATCTACATCTTTAGGTAGTATCCCAGGACTTCTTGAAAGGTCCAGGAACGGGTCCTGCGTGTTGGTAAATTACCTAGTTTTTACCGATTGTTTGCAAACTAGATTGTTAGCTGTTTTACTCGCCCGTCACAGCCGCTGTAACGGTTTGCCGTTGTTATGCCCTGCCACCGTATGCGCATTCACTCAGATTGGTCCCAGGCTGGGGAAACCGGAAATGACAGTATACCCACGAGACGATATCCCTTAACGATTCTCCTTGCTCGTGACCAGCTATTGTGACCGGGTATGATCAATCCTGTTAGGTGTTTTCAGTCGTCTTCGTCACCAGCCCCAATCGCGAGCGTATTGGGCGATGTGCATGACGGATCAAACCGGTGAACTTCCGAGGGGACGCGGACACGGGAAGGATGAGAACGGCTGACCCTCCCTGGCATATACTTCCCTTCCACCCCAAACTCTACATACATACCGCTCGGCCTACGACCAGGGAGCGGTGAAGAGGGATGGTGTCGTGTCGCGTAATAAGAGCAAAAGTGCCATTCTACCCCGAAAGAGAAGCTCAGCGCTTTGTTTCATCTCGATCGGGGCACCTCTCGGTAAACAAACCCTGACGAAGTCCCCATAAGCATTGCAACATTGTTTGTGAACGTGTTTATATTTGGAAGTGCCTGTCTGAATGCAGCGCGCGTCACAGCACCTCATAGGGCTGGATTGAATATACCTATGTGCCATCAACTAGGTATATTCATTTCCCCAGGTTCACGGGGTACCTGGTGGAAAACGCAGTTCCCCACGCTTATTTCTACATAGCGACTAGGGGACGTTATAGTCATCACTGTAGAACCCAACGCCAGTAGATAATTACGTAGTAAATAATTCACACATAAAAGCGATAAACTCCTTCCTGTCATCAGATGTTATGTTCTAAGAAAAGTACCATGCAGGAATGTAGATAGTGTAAGCCGTTACTCACAATGCGCGTTGTTTTGGCTTTTGCATCCTTCCGACCTATTATGGAAGCGCATCCAACGTCGCCATCGTACATTGAGATACCTACATCTATAACTATTACAAATTACAAAAACATAGCCTATCTTCCCGCTTTCGGCCCGCAAGGGAGTGTGAAGCGGTAGTATGACAGGGGGGTTGTACAAAAAGGATTCACGTCACATTGCCATATATCAAGTCACACGCCTCCAAACCTGAGATAGCGAGCTCCCCCAAAAACATGGGTTGCTGAGCCCCCTCTGGGGGAGGGGCAACGCCCACGTTCAGAGGATAAGGGCATGGGGAAGGAAAGCAAGGGACTCTGTTTTGGAACCCGTCACCATGGAACGCTGTCGACGGTCGTGTCTCATGTGTCATGTCACCAAATCCACCACCCTATGAGGGCCGCATGCGGAGTAAAGAAGCGAGCCTTACGAGCCAGTAAGGATAAGCCGTATCCTGTATCCTGCCTAGGAACCTGACCGAGAGCGCCTAATCCTGGTGTTGCTACACGAGACTAAGTAGTGGTATGATGCCGGCACTATATTTACGTCCGATACGGAACGCGGATAGATCGCGGAGCTCCGCTACGCAGCTTACGTGCTCATAGCGGGGATCGTCCTCTCATCTTTCGACGTTGGCGTTGATCCATACATATCGCGAGGAATGAGTGAGGGACGCGAAACTGCAGCAAGAGCCCATGAGGCGCAAGTTTGCGATGCAGTCGAACACAAGACCCAAGAGCGACGAAAATAGACGCCGATGACTGGAGAGATAAACGAGAGGTCGACGAAGGAGGGTTACAGTACTATACTGGCGCTCTGTTTCTAGATTCTATTCGCGGGCTCGTGCTGCGCGTACGTAAGAACATATAGGACGTACCATTATTGCCGCGCCACAGGGCTGAAAGAGAGTCGTGCGATCAGAAGCCCCTTCCCCTCTGACATGCAGACCCGTGCGGCCGGCTGACGGTTCTCATCTCCTCCCGGAACCGAGAGAACTAGCGTAGTGTCGTGTATTCTGTGGTGGGTGATGAGAATAGTTATCTGCAAACCAAAGGCGCTGACGAATAGGCTTCTCCCAACCTACCCAAAATAATCGGCAACTGCGGTCTTGGGTCGTGAGGATGGATGCGCCCAGTGTGCTAGTTAGACGCGATCAACTTGGACATTGGTAAGTGGTTGGGAAAATCTAAAATCGTCGCCTATAATAGGTCTCACCGGTGGTCAGATGCCTCCCAGCTGCATCCTTTGCCGCCGAGACTGCGAAGGAATCAAGCGTGCGCGTATCTTGAGACAATACTAAATTGCAAGTATGTAGAGGAAACCAGAATGATGGGTTCTGAGGGCCACGCGGCATGATGACTCGCATGCAATTTAGTCCAATGCGATGCCGTCTAAGAATCGTGGTCCCTCGCCAAGGATTATGAAGGATACGCATGAGATGGACGGACGCATTACAGCTGGTGCAGGGCCGGGCGAAGCCTGGAATCTGGCTCTGTCCGGGCGTAGCTATTCGGCCCTGATTTAGCGAATCGCGGGGATGGCTTGCCGGGCCTTTCCTGATCATGGGAGCCCCGGGTTTTGGCCTAGACGCCGTTTCTTGTCCTATTCTAGATTGTATCTAGTCCTCGTAGCGTGTCTGCTGGGTGAGGGGGCGGGTGAGGGGGCGTCAGATGTGGTCATTGTGAGGGGAAGTCCTATCTAGACCAAGTCTGACCAAAGCTTCGACGCTGCCCGCGTGGTTTGAAGGGCTTGCTGGCGCTATTGTGGCAAAAGGGTTGGGCTCCATACGGCCGGGCCAATTCGTCAATGCGTAGGTATTGTAGCCTCAAGTTCTATCGCGCCGACGAACAGCGGAGCGGATAATAACAACTCGGATTTATAGCTACCTAAGTTCCTATGTAAGTTAGTGTGTGTATGTGCGCAGTGGAGATGTGCAATCCCCTAGGCAGACCCGGGGCTCTGGCAGCTTCGAGGATCTCCTGATTATTGAGAGGAACAGGCAGATTTCGTTATTAGTCTGAAGCTAGAGCAGAGCTAGGGGAGACTCGCCGAGAATTCGGGCGGTACTTTGCTGGAAATTCCACGTGACAATACTTTGACAGGCCACTTGGCAATCTGGGGTTGCTGGCGAAGCATTTAGTTACTTCCAATAGGTACCTACTTACCTTAGGTAGTCTAAGGCGCTCTATGAGTGGCCAGTAACACACAGCAGGCACGACAGTGCATACGCGTAGCTACTGTAGCATGCGTATGATAGGTAGGCAGATGCTTAACTGTGCCTTGAATAGAGTTTGTATGTACATACTACAGTACATAATACCTACCGATTTGCAGGGTCTAATCTCACTACAGTGCATAGAGCATTGTATGTACATACTTCTGCGGCCAAGCTATGTGGGGAAGTGAGGTCACCTGATTGATGTCTTCGTAAAATAGAGAAATGAGTGCTAAGTACAGTCATCTATCCGCGCAGGTACCTACCATCTTATTCCTTATTTTCAAATAAATACAATTAATGAAAAAAAAAGGAAGAACAAAAAACCAGGCGACCTCTTACTGTAAAAGATCAAAGATAGGAGCTTCAGTTGTATTTACTTTTCTTGTATTGAAACTCCCGTGAACATTTAGGTAGAGTCCCATGTTAGTTATGGCCAGGTACATGCAGAATACCCCTACCATACCCCGAACTTACTCCTCACCAAAGACATTTGACAGTGACATTTGACCATGACAGTTGACAGTGCGCAGGAAAGCCAGACCCTTTGAATTCAGCCACCCGATCCCCCAAAGGCACAGGGCAAGGTTCCCCTGGCCGAGGGCGACATGGACATCATTTTGGCTGATCGGATTAGCAGCCCGTGACCAGTTGACCGGTGGTACAGGTTATCCGGGCCGGGTCTTCCTAATAAACCTAATGCCAAGGCGGAGCGAACCCATCACCAGCTCGTTCTGACGGGTGCCTCGTGTCAATCAATCGCGCGGCCCTGGGAGCCTCATCAAGCCTCGACTCGGATTGTCTCAATGCACTATTTGTGCAGACCAAGCAGATCACGAGGTTCGGACCAAGCTACCGGCAAACTACCGGGTAGTTTTTGGCGAGAAAGGCCCATTTGTAGATCTGTGGAGTCGTATGTGAGATGGTGATGGTGATACATACCATGTACATTACCCGACTAGGTAACCTAGTGTTAGAATGTCGTGTACCGAGGCACGCAGTCGTAGGTGAAGTCGTCAGCAGTATTGCAAATCCCATCCATTCAGTGGGTGAGGCCGTACGTAGCAGGTAGTCAATTAAACTGCAACCACTAGAATATTAGAATAATAGGCAATGAACTCATATTGCCAGAACAGGAGGTTGGGGTTTACCCAAGGGGGGATTATCAGGTGATTGGGATTGAGCATTACTTTACACCAACAGTTCTATTACTATGTGTCAAAAGGATCAGAATACTACCTATGTACTATCAATTCAATTGGTCCGATAGTTTCAATTCATTGTGTATTTCGTGACTGTTGGTGATGGATGCTGACCATTTGAATGTGGGCTCTTTAACTGGATGGACCCTACTTGCAGCTCGCATGCCATGCTAGGTATAGCGTAGTATTGCTGGGCCATCCGAGCGTGGGAACAAGGCAGGGGTATTATTGTGCATTGAAAATAAGATTTTCTCTGATTGGTGGAAATTAAATAGGTGAAGTTTACAACTTTGTCCCGTCTCATACAGCATTTCCATACAGGAAGTAGAGATAAAATTCTCTCTGAAGGATTAACAGACCCTGAAAGGCAAATTTAATTCTACGGAAGGATAGATATTGCTGCTAGAAGTAGGTATTTTAACTACTATATGGATAGAACCGATCATACAAGTCATCGGTGTATTCGCCGAAGCTGACCGAGTTTATCCGCTAATCGGAAATCTTTTGCATGTGACCCGGACGTTACTCTATTTTCGATTTACCGTTACAGTGTAACGTCAGATTAGGTACTCCCTATACCTACAATGTACGTACTATGTATGTTCTTAGACAGGGATTCAACCACCTGGAATTCAGTAATTCAGTGGCAGGCTTTTCTTCAAAATGTCGAAAGAGCAATTTCCCGGTACTACCTAGATCTCTGTCAGAATCTAATTGAAGTTATAGATTACCGAGCGCATTACATCGTGCAGACGATGGCGCCTCTGGTTCGCTACTGGGCTACAGATGGTAGCTCCTGGCAACCTGAGAGTAACCGTAAGCTCGAAAAATGACCTGTCACAATTAATAGAATCGTGCCTAGGTGTCTCTTATCTCCGAAAAATCATAGTGCATACTAAGTACCTACACACCTATGCATACAGTTCCACTGCCGTGCTCGCTGGCACATGCAATGCTACCAAATTTGGCTCAAAGGAGTATGATCAAGACTGGATGTGGTTTGCTGCACGCTATGCAAGGCAATCAGACCTAGCATTTGTATTGTGATAATTAATGTGAGAAAAGGAGGGGAATACGATCTCGAGCCGTAAGTATGACTGAACCCGAAAACCTGACACTGAAAAGCAAAATGAAGACAATCGCAGGACGATAATAGAGCTCGTATAGGCAGCACTGTTATTAAACGGTTTGGGGTTTTTCTTTGTTCTGGTTTCCTTATTCTTGGCTCAGCCGCTGAGACAAGGCGGAACGGGGAGCTAGTTCTCTCACCTGAATTTGTTATTGCCTACGAGGCGCTCAACAATAACTTGGCGGATATCATTTGTACCAATAGAATTATTAGTTTCGTGCGGTAGAGGCAGATTCAAACTGAGGAGAAAAGCCACAGTATTCCATACAACTGGGACTGTTTAGGGCGTTGAGCCACAAATCAATGGTCCATCGGTAACCAGATCCCCGGAGAGCCTATTTCGCGTCTAGATCGGATTACGTAGCAAGGCAGCAGAGACAGATTTCTCAGAGGCAAGGGATGTAAGTCAGGTTATTGTGACGATGCAGCGCCATTGGATAATAAATTTTGTTGAATCAGCCACGGATTAGAAATCCAAAAATCAACACGGGTTGAAGGAAAAGAAACTGGGAGAGTTACAAGTTCTCGAAGTATCTGTTTTACTGCATCAAGTTATTCCCCTTGAAATTGACCGCCAGGGGGTTATATGTAGATAAAGTGACCGTTTAGATTGCTATGCATATTCTAAGGTCTCCCTGTATGCCAAATCATTGTGTGGGGTTTGTAGGGGTTGGAACAGCTCCCCGAAGCAAAGAAAAACATTAAACAGTATTGGTCTATTATTCAAAATCAACTTTTGATAATTGCAGTTGTTGATCTTGGTAGTAGACCAGCTATTATATACAAGGGCAGCCCGGTAATCAATTTATCATCAAAAGACGCAGAAGTAGGAGCGAATGACAAACTTAACTTTGCGCTTATCATAGACCGATGCTTAAGCATCTCAACACTTTTGTCGTATCATACTTACACTCTTGTTTTTTTCGTGTAATTCTCGTCGCTGTGATGAAGGGCTTTGAGGGCTGTTTGAGGGTGAAACTTTCGGCTGTGCCTGCCTTTTCCTCAGTAAGGTTTCTTGTAGAATGGTTAAAGCGGTCATGCTGACACGAAGAATCGGGATGACCATGCAACGAGGAGGCGCAAGATGAGATGAAAATGTCAGGTATGTAGGTATTGCCATCTCACTTACACGAAATACTTTCCACTTACATGCCCCATATGCGACGAAGGGACTGGCGTATGTACTTATGTATACCCTGTAACTCAATCCTGGAGCCCCACAATCTCAGCGGGAAGCACCCTGTGACCCGGCTCGACCCCAGACCCCCTGTCCGATACACCGGTTCCGGGGAACGTGGCCGGTAACTTGTCATAAATGATCGCCCGTTTACCTGACAAAAAGGTAAGCGACATCAGAATAATGTGGCACAGGAAATGCACCCGGCACGGTTCTTATCACCACCTATCCTCTATCGATTAGTTGATATCTGACAATTGATGACAGCCAGAACCAGGTACATGGAATCCTGATGCCACCACATGTTACATTGTGCAGCAGTAGCAGTCCACAAGGTTTTCCAGCCTCCAGAAACGAAAGCTGTCGCTAGCGAGCCTCTTCAAAATGCGACACGTCAACGGTAGTTTGTCTTAGCATCTAGAAATGGGACGTTTCCGAAATTCAAATAGGTGTAGGTGTGGTTTACCTCAGTCTTGATAATGATACCTTCCTCCAATGCGACAGGTTATCGTAGATGAGAGACGACAGATTTGATTAGACGTGCACTCTGTATGTAAGTCCCGGGTGCTTGCTTTGGAGACCGTAGTTAGTCGCCTAATTCGTGATATTCCCGTTATTATTTTGGACGATGATGGCTTAAGATACCTATTCAAGGATTTGACGGTTGTAGCTGTACTTTTAGGAAAGAAGGAAATCTGTGGCCAAGTGGGAAGGGAGCTCCCGCACCCTGCCTGCGTAGCCGACGGTTTCTCTCAGCTCGAATCCTACAGCGAGATTGGGGGCACATGGACCGTCTCACGCCAAATACCTGGTCGTGGGGGGCATGCTGCATGCCCAGGTCCAGGTATCCCGCGCCGAGCGACATACGCCTCTATTATGTACCTACAATTGAAACGAACCTCACCGAGAGGAATCGTCCTGCAGAAACCCCCGGTCGCACGTGTACGAGTTTTGCGTTTCTGAATCGCTGATTGCCTCCTAGTCTGGTACTGCATATGGTTGGGTGGAATGGCGGAAAGGCGAGCTTCCGCTCACGTCGCGTCGCAACTATTGCGCCATGAACCAAGGGCCATATACCGAACACCGCTGTAGGTGGCTGTAGTTATTTGCGGACGTGATCATGAACTTAGGAATCTCCGACGAAGCAGCATGCAGTGGAGGTCCAGCGCTGATCAGATGGAGAAAAAAACGAAGAATGCCTACCTTCCGATGGGGAAACACAATGTTGCGCTGCAACTCCCGGCACGACGGCTCGACCCTGCTCTTCAACTGCGCGGTCGTGTCCCACTTCGCATTAATTTCAAAGGTTATATATTTATATGCTGTGTGACAAATGATGCCCAGAGTATGCGGCCACATCGGATGCTCTACCAGGTAATGCGGTTTCACAGAACAGCGTGCTATACAATGTCCCTCGTATAGGTGCGCGATCCTATCATAGCCCGTGGATCTGATGAATAATGAGTTGACTCAAAAAAGAACCTCACCGATAGATACAGCGTACACATAGGTAACCGATAATCAGATGGTACTCCTGCCCTATTGAGGTAGTCTTATCACAGACCTTGACTCTCCTAGCAGCTAAGAAGTGGTTTGCCCTTCTAGAATGACTAGAAAGAAATACACCCTTGCGCGACTCTGCGCGTGCAATCTACCCATGACAATACTATCGCTTGAGTAGGGCAGAGGCAGGGCTATACGTCGTAAGTAGGGAAGTATTATTATGGCCGCGCCACTACTGTGCTCGCTTTCGGGTCATGGCCTAAGTACGGTCCTATCACATATACAATACGTATCGGAGCCCTGACTGAACATTACATCTCCGGACTTATCTGGGCTGCTAGCAGATCATATCTGTGCTTTGATGTAGGTATGTACCTAATGCATATCTGTAGCGGCATTTCCTGAGTATTTTTGTTTAGTAGTCCTATTCATGCATGTCTGGAACTCTCAATAGCAACTAGTTCGCATAGGCGATCGAGCGCGGTCATGGTAACCAGCGTTACATGGCGATTGCCTACCCCATAGGCTGTAGACAGCCAATAAATTGCCAATTGAATTACTAGCCAACGAGATGGAGTGGTCCCAAATGAGTGATATAGACTGGATAAAGCTTTGACTAATTGGCAATTGGATAGCCCTATGTAGTGCTGTGGCCGAGGACTCGGCTGGCGCGAATTACTGTTCACGCATATCTCGTGATCGGAAGGGGAGAACAGAGCGCTGGAATGGCATTGGTGCCCGAGTCGTGGACGGCGGCATGTGACTGATGAGCAGTGGCGCTTGCAGCAGCACTGGAATTGAGTTTGGGGGGTGGCGAAAAAGCCCTACTTTGGGGTCTGAAATCCGTGACTCGGCTAGTTATAGTGTGGGGAAGAGGGGGAAGCTCGAAAGACAGGCTCTAGACAGGCAATTGCTGGCTGATAGCGCCGAGGCTGAGCCCTCACCTGATCAAATCCGACACAAAGGGGAATGCCTACGCTGTACCATGATGATGGGAGGCAAAAAAGGCACGGGAGAGATCTAGGACTGCCTATCCTGGTCCCAAAACTACCTTACCTACCTGTCTCCAACGGTGTACCTAGCCGACCTCCCAAGGTACTTCCTTACCTACGGTGGCAGCAGGTGACAGACTGCATGCGCTGTAAGCAGGTAGGCAGGTCAGTAGGCAGGTAACATACAGCGCTCTGGGCACACGTAAACAGGTAACAAATAGGCATGTAGGCAGTGACCGTGACCTACAGTACCGTGCTAAGTACCTCACTAACCAGGTATGTTAGGGAGCCAGGCTCTATTACCGACCACTTTACCCGCGTCATTTGCTGCTCACGGGAACACACAGAATGCCAGCGCATAGAGAGATCATCCACAGCCTGACCTTGCCGGCCCTGGTCTGTCGTGGTTGAATCATAGGTCGGCCCGGAACACAACGTGAGTCGTGCCTGATCAATCCATCTGCCTCGATGCATTGACCAGAGACATCGAGAGACACCTAGATGGTCGTGGCACGCTCCAGGCAGTCGAACAACCCACTGTTGGCTGGCTGGGCATTGACCCAGATCGTCGGTTCACAGAGATTGCAGCGCACAAACCCCAAGGCCTGCCCCAAGTGACTTGACTGATCCTGCTCGAATGGGACACGGCAACGGAAGCATGTAAGAGATCATCACGGGGTCTGCCGTTGTTGGACCACTGAATATCGAATGTTGCCTCGATTTACAGCTATGCCAGGCTCGGTGAATCCGCGCTGAAACGGAGTCACCTACCTAACCCTTCCGTACAAGTACAGTAGGCAGTAGGTCAATACCTTCTGGAGGTGGTTGTCTGAGTAAATGATTAGCCGGAAGCGGAGAATAGTTACCCAGGATCAACAACGACACTACCAGCCCACGCTGTTTCGTTGTTAGTGTCACTCGCATTCGGGGTCCGGCGAGTTTGGCCTTTGCATCTTGTGCCTTGGGGCATTGGGTGTATTGGTGTATTCTACTGTAGTCTAGTCTAGACGACTGTATGCCTGTGGTCATTTCGTCAAATCTAGGCATGGCACTCGTTGAACGCGACGCAGCAGCGGGAGCAGCACTGGCTATGCTGGCATCATTCCATTCCATGTGTGAGCCGTCATGTGTGTTGGTCGTATTAGAGCCAACAAGTTACACTTCAAATAGCACCCAGCAGATGACCCTGAGTACTGAAGTGAGGTAGAGTCGCATGGGTAGCAGATGCGGTAACATTGTTATATTACGTTAGACAAGAGATCGGCATTCTTTCGACCCCCAACCTCACTTATTAAGAGCCTTTCGGTAACTACTGTCCTAGTTGTCATCATCCTGAGCCATGACTTCGCCGTGAGTAATCTATGCAATAGGCCGTGTTATATGTACCATCACTTGGTCACCTCGCCCGTCAAACATTCGCACAATTGCTTGACCTACTCACGTCACAAAAGTGTAACGCTCACCCTTTGCAGCTACGTAAGCCTCCTTCAATGTAACAAACCTTAGTTGCGAATTACGTGAGTGCTGAGGTCCCGTGTATAATGTATATTCTTCCGTTTGCTTGCGGCAACCGTGTTGTAACAAGGTTGACTGTGAATCAGATTCTAAAATTGAAGATTGCTGCAAACAACCACCTCTAATGTGGAGGCAGAGGGAAAACCCGGAACACTGGATATTTTGGCCGAGCAGCGGGGCACATTGAAGAATTTCTTAAATACCTCATTAGGAGAATAGTACTGGATTAAGCCTGGTGTTTTGCGCTAAGTAGGTGACTAGTCTGATTGGAGTACTGTTCTACTACGCTAACAGTAGTGGGATGGACGGCAGACCGCCGGTACAGTACTGTAATATGTACTCGTTTGTGCTAGTATGGTTAGTTGGCGGGGCAGAGGGGACCGTCCTCATAAGGGAGAGAGTTCGGCACGTACCTACGCTATACCTACAACTTAGTAGTGTACTGCAGTGTTGCAGTGTACCTGCTCTGTGTCTTTGCGAGGAGCTAGGGGCGTTTCAGGGATTTTCCTGCCCTGTGAATCCCAGAACCGCCATAGATCCCCACCCGCAAGCTTGTGTGCCCACCCCTGGGAAATAGGCCCGTCAAAGGCCCAGATTTTCCATTCAGGTCCTTCTGGGAGGTACAAGCACGGGATGTACCCCCGTATCCATGTACCCATGTATCCATGTATCTATGTAGGTACGTACCGTGAGATTGGAGAGGAGGGCCTGCCAGACCGCGCCTTTGAATCCCCACTACGTACCAGGGCCCGACTTTCCACCCTGCTCTAGCCATTTCATTACCTGAGGTCTTGAAGCCTCTATCAAATACATTAATATGTACAACTACCCACATCCTCGCTTCGCTCCATATCTCTCTACACCACCTACCATACATATTCCGACCCTCGTGCGTTCAACATAACTCATAGGTGCGAGTACCAGCCGCCGTTGCTGCATTGATCCTCGACAGCCCTATACGCCACCCCGGATCTCAATCTACACGCCGAGTAGACATATATCACCACCGCTACCAGAGGTCCTTTCCCCAGTATCGTCCCCAGTTCAGTCGACAACAGTTTCCGTGGACCGACTGCATCCAAGGCGATTTACTGGAATTGATCCGCCCCATTCGACCAGCTTGCGGCGACGAGTATCCAGATCGATACTACCCGAAAGAAAACTACATCATTGTTCGTACTCGTCGACTTGCGCCAGCATACCTGCAGAGATCTAGCCATTGCATCACCACTCCCAACAGCCATCCTCGCTACGCTTCTCCATGAGCACCGACTTTGGCCAGAATGCCAGGTAAAGCGGAAGGATTGGTTCTTACTGTGGACCCGAACGTCATCCACAAGGTCGATACCAACAATCCTCATAACCTCTTTAGCATGTGGACTGGTATGTCCAAACCTATCATATACCATACGCCAGCATGGCTTTGCGGCAACTAACTCGATGCGCAGTTTTCTCAAGGTGCGCCGAATCAGTGGAACAAGGACGACGACTGGAAAACCTGAGCTGGCGGTTATGGACAAGGGAGGCTCTATGTTGCGAGACGACGGCCCAGACAAAGACACTGAAGGCCGCATCTGTTACCACCACAATCCCACCACAAGACATTCCGGAGAAGCAGTGCATACCTGATGTACCACAATTATCCGGCAGTGTCGATTCCGTTGCCGACGACGAGGCGATCGAGCTAACAACCGAATCCGATCCTGTAGAGATCTTGCGACCCCATATACGACGACAAGACTCTTGTGCTAGTAGTCGAAGTAGAGGCCGAGAACGACATATTACATCAGGTGATCTGGAAAAGATGGTCGTCACAATTATCCAAGAGAAGGAGCCCAACCTTTCACCTTTGCCACACATCATTTCTTCTTCCGTCGAGACGGAAAGCAACCATACGCAGTCCTCATCCGAAGTAGAAGAGACACCTACAACCCTGGTCACCGAATCTGCTGAGGATCCATCCTCCGCTTTCACATCACAGACTTCGACCAATTCAGACTCTAGTGAACCACCAGCTACGACCGTTGTTCGAGGGTTTTCGCCTTCTCAATTTCCGTCACCGAGAGCTTCTCACGAACCGAAGATCATGTTGTCTGATGTTATACCAGAGCCACATTCATCCCCTGCACCTAAGCTAGTGCAACCCAAGAAGCAACCTGCTAGGTTTGCGCTAGGCGGCTCTTCTGGCTCTGGAGATGAATCTTCACCAAGTCTCGAAATTCGCCCTCAACCCGTTCTACCAGCCAAGAAGAGCAAGATGTTTCAACTCGGTGGTTCATCTGGTTCTACTGAGGAGCAAAGTCCATCACTAAAGAGCGCATTGCATTCGGGAAAACCAAGCTCGCTTTTGGGTGTCCACAAGAAGCAGACATCGTTTAGTAATCAGATCTCAATGCGGACGATATCCACTCCAAGCGACCAGTCCGATAGCTATGTGGACGAGAGTGCTATCGACGACGACGACGATGACGACGAATGGGAAGATTCAATTGAGGAAAGCGGCAAGTCGAGTATGGATGAAACAGTCACATTCAAGCGAGTTCCCTCCAGACCGAACTTAACCTCGCAAAGATCCCTCATCAGCCTTATGTTTGCCGGACAAGAAGAGCGAGCTAAAGGTCTCAGCAACTACGCGTCACATTCTACACCAGCGATTGCGCAGCGTGCCCGCCAGCTACAACATGCCCCCAACGCTGGAGCCTCCCCGAACGATTCTGATAATGGGTTAGAAATGAGGAGGGGTCCGCGCCTCACACCCCTAAAACAGGCCACCGAGATACCTCGCTCCAGCGCTCAGCCTATCATGTCAAAACCCACAACGCACTACCACCAGCAAGCATTGTCTCCCCGAACTACAAGGCGGAATATGTTAGCCACAGAGTTGACTGAATCGCTGAGACGGCAACTTCTCTGGGAACGGCAACAGAAGTCGTCGACCGCTAATGCCGTGTTGAAGCGGCGCCACACTTCACACGATGTAGCGAACCTAAAACAATACCCCGAAAGGTCATACATGAACAAGATCAACAACGAGAGCAACGCCAACAGCTGGGACCGATTTCTCCGAGAAGAAAATGGCTACCACGCCCAGGGATGGTAAATCCCAACAGTTTCACATTCAAATTGATGCAACATTTACGACATAATGGCAGTCCCACCTGCCCTGTACACTTCTTTTCATTTCCCTCATTTGCATGGCGAGAGGTTTTTGAGTTTTATTATACCAATGCATGCATCAGGTCGGCGTTTCTATCGTTGCTTTCATAATGAGTCATTATACTGGCACGAACGATTCGTCTCGTCTACTCACAGGCAAGACGGTCGAAAACACTAATGAGCATTGCTGTGGCCTCGCTTATAGCAGCCTTTAGTAGTTCACGATGGTGTGGTGACAACCAACGCATCTGCATCTCATACCACAACTCCGTTCACAATCATCGGCGTTGTGGCTCTAATGATACCACGCCCTGCATTTTTTGGTTTTAAACCCTATACCCAGGGGTAATGGTTGTTTTCCTTCGCTACCGGCGAGTAGTACGAAGGCTAAAGCTAGGGGCAAAAGAGTTTATAATGTATTTTAGTAAGAAACAAGAGAGGGCAACCTACCGCGAGGCAACTTGGTCTATAGACCAAAGAACATCGACGACCAATTCGTCAGCCTCAGAGTGGATAAGCTAAAACAAAAAAGCGATGCGCCATGACCACAAAATACCAGCAGACGTTATACAGGAGCTACAAAAAAATTAACAAAATTTTGATCCATCCATCTACAATTCCCGTCTTATTTTGCTGCATGTGACCCGAAACCTCTAACTAGAATAACCTTGAAATGAATTGTTCAAAGTAGCAGAAGGGTACAGTACTAGATTTACTTTGGGATATCTTCAGGCATGTGAAGTTGCTTTTTTCATCCCAATCTTCAGTTGCCGACGCTATGTCTAATTTTGTGCCCGCCTAGGAGAGGTCCATCTAGGGATTGCTATTGTGACTAAACTATATTCAAACATAGTACTAACAAGTAGTGCTAGCATCATAGGTAGTGCTTATTGTCCCCATCTTACGCTTTCGGCACATAGCACTCTAAAGAGAACTAGGCCTCGGGGCCTCCTGTTTACTACCCGAATGCTTGTGGAAATGGTGCCCAATTGAAGCTGCTGTATAAATGTACATTCATATGTAATTTTTTGTTCAATTGCGCTGAGACCTGTGCGACTTTAAGCGATAGTCGTTTCAGTAGGTGTTAATGGACTCTCAAGAAGATAGAGCTCAGATTAGCGCCCTAAGACATACCGATTGTGAATGCTTGGTTCTGCTGAGTTGGCAATCGTTACCTGCGCTCACATGCCCCCTCGTGTCAGGTCTTCTGATAACCAAAACCCTGCCGGTACCAAAAATATACTCAACCTTCAGTGCCTAAACAATAAAACAGCGAGCGCCCGCCAGCCTCATCTTCTGCGACTAAACTGATCTGTCGAGAAATATTGGTCTAATGTAACGAGGGACAATGACCCGGTTTCCTAGGCGCCCAAGTAACGCTATAGGGTTGGCGGATGGGTGGCTTATCTATACGTATCACACGTATGCGCAAGGTGAAAATAGAAGCCAGCTGCCGTTTCGCGCTGCCCGAAGGCCACCACCGTCTCGTGCACAGAAAGATGTATGTATTATCGTATGTACGTAGCTACGTAATTATGAGTATGCAAGGACTTGGTCAAGTGAGTGATAGAGAATCAAACAAAAGGGAAAGGCCTGGAAACGCATGATGAGTTGTCTACCCTCCTCTACAAGCCGACTGTCATTCATTCTCCTCACGGCCAGCCCCTCACTAGATAGATAGATAGATAGATAGATCAGACGGCAGCAATCCGGACGCGACATGCGCGCGAGACAGGTGTGTTGTTTTTTTGGTGACGATTACCCTCCATCATCATTCACCGCCTTTCCGCCGCCTACGACCTACCTTGATTTTCCGTAGGTAGTTCAACCGGGAGCATGTGGTCTACATACCCGAACTCGGACTACCGCCAGGACTAACCCAGTCTGGTGTCTCCAGCCAAGGCGCAGTAAATATGTGACTCCAATGAAAGAAAGAGAGGAGGAAGGGAAGGGGGGGAGAGGAGAGAATTCGAGGCAGAGAAACACAGATCGATGATCTCTTTTTCTTCTCTTGTATACTTACTTTGTATTTGTAGCATGTACTCATGTTTTTCAGTGTGTTTATGTAGGGCCGTGCTGACTCGTTACCAATATACGACAGACGTGCATAGACATCGTGATCACGCTTTGCAGCCTATGGCGGGGCTCCCTATCGGGCGGCGAGGGGGAACTGGTGGGATGGCTAATGCCGGCAAGTTCTGTCTCCAAGTATGTAAGGCCACTTGGTGGTCAGCTGGCGCAAGATGGTTTTTTTTCTGCTGGTCACGTACGCGTAAATTGGCTTCACCTCGCCTCATTGTTTTGATATCCTCCCAATGGACAGTAGCAAGAGTACCGAAGCGATGGTTTCACCGTTGATAGCCTTGGTAGTTAGTATTGTCAAAGGCGCGGAGGCGGCCTGTCCACTACCTAGTTACTTACTCCGCAGCCCAAAGCGCACGCTAACAATCTCGTATGGCTTAGGGCACGTTTCTGAATATGTGAATTACGCATATATCATTGGCTGTAAACAACGGCCGAAATACATACGTCAGGAACGTGCGCAATTAGATCTCAGATGACTCGTCAAGTACCTGCATCATCTGAGCTGAATATATTCTCCCATGTCTTTGCAAATTTACGATTAGTTTTGGGATTATACCTGGTTCTACTTAAACGCCGTTTCGACTTACTAGTGTCGGCCAGAGTCGGTCCTATTCGGACGGTGACGCTCCCCTCAAAAAATCAGATTTTCAAGGGTCCTTGACACGCCAGGACCCGATTTTAAGCGTTCGGGTTACTGCTTTCGTTTTGTATCTGTCCGATTGGGATCTGAAGAATGTTCTGCGAAAAAAATGAAATAACTATTTATTCAATTCTGACTTATTATGGTGGTTGGTCGTTACATAATCGCTCCACACGTAAACGTCAAGAGATATACATACTGACTGGGTAGGTATACCCATGTTAGATTGCTTGTCACTTACTTGCAGGGATGCTGATGTTTTGCTTTCAGATCCCTGTAGCCCACATGGTTCTAGCGACCTTCGAGAAGGGTTCCTGTTTCTGGGTGTGGCTGTTGAGTCAAAATTGTGGCGAAGGTAGGGAGGTAATTGAGGCTCTAGCCACTCTTTCCGGGTCCAGGATGTCCCTGTACACGAGATACTAGTCTAGGTACAGCATATACCAAGGACATATTTCGGTGATTTCGGGGAAAACCGGCATACAGCTTCAATACTACAATACAGTGCTTCCAATCAAGTCACAACAGGAGAAATGCCCAAAGAGACCGTACTCTATTCACTTGCTGTAGAGAAACCACACATTGAGGCTCCTGCAGCCCAATCTACGACGGTGGATCGCGACTCGTGAGGGGAAATATGATGCGGCTCCGCCAGTTACAATGAGGAGGTGAGCCAAACAAGTGGATATTTATCACGATGGCATTATATCTCCGGGATTGGGCATCGCTTCTAATCAGTGAAAGCCGCTTAGTAGCATTTGGTTGGTAGACCGCCTAGTAGGCCTGACCTGAATGTGCAAATGCCAAGGCCACTATCCGCTCACTCAGTTACACTGTTTCACGAATACATATATTGCTTGCGTTATGAGGCAACTGGAATACGAGGATAGCAACACGGCTGCCTCTCATTCAAGCCTGCCTTCCTTACGAAAGACTACGCGTCCCATACCCGAATCAATGCGGCTCCAACATGCCGGGCGCTACACGACTCGTCACCAACAGTCGATGCGTAGATTGGTGGTGTTCCACCTATACCTAAGCAGTATTCGTCCTTGTCCGTTCTGTAAACGGACCGTTTTTTTCCCTCTTTCGGTGGGACTTGCGCCGACGACGTGGAGTCCGTGGTCCAAGCTTTTCTGTTTGCATCTACTAAATACGCACATATGTAAACTATCTACAAGGTGTGGATGTACCTACATACCTATACATACAAAGCCTACCTACCCAGTAAGTACTGTCGGAAAATTCATCTACTTAGGGGGACGATCCCATCGTCTCGGCAGGGAGAGAGCCCTGAGTAGAACGTGGAGAATGGCGCAACTTCGGCGCCCGCTCCAGAACATACGTAAAAGGTGAGATATACGTGGAGACCACTGCCGAAGCGCGTTACAATCGCCCCTGTGACCCCCCTGTAGCGTGCGGAGGAGCTCGAGGGGCATCCTTTGAGCGCTGTTGGTCGACTGGTCACGGAGGCGGCCGGCGAGAGACACTCGCCTTACAGTAGGCTTGCCGGTAGTTTGACGCCCTGCATGTTGCTGACAGTACTGCATCTCCGCGTATCTACACACACAATACGCCACATACAACGGTATGTAGTGTACCTTTCGTGATCCTACGTGACCAGGTTTCGGGATAAGTAGTACTTCTTAGCAATCGCTTGACCCCACAAAGCGCCTCCTCACGCCGCCGCGGATGGGAAACCGGTCAGACGGGCGTTGTAGTCTGGCTGACGGCATGATCCCCTTGTTTACTTACTACTGTATCATCTGGGCAGCTTATCGCGGCGTTCTAGAGCTGAGGGCGAACAATTGATCGACCACGTGAAGGACTTACTCAGAAACAATCGGCAGATACGAGTTGATTCTCGCTGATTGTCGGTATCATATGCTACTCACATAAGCCGCTTAGATAATACGTCGAAAATGAACGTTGCATCCAGAGCCGAGGCTAGTACTCTTTCCAAGTAACAAACATAACTCGTAACCAGGCTGTCAGCTATACAAGGGACGAAAAGAGTCAGCCATGTATACAACAGACAAAAAGAAAGAAAAATCGAATCAATAAAAACAAATAAATAATAAAATAAGTCAAACATTAAAATCGGATGGACTAATGTTGAAGAGCTTTTAGTGAATAATACACTATTCCAGAATGTCTAAGATGCTGTAGATGTTGCTGGCCCGCATTAGTTAGTAACACCCAAGTTTTGGGACGAACGCCGCCCCTTGCATAAGTTGGTTCCCAACGAGCAGTAAGTTTTCACAGTTGGATATCTTGCATATCACCATTAAGGCGGTGTTGTGTCTGGAACCCGAGTTTCTAGGAACTGAAAAAATCTAGGCTACTGGTTACATGAAGGACGCAGATGCCTTACGCGTTCGAGTAAACGACTTCCACATCAACGTTCGAGATCCAGGCTATGCGACGCGCCGGGTTCTCAATCCGCGTGTAGAAAAAGTGACAGATCGCGATACTTTAGAGACCCGAAAATTTAAGATTGTCTAAGTAGACTACTTTACATTTAGTATAACACGTAACAACAAGTAACCGCTGAGGCTCCGGCCTCCGACCGCCGTATACCTACCGAAGAAGGTTCCGAGCAAAGGACTATTAGTGAAAGATAGCCCCCGATATACCCGAGGGATTGATAAAGAGGCAGCCCCCAGGGCGCCGGGACAGCACTAAACAGGTTTCCTCCCCATCGTATGCAAGTCCGCAACCTTACCGAGCAGCCCGTGACACGCAATCTAACCTGCGGGAGATATGTAACAAGAAACTGACATTGTTTTATATAAAAGCCTCGTGCCGAGCTCACCTTAGAATCTCGATGATTGTACAATATAGGTAAGTATTCGCGTCTACACATGCAGCTTTATACTAGCATCACCTCAGACAGTCATGGCCACTATTTATATTACGATGGTGGCCACCTAACCTCAATGCATCTCAATCACTGTCGTAATTCTTCATGCACCATCTTAATGTGTATATTTCCGCAAAGGTCGTTATGGGGGTTTGCGAATACGCATCTGTATCATGTCGGTGACGTCTACACAGCATCGCTTTCGCACAGAATCGTAATTATAAACCAATCACTCAAGTCGTTGATAAACTTCCACGTAGCCTTTATTATGAGTGACCCAACTGTTGCTACCCCTGGGGAGATGGCCCTTGTATCAGCGACCGAATATACATGTATAGGACCAGATACGGCTTATGCCTCTTAAACGCCTACATCCGAAAAGGTAGTTACATAAGTAGTATACAAGGTAGACGAGACGAAATAATCAGGTAGCATTGGAGGCGTCATTGAAACCATTACCTTATAGTAGCAAACCGCTCAAACCCCTGACCATTTCTTAAACGAAGAGGAATTGATCCCATTGATGGCACAAAACATTCATCAACCCTCTTCGATGCGCCTAGCTTCCTCCTCAGCCTCCCGATCAATTTCCGAGACCTCATCTTTCGTGAAGGCCTCGGTGAACTTAACCCAAGGCCCATGGACGAGCCCCGTACCGGCACCAATGAGGATCCCAAGCCCCGTCGTAGGTATAGCGACGAGCCCGCTGACGAGGGATCCCACCGTCATTCCGAGCCCGGTAGCAATGCCGGCGCCGATGCCGGCACCCGCGGCCCCCCCTTGCATCCATCCGGACTCGAGACGCCGGGCTGTCTTGAGTAGCTTCGTGGCCTTCTTGTCGATCTCGCGCGCCTTGAACCGCAAATCTTCGGCCAGCGCCGGATCGTGTTCTGTTACTTCGTCTGCCCGCTGGTGAAGGCTGATGGACTCTTCTTGTAGGCTTTTCGACTCCTCTATCTTTTGGGTAATTTCTTGTAGTAGCTTTTCCTTGGACGAGGGCCGCTTGTTGGTTGAGGCATCGCCGTCGCCATCTTTCCCGGATTTAGATGGCTCTTCAGACATTGCCGTGATCGTCTTGGTACTAAACCCCGTATCAATGCTTTGTACCTGGTCTGCCGGTCTAACTAATATTTCAATTTGACGTGCATGAGATGATGAATGTTTATTAAGCGATTATGACGACGTATTTGTTTATTTACGTAGAAAATCCCCATCATGCCTAAATATTTCAACATGAAATATGCTTGGCTCTTCAGTAGGTATTTCAGCCACAGGTGTCAACTGTTTGAATCATCATCGTCATAGTAGTGTGGGGTTTGCATTATACCAAGAATTCAACGCGGGATGACGTCGTTGCGATCTCAAGTACACGCACAAAATACTTATCACCGATACAGCGCTAATTGGCTCGCAGACATTAGAGTGTTACACAATATTCTCACGTTGCCGTCACATATACAGCTTTATTCTCTATAGCGTATTAACAAGCCACGAGCTAATAGATAAACTTCTCCATTACCAACCATGCAGAGAAACATTGATGCATCCATCCCCCTGACTAGAGCTGAAGCATGGGCAGAAAGACTAGACGCCAACGCGATACCGCTACGCTACGCATGCCACAACTATTCTTGAATTGAAGCCCCTTTCCTAACTAGCCAACAATGCCGTGCGCCTTCATTATCCAGTTCGCTGCGAAGTCGACGACAAGTCGACTAGCAATGCACAAGCAAGACGTGCGCACATGGCAACCCTGTCATGATCGTCTGGTTCGGGACTCACCTAACAGAAAACGGCAAACGCACGCGGTCCCTCGTTCACATGATGTGTTTTGGGACAAGAGCATACATTAGTGCTTGTGAGGACGGCTTGAAGCGTCTAGTTTCCGCGCAGAAGCAATTCCTATTCTAGCGGACGACGAGTCTTGCTACGACATAGTAGGCGGATTGGGCACGCATTGCCAATCTTATCAGAGCTTAGTTCCCCAGATCTGCAATGCAGGTTTCCCCTTTGGCGGATGGTATGGTGACATCGTCGGGTTTGTCCGAGATGTCGTCGCATTATGACATGGGGTCTCTGCAATTGAGTGCAGGTCTGTGTAGGTACAGAGGACATAGGTGCTTTAGATAACGAGCATGAAGGATGAGCCGTCGACTAGGATTATCTAGATAGATGGTATACGGATTGGTGAAGTGCCTCATGACTTACTTCCCTGACGGCTGTGATAGGAGATACCTATACGGCTGAGTGACTGGTAAAGAGGCGTCGCTTAGATCTTCCTTAACCGCACCTATCGCAGCTTACGATCCTTACCGATATATAATAACTATCTAAGCACACCACCCTATAACTAGTGCCTAGTACTATGTTATATTGCTCTCCTCGAAATAGCCTGCGTATTCGCAATGATGTAGGTACTAGTCTACTATAACTCTTAGGCTCAATGTCACGAATATTTTGATATTCGGCCTTATTCAATTTCCCTCCTGGGCTCTAATTTTATCGTTATATGTCGGGCAGCAGCGGGAGTAGGGGTATAATACCAGCTACAAGCTTGGGAAGTCACTCCTATCCGCCATTTATTAACCCCGAGATCGACCCTAGTGAATATTAGACGACGTGACTGGGTTCTTGCGGTGTAGGCGGCACGAAACTCCTGTGATCCTTCCAGGTAACTATCGTAGGTGTATTCGCAGCCGGGAGTCGCATCATCATCCCAAGCCACAGCTTCTCGCTACCTATTTTTGCCTCGCGTGGGAGAACCACGCGCTAAGGCTGTCAAACGTCGTCATGCAGCGCCCTGAACTCCTGTGGTGTGCCCAGATAGGCAGCGCGCGCATGGGCTACCACATGTCACGGTATGTAGTGGGCGCATGAAACTGCCAGGGGCAAGCCAATCTGTGGAGTTCAGGTGGTTAGCGCCCCGGGTCGAGGTTCCGGCGGACAGCGTGACTCGCGGGATTTTCCCATATCTAGCACCCCAGCTGCTGCGGTTGCGATTACTACGGGGGTTGTCTATCCCTAAGCGGGTGCTGTGCTGCTTATTTTATCGAGGCGTGGTGTGGTTCGTCTCGCGAGCCGGCGGCTCATTGTAGATGGAAAGCTTGGACGCTAGGACAAGCCACTGCTTAGTACTCCGGATATTGCAGTACCTAGTTCTGTTGGCTATATCTCGATCATCAGTGATGAAATGCGTACCTACAACTTATAAAATAGAAAAATAAAAGAAAATATTATTTATTGAGCTTGGTTTTTTATTTCCCCTGTCGTCTGTCATGCGCTGACATGGGTATAGTCGTTCCACCAACGAGATATACTTCCGCTTTCACATAAGATAGGTATATGCATTGACTAATAATCATCCCACCCCCAAGCGATGATGAAGTCGATTTCGTCAATTTTAGGTGTAGAATTCCAAATATTGAGAATGTTCAAAGGAAACAATAAAACAATTCAAGCAATCAAATCACTACATATTGAACAGGCAACTGCTACCATATCGACGACGTCTATCTACTGATGCGCTTCTACTGTAGGTAGTACAATACCTATGGGAACGACGTGGCTAATGATGAAGCACAGACTTGGCTTAGCCTAGGCGCCGAGCTTACGAGCTATACCTCGTAGTTGACATTACACCGAGACGGGTCAACTCACGATGCCATTTTTGGAGTCGCAGGGTGTCACCACAGGGCAAGGGTGTTGACGCATTAAAATGTAATGCGGGATACTATTACCTCCGTCCTTGAGTCACGGAGATCAATGCATGGAATTGTTCCACAGCTTCTAGTGTGTCTACACCCCCTGGCCCTTCATGGCTACCCCAGTGTACACTATAGCACCTGACTTGCTCTGTTCATTGACCGTCTCAATTGCTATTTTGAACTACACCAGTATGGGGTAGCGGGTCATCTCAAATGCTTAGTAACTGGTCGACGACGAGGACAATGAGACGGTACGGCGGATCCCATATTTAGGGTGTTATCGTGGAACACGGAGCGGGATGGATTCTATGCTAGTTGCTATAAGTGAGAATATCCATCTCCTAGTTGATTTCTTATGTAGGTAGATGCAAGTTAGAAATACACCACCTGCCATATTAGAGGGGCGTATCAAGATGAAAATGCTACCCCAGGAACCAAGACACGTGTTGCGCTCATATCCCACGTGGCGACGATACCTACATACATACCGATACCTCGGAGCCGGGGCCAGCTATTTTCATTCCTGGTAGGACATGCAAAGCAAACATGCAGGAATTGTCACGCGAGAGTCAACAAACACCCTCCCCACCGACGAGCTCCTTGAGAGATTATGTAACCATCTTCGGGAAGTGCCATACACTCACTATATTAGCGTGGGGTGGACGAGAAACAATTTCAACCTCATAGGGCAACTTGGAATGTAACATTCCTAGCGGTATCTAAGATAGGTACTTATCTTCAGAGTTCCTAGTTGTTCTATGTAGTTGAAGTTCTGTTGTAAGTTTCCACCTTAGTCGGCTCCATTATGTAAAGCGACTCCGAATACCTACACCAGTCATCGTGCAGGTAGTACATATCGCCATTCGTGCGATCGTACGTTGATAAGACCTTGCATTATCGGAAACACCGAAGACCCTTAAGTCAAATCTCTAGTCTATACATATAACATTCCTCATATTAGGCAGTTAAACGCAGTTCCGTCTGACAGCAGTAGCTCCATACTAATTCTGTTAGAAGATCACTCGACGCTTGTGTTGAGTATGGCCCCAGCCGAATAAATCTTCACTCCAGGTGACCAAGCGTAACATGTGAAATATGTACCTACTTAGCTACCTAACCTACTATCTGTCGGCGGCTGGTGTGTTTTGTATTTGCCGGAAAGGGAAGTTGGATGGTGACACCTGCTTTCCGGTACCTACCTATACCAGTAGTCCCCTTGGCGCCCGAGTTAGCGGCGTTTACCGCTTCACCTTCATGCTGTTATTCTACCTACTATACCTGTATAGCATAGATGGTTGTCTCTAATTCATTAGACTATCATTTCGGTGGTGGTTAGCTTCTATAATAGAGCGTCGTAGCCCTGATCCTTTATAATGTCGGACCATAGGCCGGTTCCCTAGTTCCGGAGTGTTGGTGCAAACGTCAAAGCCACGTGGAAGCTCAAGGGACCTGAGTCAATCAATTGGCGAAAGTACCGTCAACCTGCTTGACAGGATTGTACCAGGTATATGTTTACTAGCGCCAAGATCACTGAACAACAATTACGCTAGTGGAACAATACGAATTCGATTTACGACTGTAAGGAGAAATCTCACATGACTTTACAAGACTTGAGGTCGTTTAGCTAGAGACGGTTGTTTAAGCCTCGCCACCGAGCATAACCGTAAATGAGCGCTATCAATCAAGAACTAATGATAAAGCCGCGAAAGTACACGTGATGCCCTTTTCACTGCGTACCCTAAACACCCTAAACTCGGCATCTTCTATACTGAAACCCGATATAAATCCGTTTTTTTGTCTTGCCTGCAAGAAAGTTAAGAGGATATACGAGCCTTGATTTGGACGTAAATTGGCCAGGCCTTTAGCTTGGAGGAGATAGGTGTCGGATCAGAAGCACCCGCTCGCCTTCTTTATGTGTAGCACCTGTATCGAGTAGACAAAGCGCTTAATCGGCTATTCATCAGTGCCCGAGTCTCGGTATCAACCATACATGACATCGAAGTGATATACTGTGATTACCTACCTAGCTTTAAAGAAGTAGTCGTCGGTACAGAGAAGAAATAAATAATTAAATAAAAGAAAACTAAATTCAATTATTAATTTTATTTTATCTGCAAATTGTCGTATGCTACGCGCGTAATGCTGACCTTCACCCACGTACTAACCACGTTCATATGATCTCATCCCCTAGGCGTTCTACGTAGGCACCTCTCACTATGCCGACGCAAGAAGTGATCGCCTCGCGGAACTGATTATTGAAAATAAACAAAATGTGATTGTTGATGTATTGGCGTAGCAGTGCTTGCTCTAGTATGTCATCACTGTGACGCGGCGAGTTGCGCAAATGGTAACTATGCATTAAGCGCCGGTCTACGCTCGTGATCTTGCCAATAAGCGCTGGACTTATCTTTGCAGCGTTTCATCTCTGGAATCTATTCCGCATCCTTTCGTGGCTTAAAATGCATACGGAAGCATGTGTACTCGCCACTCAACATTGTCGGCTTTATTAAGTTTACGATCCATTAACACACATAGTACTCCTCGTGATATTAACTGGAAGATACCTTTCACCCGTCTGCTTCGTCTGGTCGAGCTAGGTGACGGTCTAATGATGCAGATAATCCAATCAGAGCCAGGTGAGGGAGCCCATCAACGGTAGCCTAGTCCTTCTTCGCCTCACCACCGCCGACGCGGCGGAACTTCCTCTTATCCTTGCGGCTCATCTTCGTCTTGTCGCGGGTGCCCTTGCCGCCCTCCCAGAACCCCTTCCCCCTCTTCCCGATGACGGAGCGTCCGCAAAAGGCACACGCCTCGACAGCGTAGTTCTGCTCCCTGCTGCACCAGCCGCATATCATGCGATTCGCCCACTCCTGGGGGTGGTCTTCGTTTTCGTCGTGACACTGGTCGCACGGATGAACCTTACTACAGCAGGAGAAGCGGAACCAGCGGTACGAGCGCCGGTAGTGGGAACACGCTCCCCGGCCGGGCAGCGACTCGCCGGCGTGCAGACCCAGCTTCTCCTGTCGTCGGCGCGGTCCTACTGTAGGGGGGAGAGCGGAGCCGGGCGTGATGGCGAGGAATTTGACCTGTGGGATCTTGAACGTGAAGCGCCCGTGGCACTCCCGGCATACGTTCGTGACGGCCTCGCCGCGGACGGACACGAGCCCCTGGCTCGGCGTCGAGCACTTCGCGCAGGTAGGGACGAACGTACTCGGCAGCATGTCGGCGACCGTGCAGCCGGCCACGTCGATGAACCCAGCCCGCGTAGAGTTCTGATGGACCATTTCCTGTCGGAACGTGGCGGTTGATGGCGAGCCGCATTTCCTGCAGTTGACTGCTTTCTCTGTCTCAGGCTTGAGGCCGGTGATATCGTTCAGTGTCTTGCACCGTTGGCATTTCGTACTGATGTTCAATATCGCTATTTGAAGTAGCTCAATGCCGTAGAGCTCGATGGTAGGGAATGAAATTGCGGTGCCTCTCTCTACCTGCTGTGCCACACCGGAAATATGAGGCGGATTTGATGCGATCTCGGCTCCGCCCTCTTCAGAGTCTGCACCGGAATCCCAGCTATCAGAATCAGAATCATCTGACCCGCCCGATTCGTGCGCATAACCCCATTCTGGCGGGCGTGGCACAATATGAATATGTCCTTTGCTATCGGCACGATCAATTGTGGAAGCCCCTCTGGCTTCAGGGGCTTTGGATGCATGTTCGTTACTAGTGCCGCTGGACGTTGGTGCTAACTGTGCCAATTTGGTAGCTTCAATTTGTTTCGCCATGGTGTGCATATTCTGCGACAAATAATTCAGGTGATTCATTAATGTCAGTTGGCTGTGTTGCGCGGCTCTATTCACGAACGCTTCCTCTAACGGCTCGGCATCTTGCGACTCGACATCGCTGAGTAGAACCCTCAAGGCCTGGAGGGGGTAGAGGAGTGGGATGATCAACTGTATAGATTGCACGGACTGCAGCCCCTGTGGTAGTTCCGCCCGTCGTCTCGGCTCAAGAGGCAGAGTGTAAACAACACCATCCGCGGATTTTTGATAGAGTGACATACGTCCCATCCTTGCTTCGAGCTGCCGTATTTCTTGGGCTCGTCGTGCTTTGGCAGTAGCGATCTGCTCTGTCGTAAAGGACTCCTCAGGTACGTATGGTCTCCGAGGTGGCGTAGGAGGTTTTGAGGGAGCCTCTTGTGAAATTGGAGCTGGTAGCTCTCCTAAGGCAATTCTCGGCTGCTCCAAGTGTCGTGTGTCTTTAAACGACATCAGCGTGACAGTTTCTGCCTTCTGCTCCGATAGAAAAGCCTCCAAGTGCTTGTCCAGCGCAGTGACGAGAGCAAGCAAGGTCACATCTCGGCTCTCTGAAACGAGGTTGTCCCATCCTCGCTCTATGTTGAGACAGAAGCCACGAGGGATGTCTTTATTTCTCACTAACAGAGTCGGCGCTTGTCCTGGATAAGAACTAGGTACTTGCAGTTCACAATCCAAATGCTCAAGCTCAAAGGGGAAGTCAGGATCTGACGGCTTCAACTGAAAGCGAACAGTAGTTGTTCCGTTCTGGAGGGTGCCCAGCTTTGGCGAAAACCGCCTTTTGATCTGATCTAATTGGTATCTTCGCGGGTCTTGGCGCTGGGAAGAAGGCACGGGCTTCGGGACGACACGGCCTGGCGACGCCTCGGCCACAGCCTGCCGACCATCTATGGCTTGGCGTGGAATATGGGTTGTTGAGATCATGACGACCGTAGAAGAATTTATGGGTTACAAAGGAGTTCTGCTGCAGCTTGCTGATCGGCTCTTCGGGATTGGTGGGTTTACCGCCAGATAGCGGGCTGGCTTTGAGGAAACGGGTTGAGAAGCTGGTTGCTATCTAGTAGGTATTATAACACTAGACACTGAGCTATAAGCCTCTCGTTATGGATACTCATTTAGAACAAATATCTAAATGTGAATTTCTTCGAATTTTATAATATCACAGGTTGGTCGATTCATGTCGCATCGAAATCAGCATGGTCGGGCTTTGTGACTCGAGATTGGCATGCGACGCGATGAGATGGATCAGGATGATGAGATATGATTCATAGAGGCTATTCCCAGCAACTGAAGCTAACTAACGGCTGCTGGAGCGTGGCAACAATAGGTGGCGCGGGCGCGGGCACGGTGCACATACACCGTACATGACTGTGCAATGATATCGATACTGTGCTCTACCGTACAATGCTTCTATTTGTCTTCTACATAGTACTCTCTTTACATTCTGCCATCGGGTCGATTCGAGTTCGGTTTGCAGTAGTACAACGCAGCCCGGTGCCACAGCTATCACGTATCGAATATCCTGGGCTACTTATTATCGCACATTTTCTCGCGATTGACGCAACCAGGCCTTCATAACTATGGCGTAAACTCAACGAAGCTGGATAACGTGCCTCCCGAGCCGAGAAGAAATCAAAAAAGGGATCAGGATCTGTCTTAGGATCGCTGTCACGCGATCAATCCGGAACCAATCTGGCTTTATTCGAGATATAGCCATTGGATTTATACCTTCCTTACCTTGCTGTACAGGGTCAAGGTATGATCGGTATGAACAGTAAGGCGGGAAGACGGGAAGACTGCAAAACCCTGGATTTGCAACGTCCCCGGATGTACGCACGTGGAAAATGTCAGCCAGTGCTCGTTTCCCTTTATCCAGACGACTCTCTACGCGCACGTCCCGCTTTGCCCCGAACCCGACCGGCCACAGCGCTACCTTGGGGCGGCTGTACGCTGCGACCACGCCGAATATATAGGCATCCGCCACCCCAGAAGTGCCATGCGCTGCTCTTCGTAGTGTACTATACTCTACAAGTATACCTCCCTACTGAGTAATCTACCTACATACTCCAACCGGGGGTCCAGGGGCGAAAAGTCGCTATATATATCCGACGGCTCTACCCCGTGGCGAAGCCGCCGCCAGCCTCGGTGCCAACGTCGGCGACACTCTGTTCCTTTCTCCTTACAGGGAACGTTTCCTTTCGGAAAAAAAGAACAACCCTCTCGAACTGTTGCAGAGCCTAAGTAGATGTCGCGTCGTTTGCTGCTTTCCGTATCCGGTGACGCTGGTAGCCGCGCGCTCCCCCATTTAGAAGACGGGTCCCCGAAGCCCGTGGATCGTCGGGTGGTGTTCTCGACCGCCACTGCTACTGCGACTGGCACTGGCACTGGCGATGATGTGGTATGAAAAGTGCTATGATATCCACAACTTGTCAGAGTTCGGGCCAATGCCATGCATCAGGTCGTCCGGGACCCCTACGCGAGTTGGCGTGACTCCCTGAAATGTATCGACCGGGTCCTGATTCGGCCATGTCCATCACGCGAACGGAAAGTTGCCTGAAAAGAGGGTAGATGCAACGGGTGCAGGTGCATTGCGCGTGTGTGTGCGTGTTCAGCTCTGTGACTTGGTACTAAGTGCTTCATGCAGGTTACACGACGGTGGCCCATCTCAGCCTCTTTGGGGGTCAGAGATACCTATATCTGGAGAGAGAGAGAGTTGATCACTTGGGGACAGAAAGAGAGAGATCTGGAATTTTGCCCAGTACAAGGAAGCCAAGTACCTCTCTTCCTTTGGTGGGCAAACGGCATACACATACATTGCTGCTTGAATGGGTGTATTCATTCTGCACTGAGGGAAGCCTGAGACAGGCACTAGAACGCTGCAAGAACATTCTATACTACCCATCCAAGTAAGAAGCTTCGTTCATTAATAATAGCCAGCATAGCGACATTGGTCAAGTGCCATGTGAGCCGAATTGATCTATGTATGATGGCCTGTTACAAGCACCTACTACCTACAGTAGGTACTATATTACCGCATGTCGCTTGCGCCGTTTACATTTACATTTTTATTTTTCTAGGGATCAATCAATTCTTTTTTTCTTTTTTTTTCTCGTTTGCTTTAATTATTAATTATTCACTCGATCGCGCCTCGCCGGGGGTATTCCTTCTTGTTGGAGACAGCTGATGGACAGGGTGGTCTGCCAACTCAGCATTTGGCGGGCAGATGACCACGAACTGGGCGGTGAGCAGCAGCTTAAATAGCGCAGTGGACATCTGCCGTCTGCCAAGATAGGGGACTTGGGCATAGCGAGCGAATGATTTCAGACACCCAGGCTACCATGACGACCTACCAGAAATGGGGTGGACGGGCGGGAGGTGGGGGAACGAGGACCGTACAGCAGTAGTACGCTTTTCCCTATTTTATTTTATTTATTTCATTTTATTTTATTCTTTGCTTCTTTCTCTCAACCGTTCTTTTTTTGGGTCCTAGCACACTTCCGGCATGAGCCCTGCTGTTACGAGACATGTGACGAACCCGGCCATTGACTCTGATGAGTTGGCAATCCTCCAGCAACAAACCGGTGGGCTCCTTACTACGAACTCGGGGCGGTATATTATTCTAGGGGCGCGCTGGGTGTTCATGTGAGTCACGACGCTCTGTTGACAACGAAAGAGATGCGTCTCCATTCGCCTGGAGCGTGGTAACCGCGCGCTCAAACAGCTCCAAAACCAGCGCTATCGTCACCCACACCTGGCGTGCTGGCGGAAGGTTAGTCAGGATATAGACCCTTCTGACACCAAGTTGGCATGCTGTACCTGGTGTTCCGGCCAGTTGGCGCAAGTACACGCCCTAATGGAGGGTACAGTTTCAATCGTGTTGGGGGGAATAATTAGGAAAAACCCCCCCCCCCCCCCCCCCCAAAAAAAGAGATAATTATTTCCTTGAATTTTCATTCCGTCTTCCTCGGCGTGCTGCATCTACATAGAGAGGAACCATAAGCCTCAACTTAGTGGCCACCCTCCCTCCCTATAACCCCGACCTAATCGTCCTACGCATATGTATGTACGTCGATGAAAACATTATCATGATTTAGACTACGCGGGGGACAGCGACGCCACCCCGGTTTCTCGCAGTATTACATGTATGACAACAGCATCAATAATAAGCATTGAGCACGACCAGTAGGCCAACTTGGTCGGGGTATTTAGCATAACCATAAAGGCGATGCAGCAAGGCAATAACCAAGACTCGTATTTACAGCAAGGCACTATCGGTGCGCCCAT
Organism: Xylaria sp. Z21; assembly: GCA_037356095.1. Classification (NCBI taxonomy): domain Eukaryota; kingdom Fungi; phylum Ascomycota; class Sordariomycetes; order Xylariales; family Xylariaceae; genus Xylaria; species Xylaria sp. Z21. The sequence continues at coordinate 268,937 of JBAWJX010000006.1, read as the reverse complement.
TCTTATCCAGATTCCTATCCAGCTTGACGGGAATTTAGGGCCGGTATCTTGTGCATGCGCACCACTGGCGCATCGCCAAGGACACATTAGGGAATCTCCGATTGCATGTACCCCTCCCGAAGGCGAGGAGAAATACACCGACGAGCTAGATTAATCAATAAAATAGATAATTATTGCGGCGGATTTTCTTATTTTTATTTTATTTCTGTTTTCTTTTTTTGAAACCGTGACCGCTGCACACTGCCTGGTATAAGCGGTCACGTTTCTTGCTTAAATTGCCAGCTAATTGACGAGGGAGTTGGTTGGCAAGTAATAACTTAACCTAACCTAGATACCTACATAACTAAGTAGGTAGGCAACGCCCGCTTGGTGATAGGTACCTCCGGCGAGTGCACGAGGTAACATCAGTGGCTGCTGCTCTACAAGCTAAGATTGCCTTGGACTGACGTGGCGAGCCGAAAACGTCACGCCTCGCTTGCCTACGAGGCGAGACGAAATGACGGAAACCAGAAATCAGACACCCGTAGCTTGGGGGCGTGGCCCGGTTTCTTGTCAGTATACGGGGCCTCAGCTGTTGATAAGGCACGGGTTTGATGCACTGCCCTTACAGCGGATTGCATTGCATGTCGTCGGGCCTTAGTGAGATGATGCATAGGAGGTATGCTGTGCGTTGGGGTGTGTACTTCAACACGAGGGCTTCAGGTGTTTAGGGGTGGCGATGATTGCACCAATAGAGGGCTTTTGGTGGATCGCAGTGAGATTTCCGGTTTGCCGACAACGTTTTACCTTCACTGCTCCTGTGGGTGTGTCTATGACGGCTCGCGAGGTCTTCGTAGAGTGCTCGTTCCATAAGGATTGAGGCCGGCGCCCACGAGTTTGCCGAACAACATCTCTTGTAATGGCCTCAATAGGCCTCAATACCACAGAAGGCCTCACCAAACTAGATGTTAGGCAGCACTCTACCTTCATCCAAGGGCGATTCGCGGCCGTTATTACGATGCTTCCTATCACTGCCTAAGCTAAATAGTTACTATATTTGTAGTAAGTAGGTGTGATATTAGAAGTGCGTTTTATGACACTCCATGACACACAATAGCCTCGTTCGTGAATATCAGCGCGTCATTAATGTATTCATCATCGCTTCGTGCTTCCGTCCCTAGATTCTCTACCGTCCCGTGCATAAATCTATTTTGAGTTGCCTTAACTTTAACTCAAACCCTGCGACTTATGGGCCGAGTAATAATATTCTTACCATTCTAAATTGAAGAGCGTTTGTATAGTAAATTATTAAATATGTTAAAAGTCGTAATTCCCTAAGTTACATAATTAGGATCACTTTTCGCTTGCCTTATCCTCTAATAAAGCTTCTACGACTTTGACTGCACGCCCCAGAGCCTCACATACACTCGCTACGTAGGATGGCTTCCCCGACACCGCGAATTGAGCATGCGTCGCTCGCACATTACAGTGTACATAGACGCCACGTTCTCTAGGAACCAAGAAACCGGCTTCGCTCCCGTGCATACCGCTGCTAGTCTCATCTTCGTTCTCACCGTCGTCGGGGGACGTGAAACGCATGAAACCGATTTTGATATCCTGTCCGGGGCCGCCACGTCTTGTAGCATCCCAGGCTCTCGTGTGGAAGAAGTCGGGAAGCGCGCTCTCCTCTCTCCTCTGAGCGGCTCCACGGAGGGCATACAGAGGCCCCACGGCCCCGTGGCCGCGGGTTGCCGCTGCTATTGTACGCGAGTGCGTAGATGTGGCTTCGTCGAAGAGACTGCGTACCGTAGCTTTGTCGTAATCATCTGAGGCGGCAGCTATAATAAATGCACGCGCCGCCACTGAGACGGTCTGCACCCACTCGACCCGACCCCGTGCAAAAGTTCCGAGAGTCACCTTTTCCCAGGCTGGCCGAATCTCGCCGTCGACTAAGTATACAGCGAGTAGTATAGTGAGGTGTGCAGTGGCGTTAGGTGGTGAGCGGGTGCGCACGGAGGTGAGGCCGAGGCTAGGGGCGTTGATGCTCTGGTAGTCGAGAGGACCGTATGAACGGCAGGAGGCCCAAACGTGCTCTACGCGGCTGATGACCGTAGGCGGGAGGTTCCAAACATGTTCTCGTATCGGATATGTCGTCCGGCATGAAGGAGATGGGTTGTTTAATAGCTCGCTCGTTGACTGAGAGAGAACCGCCTGACAGAGGTGAATGTGCAGCCCGCTTGTATCCAGGCCGTCAAGTTTAGTGTGTTCGTAAATTTCCGCCGACAGGCCGTTCGCGGTCACAGCCAACTGAAGAGTCTTGTCAAGCCATCGGTTTACGAATGGTCGTTCCACACCGTTGATGAGGAATTGCGTGTATCTTTCTCCAGGGCTACTTGGCGACTCGTCATCAAGACAAACGACGAACGCAGCCTCGCTGATACAGGCTAGAGTAGCAGCATTTTCTGGATTTGTTTCAAGATCTTGACGATGCTGTAGCCAGTATGATAAGCATAACTAGCCGATCTACTTAAATGGAAACGGCTATTCAGAAAAAAACTTACCTGGGCCCAAGAATCACGCTCATCTGCAGTCAGAGCACAAATAGCCGGAGCTACCTCTTCCGATGCCTGAATAATTTTGACGTATGTATCGCAGACTGTAGGTAGATGCAGAAACTCATCGGCTGCCGGGAGATTCATTTGGAAAACGTGGCCACGCCGAAGAACGGCAACGGTGTGGTTAGGTAAATAGCGCTCCATGCTGTCTACTCCATAGCCGGGACGGCGTGTAGCGTAAAAGAGCCAGTCACGTCCCTCTGCTGAGAGATTCTCGCCGTGAAGCGTATCTGGAGCTATCTCATTTCTAGCTAACCGACGGGCGAAGTCGAAGGCGGCCACGGTGATGATTGCAGCCCGGGCTGCTTGAGAGTGCGCTGGTGCATCTATGGGATGAGTAAAGATAAACTGGCCTGTTTCGGGAAGCGGTTCCCGACGCTCTAAGTAGACCTGGCGTTCATAGGCATCAGCGATATCGTCGGGTTCGGCCTGCTGAATTTGTCGATATAACTCAGGCCCGGGTCCATTGATAGAAGCGAAAGCGCGCACAGAGCGGGAGGTTGAGCTGTGTTCCTCGGCGGTGTCGATAGCGAGACGAGATTCTTCAAATAAACGAAGTATATCTTCGAGGCTAGGTATTGGAAGTGGGGGTAGCTTGAGAGAATCGTCACTGGCGTTCAGGTCTATAGATGTGAGTGGTGACGTAGGATCTTCCGACAACCCGTTAATGCCACTACCGGTCTTCTCCTCGCCTTGTGCATGGTTTAAGACGATCCGCGAACGTGACGCGACTTTTTGAGCCAGGCCATGTAAGGGCTGGTCCGTGATTATCTCGGAGGACTGCAGCGACGCGTCAAACTCACGAGTAATCCAATTTCGTAGCTCAATGGCGACAAGAGAGTCTAAGCCGAGACTGATGATGGAGCCATTGCCTTCGTTGACTTGTGAGGCATCTACGGAAATCAGCATTGCAAGTTGGCTGATAATAGAGCTCGTAATAAAGCCGACCACAGCATCAAGGTCGCCGCTTTCTACAATCTCTTTGAAGGTCTTAACCCCGGGAGCCGAAGACGATCCCCTGTTTCCCATATCAGAGCCCCTTACATGACAGAATAAAGCCGACTGAACATTACTATTCCCAGCTGACGTGTGAGAAAGTGAGGTTTCATTGAAGCCAATGATGGCTTGGCGTATTTGGGAGTGACTGGATGCTGCCGCGAGCAGATAGTCAAAATAACGTAACAGCTTAGGAGGGGTAATGGGTGTTAGCCCGGTACGCCACAGACCCTGCAGCTTCGTAGTGTCATTGGCAGTGTGAATAGCGTCTTCAATCCAGCCGATATTGAGTGACATGAAACCGGGCCGTCGATGGTGGGCGATGGCGTCTTGCACAGCATTGCCTGCATTGTAATTGGCCTGCCCACTGGCCCCGGTGATGACGACCGCAGAGGATAACATAAGGAAGAAATCTAAGTGGGCTGTGTTAAAGGCCTTTTCGAGGTTGAGTGTCCCTTGTATCTTGGCGAGGGTTACTGGTAAGAAGGTCTCGAATGTCATAGTCTCAAGAGTGTGGTCCTGTAGTCGTTAGCTTTTTCTGGTCTCGCCATAAGTGGTTAAAAGTGCGATAACTAATTACCTCGAGGTAGGCCGCAGACTGGATGACTCCTCGTACGGGGAGCACATCTAGTTTATCCAGGATATCTGCCGTATCGTATACGTCGCGTTCAGACGTCACATCACATTTCAAGCAGTAAAGGCGACATCCTGGACAGATGTGCTGAAGTTGCGCCTCAAAAGCTTGCTGGTCCTTACGGTCGACTGTCCGCCTCGAAAGCGCGACGAGATGTCTCGCACCGCGATGCGCTAGAAGCAATAAGAACCGCCTACCGAGGTCGCCCATGCCTCCTGCGACAACATAAGCGCCACCGGAAACCGTCCAGTTGTGCTCAACCTTGGGTGGCAGGGCTACACGGACGAGTGAACCCGGCGGCGCCTGGATGATAACTTTCTCACAGATTCCGAGGCTGAGCTGGCGAAACCCTTCTCTAGTGCGTGAAATTTGATGAACGACTTGTTTTAGGCTGGTGACATTGATGTGCTGGAGGGCGATTGTAGCCCGCTTCGCCAGATCCGCAACAAGTTCGGGACGCAATCGTAGGACTTCCGAGATATGGCAAAAATGAACGGTTGCATTTCGGGGAAGCTTCGACTTGAAATCCAGAGAGGGCGCAGAGAGAAATATGAGATGTCCAAGGGGGCTGAGTGAGGCCAGTGAAGCGGTTGGGAGGGGATCTCCGCTAGCGACGATGATTGCATCCCACTGTAAGGCGCCCCCATAGCGAGGGCGGCTTAACGACGGGCGGCCCACGATGATATTTTCGGCTGGAGTACCGAATGTCTGAGAAATATCGTTAGCTTCACGAAGGTCAGCAGCCGTGAGAACAACGCCTGCGCCGAGCAATTGTGCAACAGCCATGGTTGCTCGTCCCATTTCGCTCAGGGCGCCATGGATAAGTATTACGGCCCTTTCCTTTGGTAGGCAGGCGAGATACTCAAGAGCGTAGACAGCTGCTTGGATGGGAAGAAACACAGCAGCAGCGACTTCGGGCGGGAGCCTGGGCGGGCGTTTGGCAACGTGGGCGTGGTTAACATGAGGGCGACTATGTCCAGTGACACCATATACAGAAAGGGCAACGACTGCGTCTCCCGGGATGAAACTATCGACAGATTTACCGACGGATTTGACTATTCCAGCGTATTCACCTAGAGAAAGTGATGGGTCGCTCGACAACTTAGACAGCACAAAAGCTTGGGTATCAATCTCGATTGCATCCGTCGCTAAATCCGCTAATTTCTCCTCGGAAAAATCAATATTATTTTCTCTTAAGCTCTTGCTTGTGGAAAGCACCAGCGGTCGCTCCGCGTCGAAGAAAGATTCTGTTCTGACTTCTATGTGATCAACCCTTTCGGCGGCGCTGACTGCACGATTAAGCCGGTCGCTGCGGTACAAGCGTGGGATCAGCACGGCAGCGTTTTCGCGAACGAGGTATTCACGCTCGTAATGTAGTGACAAATTTTGATTAGTGATGCGATTTAAAAGGTTGCAGATCAAATCAACTAGTCTCGAGTTGTGAAGTGCATCGGGAACTATATGAATTGTAGTGAGTCGTAAGTCATCATTTTCGGCGTGGGCAGTTCGGGCGACACCGGTGATTTGATACATTGCCAGAGGCTGGTCTAGGCTGAGCCAGAGAATGCGACTCTTCTGTCGAAGTAACGTGGTAGCGATGTCAAAACATTTTTTATCACTGAGAATGGGTTGTGGCAAGTCGTCAATGACGATTATCCCGCTGTTAGCATCGTTTTGAGTATGGATCGAAGTTTGGCCTAGTGCTTCGAGAGATAATGAGTTTCCATTTTCTAGCAGCCCAGCCTGGAGAGTAGTCACCCATTGCGGGGTGTTCTGGGGGTCTGAATGTGTGAGTATTCGTATGGGGGGCAGCAAATGAGAAGAGCATGCGCTGATGTCTCGCGCAAGAATCACTAAGCTCCCATCTACAGTATCTAAGAAAGATAGTTGAATATTGACCGTCGGACAAGTCTCTGACAAAGCGGCCCGCCAGGTATTATCGATCAAACTTGGTTTTAAAACGATAACTAGAACGCCAATCGTTTTTAAAAGTGTCAATACAGGATCAAAGGACGTGATGCTAGAGGTCAGAACGATATCGTATGTATGAGGTGTGAAACCCTGAGATTCAACATCGCTTTTTGGGTGTAAAACACGATAAGAGACCGGATATCCACTGAGACGCTGACGTGCATCGTCGAAGAGCTCAGGTGTGATATCAGTAAAATCATAGGTCGCGATTGTGCCGCGATGGGCACTGGCGGCGGCGAGCAGCGTGGACGCCAGGTCACCCCGGCCAGCCTCGAGCTCGATAATAGAGAGGTCTGCTTTCTTGAAACATACACAACTCACCACGTTTGCAAGACTCGGCTTCGCGGGAAGGTCACTAGAACGGAGGAATTCCAGGTCGGACTGCCAATCCAGTTCATAGCAGATGCTGCTGTCAGCTTCTTGCGCATGTGCTGTTAGGCTACGAGACTCGATTCCCGAAGCCAGTAGGACTGGGAAGCCTCCCGCCGTAGCGCTCATGTCTATATGTGTCGCCCGGAAGTGGGTGGATGTAATTCTGGCTGCAACCTCGAGCTCTGAGCCCGGATTACTCAACGCGGGCATATTAGTCGACACTAGGAGTTCTCTGATATAAACAGGCATAACGGAGCCAGCACCGTGCTGCTGCTTTATCATTGGAATCCCTATATGAAACATACTGTCGAAGGTTGTCGGGTGTAAAACGTGCGACGCTTGGTGTTGCGCTGGCATGATAGCCGCAATATTAGGAACCTCAATTATTGCTTCCGCCGCAGAGCCATCCGATAGCATTTTCATAGAACGAAGGCTTCTGAATGTTGCTCCATATGTGTTGCCATCCGTAGCCATTTCGGCATAAAGTTTCTCTGGGTTCAAGTCACTGCCTTCGATAGCAAGCTGCTGGGCAGGTAGTTCAAGCGACATACCAAGATCCGCCTCATCGAATTTACTGGCCAGGACGCCCTGAACGAAACCGGTACACTGGTTGTTCCAGTCGCCGTCCGAGAGAGCGGCGACTAAGAAGGCATAGTCGAGAGAAGCCCCGCTAGACTGGCGTCTGAGGCTCAACTGCATCTCTATGCGTTGTGGTGTATCCGGAACGACTAAGCCCCGAAGAAACGACACGTCGCGGAAGACTAGAGACTCAGGCTCCAGATTTTGCTCACGCGCGAGCTGCATGACGGCTTCAGCGGCCATGCAGACATAGCCCGCCCCCGGGAATACGGCCAAACCATCTATGACATGATCTGCAAGCCACGGTAGGGTACTAAGACCAATAATATGTCGCCAGCGCGGCTCAATAGCTGTCGACTCAGCTATACGCACGCCGAGTAAGTCGTGGTACGGCTCGCGGCGCATGCGGTATTCACGGCTGAGACGTGACTCGTGCCAATGTTTAATAGAGTGATCCCAAGGATATGCCGGTAGGTCTGGCAGTAAGACTGCGGTATCAGCCCCTGTTGTGAGAGCCAGGACCTCCTCAAAATTTATCTTGATGCCGCGCTCGAAGAGGCGGCCCGCCAAAGTGAGAGCGCTTGAAGCAGCACTTGCTCCACGCTGTAGCACTGATGCATAGTCGTACTCTAGTGAAGGGATATCTGGGCCCATAAGACATTGGCGGACCGGGCTAGGCAACGAATATTAGCAATTGCTTCATTTGGTAAAGATAGAAGCCAAATGGACATCTCAAGAGGGCGTGTAACTTGTGTGCAAGTTGAATGAAATATATATGTATATATATATCCTGTACACCTACCCAGCGAGCGCAGCATGTGGGCCAACTTCAATAAAAAGAGCGTGGCCACCGCCACTTTTGTGATGCGTTTGCGCGATCGTTCGAATGGCTTCAAGAAAGTTGACTCGTGAGACGAGATTTTCTACCCAGTATGAGCTGCCAAAATCCGAAGATCGAGGCAAGCCGGTGACCGAAGAAACAAACGTGGCCTTTTTTTTGTCGTCCTCGCTGGCAGTAGAAGCTCCTTCTCTGAGATCTAGATCACCTAATCGCGCCAGATACTCGTCGGCTACGGCGGACATATGATGACTATGATAAGCTATATCCGTACGCAGCGTGCGTTTGAAGATGCCGCCATCAGCAGAATTAATGCGAGCGATAACTTCGTCGATGGCATCGGCGTCGCCTGATATAGTCACGCTGCTGGGACTATTGATACAAGCGACAACTGCCTTGCCGCGAGACAGATTTTCGAGATATGTCGTAATATCACGCTCGCCCAGTCCAATAGCAGCCATGGCACCCTGGGGCAAGCCCCGGCTTTTGGTCACAGCTGCCATGCGCCCCCGGTGAAAGGCAATACGGAGCGCAGTCCTATGCGAGAGCAGACCAGCCGCGTAAGCCGCTCCGATCTCCCCACTCGAGTGGCCTACCACTACCGAGGCGCACAGGCCTTGAGCTCTCAGCAATTCCACGAGAGCGATCTGAACTGCGATTGTGGCTGCTTGCGCGAATTCAGCCCGGTTAATGTTACTATCGCTGTCCTGGCGGAGAAGCTCTATCTCAAGATCCCAGCCGGCCTGAAACTCATGCAGTATATCGCGCGACAGCAGGATAGAATCACGAAAGGCTGTGGATTTTGCGTCGAGAAGTAATTCACGACCCATGCCGGCCCATTGCGCTCCCTGGCCTGTGAAGACGAAGATGACGCGCCTAGTAGAGGCAATGGGTTTGTTTGGGATCTTATGGAGGCTTTGTCGCAGTTCACGGACTAGCGAGGACGAGCTATCTGCTACGCAGCTAAACCGCCAGGGAAGTGTTGAGCGGCTCCGGCAAAGCGTATGAGAAAGATCAGTGGGAGAAACTGCAGGGTTTCGTTCGAGCCATTGCACGTAGGACTCGAGCATGATCTTGAGCGAAGCCTGGCTGTTTGCCGAGAAAACAAAGAGGCGATCAGATGGAAGGTTACTATCAGAAGATGTTTTACGTGTCTGTTGCCCACTTTCAAGAATGACGTGGGCGTTCGTTCCACCGTATCCAAAGCTATTGATCGATATACGGGTAGCGAGGTTTTCAGGCCATGGCAAGCGTTCCGTCGGAATACGCATCCTATCCAACGGCAGTCCTGGCTTAGGTTTGGCAAAGCCAGCGACCGGAGGTATTATCCCATGATCAAGAATGCATAATGCCTTGAGAAGACTGGCAAGCCCACTGGTGCTTTCAGTATGGCCTATACTCCCCTTATTAGAGCCGACGTAAAGGGGATGAGAACGATCCGGTGTTGCGAAAACATCGGCAATAGCCGCAAGCTCTTCCTTGTCTCCTGCAACAGTGCCCGTGCCGTGTGCCTCGACATAGACGGTATCTTGCGGTCGTAGGCCGACGCGGGCGTAAGTTTCGCTAATAAGGCGAGCTTGGGCGGTACGATTGGGGTGTGTAATTCCAGAAGCAGTGAAGCCATCCTGGTTTACCCCTGTATTGAGGATTATGGACCGGATTGGGTCACGGTCTCTGAGGGCATCCTTTAGGCGCTTGAGCGCCACAACGACAAACCCCTCACCTCGACCGTAACCGTCGCCGCGGATATCAAAGGGATAACATCGGCCGCTTCCACTTACCATATGTTGAGTACTCATACCGACGTAGTGATCGGGCATCAACTGCAGATTAGCGGCAGCGACCAATGCCGCGTTGGACTCTCCATTCCATAGACTTTGGCATGCATGGTGTAGAGCAACAAGTCCGCCGGAGCAGCCCGTATCAATAGTTACGGACGGACCCCGCAAATCAAAAGCGTGGGAGATGCGATTCGCGAGGATTGCAATGCCGGTCCCGACACTTTGGTATACAGGCAGATCGAGCACATCCTTGCCGAGGTTCCGCTCATAATCAATGCCAAAAATGGCAGCGTAGACAGCAGTGCGAGACCCCGCAAGCATCTCGCGGGTCCATCCCGCACTCTCGAGCGCTTCATATGCCAGTTCGAGAACTGTAAGGATTGAGTTCAGCGGCTGTTGGTCTCAGAGGACAGCCTCAGGCTGGTAAGGGATATACGAGCTCACAGCTCACCCCGGTGCGGAAATTGGAGGGGATGATCAACTGTTAGACAAAAGGCAGGCGTTCATTTACTCACGGATGCGCTGCTGGGGGTCCATAGCGGCCGCAACTAAGGGTGACAGGTGGAAGAAAGCATGGTCAAAGTCACGAATATCGCCGTCGATAAAGTGACCACCTCGGTGATTGTTCGTGCCGTTAGGGTCGTTAGGATTGGGATGATAGAATGCTGCCTCGTTGAAGCGTTCAGGAGGCACCGGGGACCAGGCTTCGCGCCCATTACCAAGGAGGTCCCATAGCGAAGTGAGGTCGTTGGCGCCTCCCGGTAGCCGGCACGAAAGGCCTACAATCGCAACGGGTTCAACCGCCATTTGGGGGATTCGTGGGTCAGATTTGACCGAATATCGCGCGTTTCAACTCGCTTTTTCGCCCTGGCAGCCAATATTCAACCCCCGCAACATCTTGACCATTTTCTTATATGCTTTAATTCCATCTCACGCATCCCCGACCTTGTGTACTGCCGAGGAGCGGAAAGTGATGGGGGAGCACCCGATCATTGAAACAACCAAGGCCGGATGACTCGGAGCTTACATGTTACGATCACAGGATATGCAAAGGACTTATTTTACGCAGTGGTACACAAAGTCAGTAGGTATGTCGTTCGTGCATTGCATGCACTGCCAGGCGGAAAGCTGTTCATTGGGTAAGTGTAAATAAACGAATGCGTTGACGACGAGTGCGGTTGTAGTCAATGGCCTGCAGATTCTGTACGGAGTATCTACTTGATTCGGTAACTACTTCTACCTAGTTATGCCGCTAAGACCCAATAGCCAAATTGTTGGTAGGGAGGCTACCGAACTAATGTTGTAGAAGGGAGCCCCTTGCTCTTCCAAACGGCATCGAAAAACACACGATACGAACCCCTTTCCCCCCTTCTTTTTAGAGAAGGGGGGAAGAAAAGCATCAGAAAAGTAGCATATATATTAATAGTACTCTTTATAGATACGGTATAAGTAATCGCGCTGCACGGAGACATGGCGTCGGAAAGCAAAATGTAACACCTATCATATCATCATCATTTGAATAGGTATTTGGACGGCAGGAGAAGGGACGTTGACGTTGCCGAAAAAGAATGAGCCTCCTACTAAGCTACCAAGGCGTTCCAAGCCGTATATGTGCCGAAAGCATGGTACTTACAGGGGTATACGCCTTCCCGTTGCGATAGGCGCCGAGGCATACATGTAGGACTGCTGGCGCTTTTCGACTGTAGCAATTGTAGTGAATCCTTCATCCTTTAAATACAACATCAATATAATAGTATGCGAGGACGGTAGCATCAATAGTGTTCTTCGGGGGTAGCAGGCCAGCTAAATCCTGTTTTCTTTAAATCCAACAATGTTGCGAGACCGTGGGGTGACGGCGTGGAGCTCGTATACGTCCTCTTAAGCACCCATGTCCCGTTGTCCTAGATCGATAAAACCACATTTCGACATGAGGCGTTGCATCGCTAGCGCTTTCAAATGCACCGGGCCGACCGAATCCTTCGTCCTTTTAACACGACATCAATACACCAATATGCGAGAACATTAGCATGGCCAATCGATTTTTTTGAATAATGACGGCAATGTTGTGAAACCGTAGCGCTGGGCTCTTATGATTACGCCGTCTTACGCATCCCTGTCCCGCGGAGGTAGTATCAAGTGCTGCAAGCCAACTAAATCAGCCAACCAACTAAGCACTTTATCGTTTCAAGACTACTCTATATATGATGGTGGGGAGCACCGTGGGTAGCACTAGAGGTGAAAGTGGCAGTCGGTAGCCACTCGGTGTCTATATCTACTAAGCCTAGAGATGCGGCAGACTGAATAATATTGGCATCACGTTGATCCGTTAGATAGACGATACCCCTCGTCGCTACGCAAGGAGCTTAGACAACCTAGTTTACCTAGCCCAGAATCCTCGTCGAAATACAGAAAGAACACCCTCTTTGCCTGAGAATGTATCACATCATGATCAATCAGTACTACCCTGTGACATTATCCAATCTTTGGCATAAGATTTCCCTTCATCGTCCCATGCGGTCATGGCCCCTTGAAGCTCAAACCGCATGAAGTCCATTGTGACTGGTCTGCGGAGCATTGATGTTATCCGTGTGTCTCTCTTCCCATGATACGTCAGCGTCTGTCGTAACTGTAACATCCGTGTCATCAAGTCGCTTGAACCCGCTGCCGCCACTGCCACCAATAGTGATGAGACCGACATTGCGATCACCGTCGCTCGCTCCATTCTGCCCCCCTTTTTGTCTAGATGCGCCGCCGCTTCTACCGCGGACCATCGTAGAGATCCCAAGCTTATCAATTAGAGGACGATAGACAAGCAGACATGCCGCGATCAAATAGACTCCTGGTTCCGTTACGGTCCAGATGATTAGCTCAACAGCATTATAGGTAGAGTCTAAGAACGAGTTCTTGTTGTAGAAAGCCACGAAGCGCAAGACTGATGTGATGAGGCCACTACGGCGGTTGGTTAGCTACGCTATAATAGTGCGGTGTGGTACGCCACAGGGCCACAAAGACTCACATGCTTCCGAACAAGAATGTTATGATCAGGCCAATTTTGAGTCCCGTCGATGCATGTAGCTTCCAGACGATTGGAATCGGTATGACAAGCAGAACGACGTCCGTAACAATGTTAGGAAAACTGCCCCAGACAAACAATGCTTCCGTATTGATGCAGTGGGCAGCTTGCTCGGCAGGCGTCCCCCAGTGTGCTGCGAACGGGGTACAGCCAAAGAGATCAGCCAGTCCACCCGCAATGGATGCCGCAATTAACACGAAGATAGTGATATTGGTCAGGATATGAATCGCTCTTTGCGGGAAGAGTTGCTTGTAAAGAAGGCAAATGGCTAGCTTGGCAAGGCTTTCCGTAGTAGCATACCACGTCGAAATGGCGACAAGATATTTAAGAAAGTTAGTGACCAATTCAGGGTTCGTCTCCAGAAGGTACTCGACGTGGTGTCCAACACCGGCTGTCTTAACAGTGCCTGGGCGCCAGTGATCAGTCAAGAAACACTCTCGTACCTCTCGAGACTTACCTATCGCCAGGCCGCCGGCGACAACCTGCCCAACTAGAGCCGCAATAATCAAGTAGTCGCCCGTGTCATACTGGGCTACGGATATACTGCGCGCCCAAAACCGCAGAGCAACGCAGATAATCTCCAATGCAGTGAAAACTCCTATGAAGGCTTCGAGCCTATATCCAATATACTCGGGCGAAGCGACTGGCTCATTTGCCATAGCTGTGAGAGCGTATTGGAAAGTGGAACAAAGGATATTCAATCCGGCCAAGAGCGGTGGGGGTAGGTTTTTCGAGTGAGCGGGATTCACGTTAGCTTATCGTTCATATAACAGGCATTGGCATTCTGGAAGCAGTGTGAGTGTTCAGGGGTGGGACACTGAGTCCGGGGCCAGGGCCTCGCTCCCCGGCGACGCGAACGTTGGGAAGCGAGGGAATGTAGCATTGGTGGTGCATCGTGGTGTATTGCGCTTTCGCGGAGGCTCCGGGGCCAACAGAAGCCGATTTAGTGGCGCAATAGGAGCGGGGGTTAGAGGCAGACAGCCTTTGGAGGTGGTATGTTGCTACATACTATACACGACCTACTTGAGGGGAGGATTGGGGGCTATTAGGAAGGGAGTTGAGGTCATGAGAATAGGGTTTGGGTTACAGCTGTTAGGAGCCAGCAGAGACACCCCTACCCACCCCTTGCCCGTTCTGGGGAAGAAGAAAAGAACTCAATAGTGAAATAAGTAAGTTAAATGAAGCATAGTGCAGCGAACCAGCAGAAGTGATACTAATGATTATAAAGACGCGCCTATATTCCGAGCCGAGGACTAAGAAACGGCTAATCAATCGCTCCGTGTTGCCTGCACAAATAAGAACAGAGCCGATTGGTCATATTGCAAGGTAGTACCTGTCTAGGCTGTACTACCTTTGGGAATGCCATTCTCTTACCTATCAAACCAAAACTTATCCCGCGAGAGCATTGAGAGAGAGAAAAAACCCTTATACGAATATATGATATATGCAAGCATCTGACCTACCTAGGTAGCTTAGGGAGTCAGGGGCTTTGACCAAGTGCTTTATTAATCACTTTCCGCCTGCACCGCGTGGTATCTTCTACTCCCTCTATACCACATACACAGATATCTCAATACCAGCCGATATCTGGCTGTATCATGGCAACAACCACGGATCATGAGAGTGCTGCGCGGTGGCAAGACGACTTGATTCCGCATGTTGTCGACCGGCTGGCACGCGAACGGCCGGATGCCGAGTACGCCGAGTGGGTTACGGGATCCGACCTGGTGGTCGTCAACTATGCCCAGCTAGCCAACATGGTAAATGGCTTGGCTTGGTGGATCGTAGATCAGCTCGGTGGCCCTGGCAGCTACGGGCCCGGCGCCGAAGTCTTGACCTATGTCGGCCCAAACGATGTTCGCTACGGAGCCCTGGTACTCGCCGCCATCAAGACTGGTTATGTGGTCTGTATGCCCTTTTACCTTCTAGTCACTAATACTGATGCTATCCGAGCTGTTCGTTACATCGCCCCGGAACAGCGTTGATGCACATCGGGCCTTGTTTGATCATCTTCACTGCCGGGTGCTCCTGACGTCGGATCCGGTTCCGCCGGCTGGACGTCTCATTCTCGATGCCGTCAACCCAGCGCGCCATCTCGCTGTGCCATCAGTTGAAGAGCTCCTTACTCAAAAGCACCCGCCGTACATTTTGGACAAAACGTTTCAAGAACTACGAGATAGCCTCTTTGTCGTCATGTAAGAATCGACTATGTCATAACCAGGGGGGCAGCTGATCTAAACGAAGCAGGCATACATCCGGGACCACGGGACTACCAAAACCTATCATCTGGACGCATGAAACCTGTGCCCAGGTTTTGAACTCCAAGAACCGCCAGACTGGCGATGGCACCGTAGCTGTCGAACGTCAGTTACAAAATGGGAAGAGAGTGATAGTAACATTGCCACCGTTCCATGTGTGTGCTCCTATCTATTCCACCGCTAGAGTGAGGCTGATTCTATATGTGCTAGGGAGCTCTTCTTGCCCAGCTTATGGTCGGTGCCATTCCCTATGGTAATGTCGTCATAGCTCCCGTGGCAGCGGCTATCCCTACAGCCCAGGCCGTCGTGGACGCTCTCAAGCAGACACCGGCTGATGTAGCAATACTGGTTCCATCTGTGGTCGCTGAGCTGGCGCAGGTGTGCTCTCCTCACCTATCTCATCCCGGTAATTCCGCTGATGAGAGTAAACGCAGGATTCTGAACTCCTCGATTACTGTGCCGCCCACTTAGAAACTATCATGTATATTGGCGGTGATCTGCCGCAGAGTGTGGGTGATCGAGTGTCTTCCAAAGTATACCTGCGATGCCTATGGGGGGCCACGGAGGCGGGTATTGTACCGCAGTTGCTCCCGCGGCAGCTTTTACCATCCCAGCCGTCAGGACGGACCCTATGGCGCTATGTCCAGTTTCATCCGTGCGTTGGGGCCGTGTTCGATGAAGTGACAGATGGTGTTTATGAGTTAATCATTCGGCGCGACAAGAAGCTAGGTGGCACACAGCCGTGCTTTACCGTCCCTGGACTCGACCATCTTGAGGAATACCGTACCAAAGACCTCTTCGAGCCGCATCCAGAAATCCCAGACCTCTGGTGTTGGCGCGCCCGGGCAGACGACATCATTGTTTTCCTCAACGGCGAGAAGACAAATCCTATTTCGATGGAACAGCATATCATGGCAATCAATCCAGAAGTGAGCGGTGCCCTTGTAATTGGGGCTCAGCGTTTTCAGGCCGCACTTCTAATCGAACCTACTACGAAAACTCCCCTGACAACAGCAGAACAGGCCGCATTGATTGAGCGTATCGTGAGTAACATTACAAGCCATTTTATTTCCCCGTCTTCCTTCAGGCTATCACTAGGTTGTGTATACCTCACGTAACCCAATTGGCCAACATTTTGACTCTTGAGTCATATTCTATTTTGTGCAAGGATAACAACTGACCCCCTCTCTACAGTGGCCAAGTGTTGAGGATGCCAACCGTAGCGCCCCGGCCCATGCTCGCATCGAGAAGTCTTTTATCCTCGTCCTCCCGGCAGATCGCCCTCTTATCCGTGCGGGAAAAGGTACCTTTATGCGGGATCCTAGCATTAGGCAATACACCGCGGAAATCGAGAGGCTATACGCCAACTCTGACGTGGTCCCTGAAGATTATGATGGTGCGACTCCCGAGACAGTCTTGCACGCCATGACCCTCGACGGGGCTACTCGCCTCGTCCGACAGCATGTTCGTGCGATAACGGGCTGGACAAGCCTCGGAGATGAGGATAGCTTCTTCGACCGCGGCATGGACTCCTTACAAGGACTTCGACTCATACGCGCTCTACGGGGTGCCTTTCATCGACATGACTTCGCTCTTTCTACTGTCTACCAGAACCCGAGCGTTTCTCAGCTAGCACTAGAACTATTCACCCGGAATGACGACACGCAAGATGAACGTAAAATTATGCAGACATTATTGGATACCTACCGTGGACTCGTCCAGCAAATTGAAATACCCAAAAACTTAGTAGAACATCGCAATCAAGTATCGGGGCCAGTTAACGTCATGTTTACCGGATCAACTGGTACGATGGGCATGCATCTGCTACGTGCGCTCCTTAAATATAATGGGATTGGTCGTGTTTTTTGTGTAAACCGCGGAGAAGACGGCGGGCAGGCTATTCAATACAAAGGTTTTGCCGACAACGGCTTCGAGACGACAGAGTTGAACGACCGCGTCACTTTCATCAAGGCCGATCTCCAACAGCCGCTCTTCGGGCTAGATGACGACACGTACAAGTCGTTGACTGGGCAAGTGAAACTCATTATCCACGCCGCTTGGCCTGTGAACTTCAATCTTGCCCTCTCTGCATTCCGGCCACAGTTCGCGGCGATGGCAAACCTAATGGCTTTTGCTGCTGCTGCATCTTCCAAGTTCGTCTTCGTCTCGTCAGTTGCAGCTGTGGGCGGGAGCGCAACAGGTCCGTCACCAGAGGAGGTCCTTGAGAGCTTCGACATACCGTCGCCGTTCGGCTATGGCCGCGCAAAGTTCATTGCCGAGCTGTTGGTGGATGCGGCAGCTAAACACCTCAAAGGCCTAGTACCAGCGACCATTCTCCGAGTCGGTCAGGTCGCGGGCCCCATTCGTCATCCCGGCCCGTGGAATCCTAAGGAGTGGTTTCCTAGCATGGTACTTAGCAGCCTGCACTTGGGTCAAATACCCGATGGTCTTGGCCCATTCGACAGCGTTGACTTCATTCCCGTAGACATGCTTGCGGATGTGATGTTAGAGCTTGCCACGACAACGGCAACACAAGCACCCGATACAACTACAGTCTTCAATCTACGCAATCCACGTCCGGCGTCCTGGCGCGAGCTACTCCCAGCCATCACCAACACTCGCACGGCTACGGGTAAACCACCACTCCAGGTAGTCCCACCGGCGACCTGGCTAGCTAGTCTCAAGGCGAGTGTCGATACAGACAGCGATGAAATAGCAACAAGAAATCCAGCAATAAAGCTAGTCGGGTTCTTTGACGGGTTGTGGACGGCAGAACCAGGTGCCCGGGACGCCCAGGCGATGAGTCACAGAATGGACGTCGAGCATGCTCTTGCAGCAAGCTCTTCTCTGCGTGAATTACAACCTGTGGGTTTGAGCTGGATGGACAAGTGGGTAAAGGAGTGGATTGCGATGCAGGGTGCGTCGTGAACTATCGGCCGTAAAACTATATAGGATTGCTACTTGTTTGCCATTGCTGCCGCCGCCACCGCCGTCCTGGCGGACCTTCTAACCCCCCATTTAATCAGGAATGATACAAGAGCCCGCTAAGGCCCCCGTACTAATGAAATATATGAAGCCTCGTATAGTGATTTCAAGGCTTTAACCATACAGATTACCTAGATCTTCCCTAGCCAGCTTACGTATGTTAGCCAAGTAGCTTGTTTCTATGCTTAGTAATGCAGAATGACACCAATTTGCCTTTGGGATATTTGGCGCCTGAAGCCTCACTCGTTGTGTAGTGTCACGCGTTAAGAGACCGGTACTAGCTGTGCTCCTTAGGTACCTACTTCCCACCTACATATGCATCAGCAGACCTTCTATCCCTTCTACTTTCTTCTACATGAGTGTGACGCTACACTACGCCCACGCGGTCTACGGAATCCTTCTAGTTCCCTGATGTGATACTCAAGAGAATGCGGGTTGGTTATAGTAGTGTCATATCCAACACATCGAGGTCTGGCCCCGGAGTCCCCCATGTACTAGACATGGTAGTGAAAATAAGGGATCAGATTAGCCAGCTTATGAGAAAAAAGGTGAACATGTTTTTTTTCGATATTAAAAAAAGAATCACTATACGGCAAAGTCGTATTTAGTCCTCGCCCTAAATTTTTGTCGTATGTTATTGAGGGAATACCCAGGTGGTCTCATCTCACCGGCCTACAAGCAAGTGAACGCCATATTTGACTCGATTACTATCTTTAGCTGCCCATTTTTCCGCTAGCGGGTCGATGGTTTGGGGGCCATGCAACTCTGTCGCGGATATACGTCTCTACTACCAACAAGCAGTGAGGGTGTCATTTTGTTCGGTATCCGGTCATCCTTGGATTCTTTTCTGCAGCCTATTATTATGGCAGGTTAGCTCGTACAAACCCAACTCACCCCTGAAGAGATCGGGACCTGGTAGCCGGAAGGGGTGCGTACTAGTTCCCCATGGGTAGGTAGCGAGTAGGACTACCTACCTACCTGGTAGAGTCTCAATAGAGGACTGCATTTGTAGTGTGGTAACTGTTGATATATATAAACAATATGGAAGCAGCTCTAAGTTAGTGCTAGTTTCGACGGCTATGGCAATTCTTGACTTGCTAATAATTACATGATGTCTCAACTCGTACTCGGAATTGCCCTCTTGTCTATACTGTCTTCGGCTCACGCATTTCCAGCAGTCTCTTGTAGGGTAAACCTGTCTTGTCAAGCAAAATGTCGCTATTTGCCGAGTGATGCCGAATGGCCTGACGAGAAGAATTGGTCTCTGCTAAACGAGACTGTTGGCGGCAGGCTCATTCGCGGTGTTCCTCTGGGACAACCGTGCCACACTCCTCTGTTGGATAATACCTTGTGCTCCCTGATCAAAGATGAATGGACACTCTTAACGCCATTGTAAGTGATTGTCCGTCCGTATGAATCTTCCTATAGCTGACTCTCGCACAGCGTTGCTGACCCTGTCAATGTCATGTCTCCGTACTGGGTGAACAACTCTTGCAATCCATTCCTCGCCTCGAATGGAGCCTGCTCTCTGGGAAACCTAGCGCAGTACGCCATCAACGTGAGCAGTGCGAAGCATGTGATCGCCGGCATACAGTTTGCCCAGGAAAAGAATCTGCGCCTCACCATCAAGAACACGGGACACGACTTCCTCGGACGATCAACCGGCAAAGGCTCCCTGGCGCTGTGGATGCACAACCTTAAAGAAATTACCTTCATGAAATACAGGAGCTCGTTTTACACCGGGCCCGCCGTTCGACTAGGGGCCGGCGTGGAATACGGCGACGTATACCCGGAAGCTAGCGCGCGGGGATATCGCGTTGTCGGGGGCGCGAGCCCTACGGTCAGCGTAGCGGGAGGATTCAGTCAGGGTGGCGGCCACGGACCCCTCGGCTCGGCCTATGGGCTCGGCGCTGACCAGGTACTAGAGTGGGAAGTCGTGACAGCCGCCGGGGAGGTTTTGACTGCCTCTCCTGTTCGCAACGCAGATCTATACTGGGCACTGACCGGCGGCGGCCCGGGAAATTATGCGGTAGTGCTCTCCATGACAGTCCGAGCTTATGCCGACGGACCCGTTTCCGGTGCAGGCTTCTCCTTCAGCAACACGGGTGACTCGGCAGCGTTTTGGGCAGCCGTCACTGCTTGGTTCCGGCACATGCTCGTTCTCGATAACATTCATGGTCTAAGCACCGTCTTTACCCTAACGGCCAAGTCATTCTCTCTGGTTTTTGCCGCAGTTCCCGATTCCAAGTCCACGAAGAAAATTGACGCGGCGTTTGCGCCATTCTTGGACGAACTCGTGAAGCTCAATGTGTCTGTCGGTGGCAGCTATGCGTCCAACGTGCACTCTAACTATGCCGGGTACTACAGTTACTGGTCACCACGCATGGCTTACGACAGTAACATCACCCTCGGGAGCAACCTTGTCCCGCGCGCCATTGTGCGAGACCAAGACCAAGGTCTTCCCGCCCTTGTTGCTGCTTTCCGCGAGATCACTGCCGGCGGTGCCCTGATCCTGTCTGTGGGGATAAATGTGATGAATAGCACCCGTGTCCCGAACTCTGTGCTGCCGTCCTGGCGTGAAACACTGTTCACTACAACATTCGCGAAGTCGCTCCCTGTAGGCTCCGGATGGGAGGCCATCCAAAGTAACCAGGCACAGCTGAATGCTTGGCAGGATAAGGTGCGTACAGCCACACGCAAAGGAGGCTCGTACATGAACGAGGCAACGTGGGATAACCTTCATTGGAAAGAGGACTATTTCGGGCCCAATTACAACTCGTTGTTAACAATCAAGGAGAAATACGACCCAAACCATCTATTCTGGGCTAACGCAGCAGTTGGGAGCGACAGATATTGGAGGTATGCCGAGAATGGAAAACTGTGTTCCGTTTAAATATTGAAATGCCACAATACCTGGATACCTCTATGGTTGTGCGTTCAAGGGAACCACTTGAGAGTGAGGTCTGGAACCTTGTACATGATGGTTGTAGGAAAGATCTACTGGGAGGGGTATACCTATAGGAGGTGTAGCTACCTTAGCGCCCCGGGGGGGGTCTACGTAAGGGTTGCAGCAAGGTTGTAAAAACTGGTAGGACTTTCAGCAGTTATTACAGGTGTGGACAGGCTGTTGACGGCTAGATTTGATTGCTACAAGGCTTTTGTATGTGAATCCCGTACTATTTTATTGTACCTTTCTAATCGAAGACCATGTCGAACGCGAAACCATGTCCAGATTGTAATATGACCGCTTAGTAAGGATGGCAGCTGCGGTTAGGTGATCACTCCACTTGTCGGCCCGCAATTACCCCACTCCAGTAGCAATCAAATAGGTTGGAATAATGGCACCCACATTTAAGTTCTAGACTACAGTAGCCTAGTGGATTGGCCACCCACTTTGCGAACGGTCGGGACCCCCTACAGTACCCCAAAGTTTACTGTTCGAGTCCCGACCGAAGCAAAGTGGGTGGCCAACCCTTTTGATTTTTTTGGAAGTTTGGTATAATATATGCCCGAAATGCTTGCAGCAACACTTTCTGCGATTCGAAAACTTGTTTGCATAGTATTCATATATATTTTGTATATACGTTCGATGCGGACATGCTTTCGATCTCTCGACATGGTTTCTGTTTCGACATGGTCCCCACCCAGTAAGTAGTTAGTATACATGTCCAGCTGTAAGCCTGTCGAATCGCTGTAATAGTGGCAGTAACCCTTACGTAGACCCCCCCCGGGGCGCTAAGGTACCTACCTACCTAGACAAGTACCTAGAGTAGGAATACACATACCAAGTGGGGCTAGGCTCCGATTGTTCATTCAAGTACCCATTGAATTTCTTCCCGATGAATCTACATTGATAGGTAGCGGCATCTTTGTCCTCAGAATATAAGCGCATCTTTATAAACACAAGGTAGCACTTATTCCTTTATATTACCTTCTTCCTCTGCATTATGTTCTATTGTACTTATTTATCTATTTATTGAGTTCTTTTTTTACTCACCTGGTAGGCAAGAGGTAGGTGTGTTTCTGCCAACTCCCAACAACTGTAACCCAAACTCCGGTATCGTCATCCGCGGAACGCTTTACATTCACGCAACGTCCCATTAAAGTTTGTTGAAACACCTACCTAGGTAGGCAATGAAGATGAACAGATCACCAGAACAGGCCATAACATACGACGGTGAAGGAATAGGCCTTCAAGTTAATATAGAACATACGCGGTCGGATCTGAAGCCCATCATTGGGTTCTTCTCTTCGAGATCCGCTCGAGGCTACCTCCGCCCTATGCTAGTCCAGGCTCAGCATATGGGAGTCGTCATAGAAGAGGACATGGGGACTCTCAAGGATGTCAAACTCAACCTGTCTAACCCATCCTTCGACCTTGGTTTGGGCGGCTTCGGCCATCCGTCAAAGGTTGTTGATACTGGTCGTGGCGAATTAACTACCGGACCATTGTGGTTCACTGACTACTGCCAGATCAAGATCGCGCAAGAACTCTTCGAGGGGAAAAGGGTCTGGGGTGATGCAGAGTGGATTGACTTTCAGTCAGGGGCATGCTGCGAAGAAGAGGATCTCGATGCACCTGAGCAGTTCTGAGAGTTTCCAGGATCTTCCTCGAGCAATTCGGTGATCTCGACGATCCCAAGATGGCACGACTCAACCCGAGAAGTGACATATCGCCGTCTTGATGATCTGCAAGGCCATCTGGCTGAAATCAAATTTCCCTGTTCTCTCATCGGATTTTCGTTCCGGGATCGACGAGGCCCCGGGCCCCAAGATATCGGCTTCGATGCAAGGGGATGAGGTTCTTACTCCAAGGTGAGTGATCTGGAACACTCAGTTACCTGAGCAATACCCCCAATTAGATCTCATCCCCCCAGCTCTGGAAACGGACTCTCTCTCTCTCTCTCTCGCTCTCTTGTGTTGTATTGCTTGCAACGTAGATAGATCAATATCTGTGTACCAGAAGGCGGAAAGATGCTGCGACGAGACGGTGGTATTTGGGGGGTTTAAAGCTGTTTCGTTAGTATTTGTTTTGCAATTGTAGTTATTTTCATAGCCTACTTTCCGTGACTCCACAGTAGTTAGTATCGGATCGAGATAATGACACCCACTACTCAAACCACCTCTACGGCCGAGACATGCGAGGTTTGTGTCTCTCAACTGCGACTATTCTTAGATCAAATAGTAGCATGTTCCCGATGAGCAGACGGACTACTCTAAGAATTGGTCTCTATTTCTTTGCCGATCCAATTCTCAAATGAAATTCAGATAAATCTGTCACTTTTTGAAATAGCGACGCGCATTGCTTGCAGGATATTGATGAAGGTCGATATCAGAGCGTGTTGATGGTGGCTGCATACTTAATTTGTGAAGTATGCACATAGGTTTTTACACGTAAAATATGGTACTGTACAAACTACAGCGGTGTACCTAACTGTGTAGGCGGCTGTCAGTTGCCATCAGGTGCTCTCGACACTGTAGAAGCGCGTGGGTCGCAGTAGGATCTGCACCTACCTAGCTCGGTAGGGATGTCTGGGAGGAGCCCGCCACCCCCTTAAATGTCAAACTAGCATTGGCTTACATAACGCGGTTGTTTTGTTCGGGGCTTGGCTTCAACTCTGTACAATAAACGTGCACATCTTCTCCCTTTCGTAACACCACCTGCGTCCTTGTCCTTCCTCCTCGTCTCAGTCACTCCTTGACCTACCACTCCTGGCGTAATATTCGCTAACACACTCGTTTACCCGATCCCTCATTCGATAATTGTATTCGCACCTTTTTTCCGGAATTCAATTCCCTCGCTCCTTTTAGCACAAACCATCGGCCACCAAACCTTCAATCCGCTCATCCTCAGACCTCCACACATTCAGTTCACGATGCGCGTCTCAACCTCCGCCCTTGCAGCAGGCGCTTTCGCCACGCTCGCGTCTGCTGGCGACAACTACCTCGGCTTCAACTCGGGAGCCATGAAGACTGATAATTCCGCCAAGTTCAAGTCCGACTTCCTTGCCGAGTTCAACACAGCCCAGAACCTTAAGGGTGCTCCGGGCAAGTTCGACGCCGTGAGACTGTACACCAACATCCAAGCCTACTCCACGAGCGACCCCATCCAGGCCTTCGACGCCGCCGTTGAGACCAAGACCAAGATCCTGCTCGGTCTGTGGACCTCGGGTACCGATAGCATCGACAACGAGATGACCGCACTGAAGAGCGGCCTGAAGAAGTTTGGCAAGGACCTTGCCGACCTTATTATCGGTGTCTCGATCGGCAGTGAAGACCTGTACCGTGTTTCCGTCACGGGATTAAAGAACGACCCCACTGGTGTTGGCGCCGGCCCCGACGTCATCACCAAATTCATCAAGGAGTTCAAGAGCAACTTCGCCAATTCAGACATAGCCTCGGTTCCTATCGGCCACGTCGACACATGGGATGCCTGGACTAATGGTACCAACAAGGCCGTTATTGACGCCGTCGATTGGATTGGTGTTGATGAGTACCCCTACTACGAGGATGGCAAGGGCAATGACATCAAGAACTCAGGCACCCTGTTTGACAACGCCTACGATGCTACCATTGCTGCTGCCGGTGGCAAGCCTGTCTGGGTGACCGAGACTGGTTACCCGTACACCGGTATCAAGTGGGGTCAGGCCGTCGCCAGCGTTGCGAACGCCGAGTACTACTGGCAGGAGGTTGGCTGCCGCCGCCTCTTCAACAAGACCCCGACGTTCTGGTACAACTTGCGAGATTCCAACGGGGCCAATAAGCAAAGCTTCGCTATCACCGATAACCTGTCGACTACGCCCCGCTTCAACCTGACCTGCCCTACCACCTTCGACACCCCCAGCTCGACTTCCTCGTCTTCAAGCAGCTCCGGCACCTCCACCGCTACCTCCGGCTCTTCTACCGGCAGCGTTTCGCCGACCTCTTCAGCAACTGGATCTGGATCTAGCTCTGCTTCCGGCACTAGCTCTGCCGGCAGCTCTACCTCTAGCACCAGCGCGCCGAATTCCGGTGCTGCCTCTCTCACCATGATGGGTGCCACCTTCGTGGCCGCCCTATTCGGCGCTACCTTGGCCCTCTTCTAGTTGCCGTGAGAAGGAATTGGCTACGGCGCGGCTAGTTGAATGACGTTTCCCGGTTTAGTACCATATAATTTTGCGCCCAGCCAGCATTGCATCATGGATTGCGTCTCGGATTTCCTGTTACTCTTTGGCATTACGGAGGGACTAGGACATTAGACGCAGCCGGGATATAGAATAGGCGGGCTCCTAAATAAGCAATAAAGGCACGGTATCTTTTTCTGATTTAATCACCCGTTTTTATTTGTCCACCAAGTGATTTTCTATGCATCCGGATCTGTATATCTACGTAAGGTACGTGTTGGTGAAGCGTTTATTGTGTGAAGCTCCGCGTGGAGGGAATGACTTGGCACATTTTGAAGAAGCCCTGTCTGACGAGCTCTTCGCCGATTACGTTAAAACTAGTTGGCGGCCTCTCCCGGTGCCGTGGGAGGACCAATGCTGTGTTCTGATTGTTTATCCGACGTCATACCAGCCACATGGTTTGCGGTGGTTGCCGAGGACTATAACACAGATAGATAGCACCAGGAGCACATTCTCATGTGAGCTACCGTTACGATGAACCTAACGTACCTCGTGTGTCGTGGTTGTGTTTCCTTGGCTTCTAATCGAGGTCTGGAAATTCACGTCGTGGACCATTCCTCAAATTAGCACGCGGTAGCACCAGTGACACGGCACGAGAGATGAGTAACTGATTCGCCTCATGCGGGCAACCTTCATTCTTACTCTACGTTGCGCGACCTGCCAGTCTAACTTCGCTTAACGGGCAAGACAGTCTCGGCTTAGAAGGTTTGACGGCAATCGAGTCTGTACTGTAATGACGCGACCCGGAAAGTAGTCGAACATGAGGTAGACGAGGAGCCATAATTATATGTCAGATTTTGTGGTTACCGCCGCGGACCTTTACATGTCTATGCGGTATCCAGAATAGCTCTTCTATCACAGACTGGTCAGCCGAGTGGGTGTTGTTAAAATGGCCCCCGAGTCGTCACAGAGATAGATATATTTGGGGGTTTAATGGATAACATCTCAACCCCCAATACGGCTCTATAAACCCACTATAACTACAGCGCCTGTAGCATCCCGCTTGTGATACCTACAGTATTGTAAGAAAATAAATAGCTGTACTAAATTGTTAGTTAGACTAGTCCATTACGTATATGGCTTTTTCTAGGCCTTGCTATTTAATTAAATAACTTGATTAATCAACCACGAAAAAGAGATCTTCGAAACCACCACCAGCACCATACATCTATCACTACCGGGCCATCCAACCTTCATGCAGTGATATCACCAACATCCGTGCAAGGTCGCCAGTCCTGACAAGGCCCGACCTAACCAGCGCCATCCTCACTCATGCCGTGCTGTTGGTGGGAATAACAACCAAGGTGACATGAACCCACGGGCGGTTGGGATCGTTGACTATAGGGGCTTGTTAGCAACATATCTACTTAGTGTGTCGCAAACGAAAAAAAGGAGAGAGAGTTGCTTATGTATTCGCTCTGCACATACCCGAAGTGCCCGGTCCTTTCCACCGGAAGTCGTACATGCCGTTAAACGGACGAACGCCCATGAGGCCACCGAGCACAGGGGGGCTATCGGCACGCTCCTTGAAGGCGAGCTCGACCTGGAGGGCGTCCGTGTCGGGGTTGCAGCCGTAGACGACGTCCCAGACGGCGCGGGGGTCGCCCCTCTCCGTCATGAACATTTTGGTGGTGTTGTCGAGGGGTTCGTACTGCGTCCCTTGGCGTGAGCGAGCGAGCGAGCGAGCAAGCGAACGAACGAACGAGTGGGGTTACATCGGCTACATTAGATATGTATGGGGGAGGGGAGACGAGGGAGTGGGAGGTTAGGTAGGAAGTGGCTTGCCAAACCAAACCAAACCAAATCACGGGCGCACCGCACCGCACCGCAGTGCAGAGCAGAACATATAACATATAACATACCTCGCCGTTGATGACAGCCCGTCGCGGCGGGTCCCAGGGCAGCGTGATGACGCCGTCGACGAGCTGCAGCTCGCTCGTGGAGTTGCCGGCCGGGCTCACGAACAAGTGCTGGTCGCCGCCGCCCCAGTCCCAGATGTTGAGGAAGTGGTTGTGGATGTCGGGGTACGACGCATTCTGCAGCTGCAGCGAGAAGCCGGACGCGATGTTGTTCGACAGCGGAGGGCCTGCTGGGATGGTGCACGCCGACGTGGCCGCGATGGCCGACGTAAGGAGTAAAGCGAGGGACTGGTGCTGCATCATTATTCTTGTCGACTTCGGGATTTCTTCCCTCTCTCTCTGTCTAGGTTGGATCTACAGAGTCGTGAATGCCGTGAGTGAGTGAGTCTTCTCCCCCTTCTCTTCTCTCCCTCATCGCTCCTGGGAAACAACATATTTAAGCTCGCGCCCATCATCACCATCTTCGGCTCCGTTGTGACGTTAACTCCAACGGCTTTAGCTGCTTTGAGCTGAGGGTGAACAGGTACATGAGCAGGGTTGCACTAGGCAGTCTGACTGCATATTTTATTGCAGTCTAGAAGGCCATGGCGAGAATGTTTTTCTGATGTATAATCTCCTCCTAACTCCCTCGATCTGCGGCCCGTCTGACAGAATCGGGTCTCTCCTTTCTCTCCCCCAGAGCAGTATGTTAGGTAGAGCGGAGCTGGCGTCCAGTAGGCGGAGGGAGGCATGCGCATGGAGGGGAGGGGTAACTGAGATGTCATCAAGCAGTCAACCCAGGCTTGCAGATTGCAGACCGCCAGACGCTAAATTCTCACGGGCGCAGCGCTCAATTGGGCAAGACCCTGATGATCACTTAACGAACTCCACGCCGCCGACGGCTCGGCATGCAGGTCGACATCCCTTTTCAGCAAGTCGACTACAGAACGGCTGAAGTGTGCGGCGTGGTGTTTCTCGTATTCCGAGGGCATCTAGACTGGACTGCCCGTTCCACGCAGCGGCGTTAGGTCAGGGCCCTCGTTTCGTGAACCTGCCTAGGTAACATCGGGACAGGCATTCTGTGGTATTCGAGCTGCGGTGGGCTGGCTGGATGGCTGCGATGGCGCCGAACATTGGACCGGACTGGTTCGCACATACATACAGCTCGCTTGTGCCGACTTACATCGAGTCTGTAGTCTGGGGATTCAGCCCTCGCTAAACAGTTCATAGATATTCTATACAGGACACAATACTGATCATTTGAGTAGATCAAACAGACCTCCCCTCTCAAGTAGGAGTGAATAGTAATGTAAATTTTCAAACCGGCGTCATCTGGCGATGCTTGGGTATGAAAAGCAAGGGGGAGAATATAGAGATATTGAGAACCTAGAGTCAACGCCACAACTTGGCATCCATATATCCCTGTTGACATTGGCTAACTTCCCGCACGCAATCCGGTGTCCGAACTCAAAAGTTCCGAGTTTCTTTCAGCCGCATTTTCTGGGGTTAAGAGGGGGTGGTAGCAGCCGGGGTCTCATATAGGGATTTGAGCGTTTAACTCTTGAATTATTTAAATATTCGAAGGCTTATAGGCGCAACATATTGCAGAATCGAGGCAACGTTAGATCACCCGAGTCGTCATGATCTTCCAGCTCGTTTATTTTGAAGTCTTGTTGCCAATTTCAATGATCACATGTTTAATTATCTGCTAATGCTATTTATATGTAGAGCCCGTATATATAGTAAGTGTTACGGTCCAACCGTAAGCCACATGTAAGGAACTGCATATGGTCAAGCCCCCGACTTGGCAATATTCTGCTTTCAGGAGTATTATGGAATAGCTGAAATTCTGTTGCGTGATAATAGGGCGTACTTCATCACCAGCCCAAATGAGTCTGCATTTTGTACCCGATCCTTTCCTCTCATGGGGCGTCCACATTAATTGTTTCTAGTAATGTGGCTTTTATACCAGCATGTTTATCAGCACTCTACGTATTTTATAAGCCCGGCCTTGACCTAGGGAGAAATGCACGAGGGCTATCATTCGCATCCCAGTTAAGACGAAAAGAGCTCATGTATTCACTTCATGTTGGCTCACATTCCTTCAATATGCATGACCCTAGAATGTGTAGACCAACATCTCACATATCACGTAGATCCGCATCCACTTGCCCAAATGGAGTGATTTACAGTCTTGGGCCTGTTTGCCGTTTATTAGATATCTAGCGTCTGAAAGTGGCGAGGGATTTGGCTGTAGAGCTAGTATTAGCCATGATAGTATTATTACCGACAGCTCGTAGTATATGTAATAGGGTTAATACTGTTTGTTTGCGAGTCCTCCGTAGCTACATCGTTTGCATGGACTCCTGGTCTTATATATTCATACTCTTCAATGCAAGCACCCCTAATGGTCTTCTATTTCCACGGTAGTGACTTTTATACCTAATAAAAAGCCGGTCCCGATGCATTATATCGAACGATATATTGCAATAAGCCCATGGTTATTAATCACGCATTTTGGGGGTCAGCGTGTAGAAATCCTTCGGGAAGCCGGCAAGCTGCATGGATCCTTTCTTCTGGGTTTTCCTTTTAACTATCCCGGGGTAGCCTCGTCATTAAGCCATAATTGGATTTTATACCTTCCGAAATAATATAGATCATACTCGAAATAGTAATTACTAAGCTTAAATATGAACTATCCAGACGTAGAAAGCTTTACCAGCGTCAAAGTCTCTTCCAAATTTGTCAATGAAGCCATTAAATCGTGGGGGGCGTTGATCCTACACCGCTTTGAGCACATGTCATAGAATTTGAAGCCTTGGGCATAGGTAATGCCAAGGCTATATCGTTGCATGTTGAATTTTTTAATTTTTTTTTGGCAAACACGGCTCGGGGTCCGATAGACCACGATACCGAGAGTTGCAGGGCGTTTCAAATAGAATTTTTGCAACTGAGGATACTCGAATTTAATTACAAGAACGCCGAAGTCGAGTTGGATAAAAGTAATTTCATCCAAGACGAAGCCAACACCATACTCTCGGTCCTTCTTGCTTATCTGGCATGACAAAACGTCACCTCGCCGGACAATGATTATCGGAAGGTAATATCCCACAGCCGAGTCATTCCTGATACTCCAACCCTGAAACGAGATCTGTACACGGCAGATGCAGCGAAACTGTTGGATCGAAGGCCGTGGAACTATGGAGTACCCACCCCTGTTAACGTGGACGAAAACGATAGGAAAGAGGGCAGACAGGCGGGGACTCAGAAAAATGACAGCAAAGTTTTAATATCATAGAATATGTACACTTCCGTTTGCGTTGGCGTCTCTGAAGTTACATAGCATTCGCCGTGGTAAGATATAGATTAGGTGGTGGGAGGGTTGAGGTTGAAAGTGGGTAATAATGGCACGATAGGATTCTTATCTCGACGGTCGAAGACGTTACCGGCTAATCTTCCTCTGCCTGCTTTCCTGTGACTGGTGCCTTTTGCTAGCTCAGGATTCGCTGCGCGTGGGGGGAACCAAAGAAAGCTAGCTGATGCCTCTACTTACGCATACACACTCTCTCTTATTGCATCCACAACCGCCAATAAGCGCCCAACTACTGCTTACCCAATCACGTGTTCCAGCGGTAGTGTCGGTCTACTATAGTAGTATGTCGCAGTAGTATGTAGTCGTACAGTAGCGCCTTGACTCTATCGGTCTGGACTTGCAGGGTGTACAGGGCAGAGGGCATCTTAATAACAAGGACCCCGAGATAGCCGAGGGGCCCTGGCGCCCGTAAGCAGCCATCCCGTTGGAAACGATTCGAGGAGAACGAAATGCCGCGTCTGCACATTTATCTGTCGCCAAGGCCAGATTGATGAACCACAGACTCGTGTATGCGTGTACTGGGCGAGTATCGGCGATCTAGTGCTTGCAGTGTGGTACGTGGGACTGGTCCTTGGTAAATAAATAATCAGTGCTCAAGCGTATCAAGGCTCGATATAAGCGACCTCCTCCTGTTTTGTGCTATCGTTTTGCGAACTGCTTGTCTCACACATCGTCCACAAACGACAACCGTGCCGGGGAAGCGGTCAGCTCCAACACCAATCGCTTCTCGTGTATCATTGCAAATGAGGCGATTCGGGCAAGACAGCTATTGCTTTCTTGATACTGATCTTCGATTCAATCGTCGGTGTACCGTTACGACAAGTTACATTGTCCTCTGAATCTTTGCTTGGATATTGCACCAACAACGATATCGGGCTCCAACATGCGTCTGGAGTTTGCGCTCTTGGTCGTATATAGATCGAGAGATGAACGCGAGAGATCAGGATCCTATAGCGAGTTCCTCCCAGGATAACACTCTAACTCCCCCATATACTGATACGAGTCGCATATTGGAAGCCCCAGTCTACACAGATAGTCAGCCACTAGGCTACTAAGCTCAGAGATGGACGTGGACGCCCAGAAGCAGATCATCGCGGTAATTGATAGCGCGATTATTGAGGCTCGTCAGTACCTCAGGGAAGCAAAAACCGAGCAAGAAGTGGGTAAGTGCTGCTAAATTTGTGAAGAAAAGGACATTTCACTTACTAACATCACAAAATAGCGGATAGACAGGCTCACCTAGACAAACTTGAGGCCGACTTGGTGGCTGAACAGGCAAAATTGGACGCGATGATTTTAGAGGAAGAGAATAAGAGCAAGTAATAGGGAGGCGAGGATCTTAAAAATGCAGGCATCTACTATTTCGGCAGGGGGTGGTAATTTCTCACAAAAAGATTTCGGTGGTGTAATACGTTTGGATACTAAGGAGAGAACGAATGAAGGGGTTTCTTTCGTCTACGGACTGACTTAATCTCAGCCCTTTGCGCTCTATAGACACCGATTGGCGTTTTACTCAGTCGTTACATCATAATTTGACTCTATCTATTCGCCTGCAAGAATTTCATATAAATATTGGGCTGAAACAGCATGTCCTTGCCGCACAAATTTGGGCAGGATGGCATATAGGAGCCGGTCATATATCACAAAAACATCCCGGTCCAAAATGTGACTGGCTCTCAATAGCACTGATCCTATCGGCGGTGGGGACTTAGACTAATACATTACCGAATCGAGCGAAGGATTGGTACTGGTATGGTTACCGTTGATAGCGTCACGTATCAAGGCTATTGGCAGGGCAATACCTGGCCACAGAGGACATCATACGCTGGGTATATGGGACTGCCTGAAGGATCAGCGATCAGGTCGCATTATCTTTAGCCAGGTGCTGTGCCGTATCTAATAAAACCCCCCGTCGATCCCCAAGCTTAACCTAACCTCAATCCATCCTACTTCATCCCGCGGCTGGACGACGAACCCGACAATACGTACGGCCGTGTCCGCGAAGCTCGATGCAGAAGACTAAAACATGAACATAAACCCTCGCTAGTGTTGCGATTGGGAAGATCATGGCGTCGCACTACATGCTGTTCAGTTCCCACTGGATAAGAAGACGTTGGCGACGCAAGCTCCATTGAAGCACGAATGGACAAGTAGGGCGAACGATTTTGTATTGTTGAGTAGGCGGCAGACTTCGCAAGCTTGGATGTTGATTTCGACTGGAAGACGGATTTTAGTTTCTTCGGCACTCGGGAACTACGAGTAATAAAATCTGGGGGAATCACCGAACCTACTGACAATGCGACGAGCGGAACGATATACCTAAACGTCGTCGTGAGAACAATACTTCAAGCGCGATGTAGTATTAGAAGTTATCTCGGATAATACACGCTCTTTCCACGACACCCTCGATAGACCCTCTACCTGCAGTATTATGATCGCGATATAGAATCCCTCTCGATTCTGCACAACGAACAGAACATCTTCGATTTCGATAGGTTCGCATCTGAGGACTAGCACGGGAGAGGGAAGACTCTTAGCGGTGATTCGTCGCCTCTTGGAGACTTCGACGGCCTTCACCAAGACTTAGCTGTGAAGGGAGAAGAAAAAACGAGCCGCATCGTCTTCGAATATCCCGAGATGGACATGATCGTACTTGTAACGATATAGTTTTGTTGTATCAGCGATGATCATCGTAAGAATTTCCAGTCACTATCACAGTAATGGCAGTTCCTAATTATTCATGGTAGTACAGGTCTAGGTTTTCTTTCTTCGCCCTCACCAGTAATAACATGAAACCCGTTAGGTCGACCTGTGCCATGGACATGGAGCAAATTGTCCGGATACTATGTCGCAATAGGTAGGAGCGGCCATTAATTATCTAGTTCCTTGGCGGAACGGGGTGCTGTGTTTTTGAAATAAGTAGTAAGTAGGTAAGTATAATGGTTTCTAAAAAGAAGGCTATGATATCTGTAATCTCACATGACTACCATGTAGAAAACCGGTATCTTTACTCGAATTTCACCATCGACGAATGCACATGTCAACCACGGTTTAGTGTAGGTACTATCCCGGCAGAACTCGGTCGATGCGTCTGGGCAGGGGAACTGGCAGGCCTAAGTAGGACCCGAAGCGATCCTAGTTGGTTGGGATGCTGGCCCCTAAGGCTTGCATATTCTTCATCTGTTGGTGGGGTAAGGTATCTCCGTGATGACAACTGAGGGATGTTAATATTTGGCTCAATCCCGCCATACCTAGTAACAAAATCAATTCTAGTCCTGGTCAACAAACCCCCGGTTCTGGGGCTGGAGGATGAACGAAAAGCTTCAGCGATCAATGAACTAGGTCAATATGATTCTAGAAGCTATACCACAGACTCAGATTTCTTAGTTAAGTGTCATTATAATCTGTCGGGCTTAATGCTTCTTACTCCTAGGCCTATCTATTTTCCCATCCGTTCTACATCCCTTGGCAACGTGGCCTTTCCGATTAAGT
Source organism: Xylaria sp. Z21 (assembly GCA_037356095.1). Taxonomy (NCBI): domain Eukaryota; kingdom Fungi; phylum Ascomycota; class Sordariomycetes; order Xylariales; family Xylariaceae; genus Xylaria; species Xylaria sp. Z21. Next base: position 234,990 of record JBAWJX010000006.1, on the reverse strand, counting down.
TCACCCCAGAACGGCCCTACACGCGAATCGGACACGTCATCGTATCATATTCAACATTGGGGAGAAGAAGGATTTCGTGAAGGGCTGTGGATGGGTGGCGACGTGAGGGAGGCCCCAACCGATCGAATAAGGAGAGCCAGGAACAACTTTGATGCGAGGTGGAACCGATATCGTTGTTGTTAGGCTTGCGTAGGGATATTGCCCAAACGGATAGTGGACGAAAGGCAGACGACGTACGTCTTTTATCCACAATGCGATTCAACACGGACGATACGAGGCAGAAGGCGCTGGGGTCATCGTCGGATTCACGAAACCTCCTAGAGATGCGCAATCGAGGGGGCTTTCGCACTCGCCGCTTCGTCAGGCCTCCCTATTAGCCCTTGCTTGCTCATATAATCGTCGATATTGATCTCCTAGGTGCCAATAATCCACTCAAGAGGATTCAGTGTGAGAGGGGGTTGAAACAAAGAGAAGAAAAGACCTGCCTTCGAGTTGGAGCATCCCTAGTCGAATTGTTTGCTACTGCCAAACACCCAGTTACGGGAAATGGTCAGTAATATGGACCAGAGGATATTGCGAGTAACACCCCTTGCAGTACGACGAGTATGTAAGGGCTCCGTCGTCGAGAATGCCCTCTCCCTCGTCTGACCTTAGGAGTCTGATTCTGAAATATAAATATTCCCTCTCCCCCCCTTCACCCAACCCCCCCTCTCCCAAGAGTATATGGGGGGCAGCGCAGCCAAAGTACCGGTATCCGGGTGTGTCCTTATAGCCCACAGCGTGCGAAAAGGATGATGGTCCAGCTAACATACAGCGCTGCGTTAGCCCGGTCTCAAAACCTTCGGGGTTTTAGCATCAAGCAGTTCCCGTTTGCGCATCGACGTCAACAAATATGGGAGAAATGTGGGATGTATTAAGTGATACCGTGGCGGTCGGTACGTGGCGAATCCGATACAACGCTTCCACTGACAGAACAAAATCTCATGAGCACTCATCCTGAAGGAACGAGAGTAACGAAGCCTGATGGAAGCGAAGATAGAGATGATCCATTCACAGGTGACGGCAAATTAAAAGTCTTCACCCGGAGCGTCGGTACGAAATCAGTAACGCTCTCGGTAAATACCGAGTACGAGGGGCTTGAGACACCTAGGCTTGGTATATCTGAAGAGAACCGAGGCGAGCCGTAATAAAGCGCCAAACTGGTTCCAAAGCTCGGAGGAACTACCAAGACTGGGTATTGGCAAGAAAGGCCGGCAGTGTTCTCTCATTCGTGGCGAGCGGCCTAGAAGCTATCTTGCGGAAAGCCTACTTACGAGTCACTGCACATATGGAGCGTGGGAGCTACGTGAACTTCCACCGCCGGGCCGGCTAGCATAAATTGCGGTCTTATCTGAGACCCTCAATCGAGAATATCCTCTTCCCCCCGCTATACCCTCAGACCTCAAAATCTTCGGCGGAGATGAGGAGAGACGTAGGGATACGATAATGGAGGTTGGGATGTATACAATAATGGACTGGTTTGAGAGTCGACAGCTTTCAACCCACCACTTCATTCCTCATTCCGACGTTTTGATCAATTGTTTTGGCTACTTGTGTCGATAGTGTCCGTGTCAGAGCCTTGCGGAAGGCCGCGGATGAAGTCTTGAAATGATGGCGACATTATCTCTCCGACCAGGCTTTGAGGTGTCGCAAAGGAGATGGCGTTGTATCGTCCGACCCTGTCGACGCAGGTTCAGCAGCAGCTTCTTCCCCATGAGTTCTTCCGCTTGTCAAGCGTGACAGGAACCTTATCGGTTCGGCCAGTGAAGTGATTTCCGATCCGCTATCATATCATACACGCGGCCCATTTGTCCTCGGCCGAGGCGCCTGACAGAGTGAACACATATATATCGACCAATAAGACACTGCGCCAGGTATGCCCGAAAAGGCTCGCATCCCTCACATGCGGACGAAGAAAACTTCAACTCAAACGGCAACAATGTGAGCTCATCGAAAGACCGAACAACTTCTCGCAGTTAGTCATACCTCCTTTCTTGCGGCAGTCTGCAAAGCAACTGAGTATTAACACCGTGACCCCAATGTGGTCAATCGGATCGGGGAATAACCGGTGATCTGAGTGATAAGCCATCAAATATTCAACACTGGCAACTATTGTATCATGCCGAGCCATCAAGGATGTTCTCTGGTTTGACATAGTGTGCAATATTCTCTGGTTTGATGTGGAGGTACACCGCAGAATATTCGACTTGACGTGGTATAATATTTTGGGGCGTTGATATATACGCCGGATTGCTATGGTGCGGATATTTGCCCGGTCTCTATCGATCTCGACGGGTGCGGATGTTAGCAGGCTTGGCCGAGCCGGCGAGGAAGATCGCTGTCTTTAACGATGAGGAAATATGTCGCGTTGTGGATATTTGCTGGCTTTGTATCGATGGGTGATGTGGACAATGAGGAAGTTCGTGTTGTTTCCTGTATGGCGATACGGAGGAAGGGTTCTTTGCACTCTCATATGGTGGAAGTCTGCTCGGTACCGAGGCTGTATAACAATAGTGGTACGATGCAGAGGGGAGTGTGCTATCATTCTCTTATGGCGGATCTCCAGCGTATTCCGAGTCCGGCATATGCGGTGAAAGTGTTGGGAGGTATTTCTTGAGTTTGTTGAGTGTTCTGGGTCACCGAAATATTGGTTGGTGCCTGAATCCATCAATTTGAGGTGGTGTGGATGTTTTCAGGTTTGATGCCGTGCCATCCCCAACATAACCGTTATCTCGAAATCATTGTAAGATTATGATGTGAGGGATTTAGGGGTGGTGAAGGGAAAGTCACATTTCATAGACTAGTAGTTCCCTTTTCCTTTTTTTCTTTTTGGGCTAAGTGCTGGCCCGATGAATCGCTGATGTTCTGAGGCTTGACGTACTTTATGTCCTTTACTGTCGTCACGTAAGTTTCCTACACAACGAAACATTGCATATAGGAGATTGGCTGGATTTCGTTCAAAGTCTTTGAATATATACACACATAAAACAATTATAAACGTCAACTTCTTCGGATACTGTATAGATACACTGTGACCCGAGTCATAATGAGTGAAGCACAATGCAGTCCCCAAACTCCATATGAACATGCGCCTCTCGGGAGACGTCTCCAGCCCATGCAAATGCATAAAGTCTATAATCTAAGTCTTACCTTTCCCCCTATTACTCCTTGCCTTACCCCTCGAGCCAGCAGAACTGGGCTCGGGCACAGCGGCTGCACCGCTATTATTGCTCGCCCCGCCGCGAGAGCTACCCTTGGGCTTACTGGAGCCTCGGCTACGCCGTCCACCTTCCTTTTTCTTATCTTTATTTTCTTCACGAGCAAGTCTTCTCGCTTCCTCTTCCTGGGTGCGGCGGCTTTCCTGGTCCCACCATTCTTGGAATGCCTGTTCTTGTTGGATTTCTTGCAGACTGCGTTTGGCAACCGCTTCGTGGCGGCTCTGCTGCTCACGTTGTTGTTGGCCAATGATGTCTGCGAGAGGTAGGCCAACTTGCTGTTCCGGCTTTGGAGCACGCTTGATATAGGACTTGGAGTGAGGAGTTACCGACTGGGAATCAGGACGTGTCGATACCGGAGACGACTTTGGTGTATTATTCGGCTTCTGCCCGGAAAACCTCGTGTCGGGCGATGCAGCCCTCCTTGGTAAGGATTTGCTCGAAGAGGCCTCGGCAGAAACTAATGGTTTGGAGTTCGGCGTTCTCGCAATTGAAGCAGAATCAGGGTGAAGCAGACCATGCATGGATGTCGTAGGTTCGGACTTTGTTTTCCAAGGCGCAGCCTTTTTATCACCGAACTTGCTCCATGGCGATTGTGATTGTTGTTTGTCCTCCGCTTCTTGTCGAGCTGTTTGCTCTGCTTGTTGTTGAAGCTGCTTCTTTCTCTCCTTCTGCGAAAGCTTTTGAGGTGTGGATTTGGAATTAGCTTCAGGACTCTGCGCAGCTAACCCGGCAGAAAGTGCGGACTGTACAGGTTTTGATTCTGCTAGCATCTCTCGAAGGTCTAAACGGCTAATTGGCAGAGCGGAAGACCCCCAAGGATTTGTATTTTGTGTGATTTGTCCTTGGACGGCACCAAATGATGGCATAGGTGCTGGTTGAGCTGACCGAAAGGCTAAAGCCGGGGGTGTTGGGTCCATCTCAGGGGTACCCAACGAAATATCTTTCTGTAGATTACCCCGGGATTCGGATAAAGGGCGCAAACGATCCAATTGTTCGCGATCGCTAACAACCAAAGGCCTGGGGCTCGGTGACAAGGGATCGCCGACATCCAGTTCCTCATCTCCATCCATATTGAACATGAGGTCAGCTACGGAGCTTTTAGGTCGAAGGTCTGGACTAAAAGGCTCGTTACGTGTCGCTTTTAACTTCTGCCTGGTTGCTCGGTCGGCTGCTGGTGATGTACCAGAAATATCATCGAAACTGCCGAAACGGGGTTTGTAGGACGAGTTTCTCTTTTCATCGTCCTTAAGAGTTGCCCTGAATGCCATATCTCTCACACGAACTAGCCTTTCTTCATGCAGGTCGTGTGCCAAGTCGGGGTTTTGTTCGTGAAGTTCTAACTCAGCCCGCCCGCTTCGTGCGAATGGGCAACGTGCAAGCTGATTATTTCGAACAACTTCGTCCAGCTCATGTAGAAGCTCTTCGTCCAGATTATCAAGGAGACTGGGTTGGTATTAGCAGGCTTATGCGAAACTCGAACTCGAGAGCGGAAAACAGGCAAAAATGAAGATGGGACAACAGGACGGTTTAGAACAGTGATTTCGAGAGGTGTACGTGATCTGCAATGATGTGAGGCTTGGTGAGAATGACGTACTGGTTCTCAAGCATTGCTTCCATTTGAAGGCAAATATACTCAAGTCCCTTCTCCTTGAATTCGGTCACAGAGAAAGGGCTAATTAGGTTCAACAAAGTTGAAATATTTCGTGTTGACACTACTGTTTTGTTAATTACTAAAAATGATGGGATGCTGAGTAGCGTAATGACGTACCGAAACGACCGATAACCTTTTGGCAGATCTGTGATAGGCGATCAAGCATTAATTCGTTGGCGATGCTCATTACATCCATAACCAACTCGGAGAAATCGTCGATGCTGCCCGCGACCACTGAATCAAAAAGTTCCTCCCCTACATCTGCGTATAGATACTGAAGAACGTAGTGGAACGATTCCGGATTCATGTGACGCAAATCGATATTCACGAGATCAGATTCACCTCGTGCTGCTCGGCGACTTTCGAGCCATTTGCCACGAGAACGTCCATTGAAAAGTCCTTGGAACCATGGACACCTCTGGCACAACATCGTGCTGTGCACTGGAATTTCGTCGCCATCTAGCTCTAAAAGAGCGTCGCCATCTTCAAAAAAAGCGGAATCGTTAATCGCGTCCTGAAAATCTACGTCCATTGAGCGACATGCGGGGGTTTGCATGCGCGCAGCGGCTTCAAGTCTTGGCATCCCTAGCCGACTCGACAGTTTCATGACGTCCATACGAATTTGACGATACCTGTATGCTAGGGGAGAAGCCTGCCGAGTAAAGTTCCAGGCGGGAATGACGCGATCGCAGTACATATAAACAACCATATTGAGCAAAGCGATTATGTCAAGGTTCCAAGTAAACTCAATAATCGTCTCGCCTTGCTCCTCCTTGATAGTGAGAAGATCTGGTATGTCGTAGTGCCCAGTTTCTCGAAATCGCTGCAAACCATCACGCAAAACCGCGCTCCGCGCCGATAGAACCCAAGAATGTACTGGGAGTGAGATCTTTGGACTCGAAGCCGACCGTACAGCCACGCCTAATTTCTGATTTTTGAAGGCCCAATCCATCAAGTGAGCTGCTATATCGTCCTCAAGATCGGTAGACGTCAATATCTCATAACTCAAGTCATCAACTTGCTCCTTTAGCTTCTCTGGATTTTGAAACTTCCAAGTATCTTTATTCTCTCTTATTTTAGAATTCCGAGCCTTGAAACCCAGGAGAGGAAGTAAAGGGCTGACATCTTCCCACAAGGTAGGTTGGGAGATTTCAAGCTGTTCTCGAGTAACATCACAATCTTTTCGAACGGCTGCGTAGGCGCCAGACGTCGAGCTCCTCACTGCGCATACGTCGGTGATGTATGGAACACGCTGAAACTTGAAATCCTTTCTCTTGTGCCCCAAAGGACCTAAGTTCTTGGTATCCAGGGCCTTACTACGTCTAATTCGCCGCCAAACGGCTCCAGACTCTGTGGATATAATGACGGACCCGTTTTCGCCCACCCCGACAGACTTGACGCCGTCCTTTCGCGAGTCCCAAACACACTGCGGTGTAGTGATCGCATCCTTAATTTTCGAGGGATTCGTCGTTGACGTGGTGAGTTGGTCATTATCCGAATTGTGGTTAAGCTGCATTGTAAATAAATCACCACTACCTGTGATGACTGCGATAGTTTCACCACCAGATGCAATTTGATGGATCTCTCGACGCTTCGAATCAAACGAGGGGGCTGAAGAGAATTGCATCAACTGCTGTAGAGCTGGATTGGTAGATAAAACGGTGCTTTGGAGGTTAATCGTCTTATATCCGTAGCTAGTAAAGACGACTAGTGAACGGTCTCCAAATAGACAGCATGTTGCTTTATCAATGGCAGAAATAGCCGACACAACCGACGAATGGGTTGAGATCAAAGTAGCAGCCACTCTCCGCGGGATGGTCTGAACTTCAAGAGATCGAGAATCGGCATCCATGAGTCCAAGTTGTCCAGCGTTCTTTCCCCAGCAGAATAGGGATGAACCAGTGTGCACCACGGAGTGTATGGACGACGCAGCAACCCCTAATATTATTTCCTTCTTTAGGGGTCCAAAAACCTGACGAGGCGTGACGCTAATCGGTTCCTCATCAGGTCTAACTGGTGGTGGTAACGTGTACCCCAGTTGAGAGTAGGAATTTGACCCCCATGACCATAATTCACCTTCGCTAGTAACGGCCAAAGTGTGGTTTTGCCCAAGCGCGACCGCGGTAACTGTCTTGTCAGACAGACCCCCTTGAACAGGCATGAAGCTAAGCTTCGTACTTTCATCTCCGAGACCGAGACGACCGCCGCGACCGAGACCAGAAACATATAGGTTGGAAAAAGGGTCCGTTGTAAGGATGGCAGTATGGAACTTAGAAAGTACGACATCTTGAATCGCCAGAGGGCGATTCCGAACAAGGGCGGGGACATCTGCCAGGTTGCGCGATGTTGGATTATCGTTAATAAGGTGGGACTGCTGCTCGGGGAGTTGCTGGTCGTGAAAATGATGAATTAGGTGGTCTGGACGTTCTAAATAAATGCGCTCTGGATATTGCCTATCATCTTCATGACCGACGCCCAAGGACAAATTGTTATTATTCCCGAAAGTGAAGACTTCCTCTCCTAGGCTAGGAGATCTGGTGGGATACCTAGAATACTACAATCAGCACAATTGGCGGGCCCCGATTGCATGGAGCCTTACTGGGTCTCGGGGCCACCATTCACTTCATCGGTCTCTGATTCATCGCTGGGATGGGGGCGTTCATCGGCTGTTTTCAAGGAGCGGAGCGCGATGGTGGCATTGTAGAGGTCGAAGGGACTATTGCCCTCGTGGTCCTTAGTTTTGATTAATTGGCCGATTTTCGTAGTACTAGGTCCAAATGATTCCGTCAAGTCCCTACGTTCCTTCGCAAGCAAGAGCCGTGCGACTGATATATTGCCATTGTATAGAGCTCGGTGCAATGCATTCCAGCCACTCTCGGGGTCTTGGACGTATATGTCGATGGCGGGATAGTCGAGGAGGGCTTGCACGAAAGCGACGGCATCTGGCGATGTGGATGAGGCGGCTCGGAGGAGGAGGGTAAGGCCACAGTAGTCGCGACTATTAATTTCAGCCTTGCCAAAGCCCCCGACGGAAGCTTTTGCCCCGGAAAGGCCAGCGCCAAACCCGGAGACTTTGCGCGACTTGGTCACGGACCGCGGCGAGCTCCCGAGCGCGCCGAGGCTCCCTACTCCGGGGCCTGGACCCTTGCCTGGAGTCTGGGAATGACTCGCCGGAGCGAGCAATCGACAGAAATTGTCGATGTCATTTTCCCAGAAACACTTCCACAGACTTGTCATGGACGCTCTGAAATATGGGGTGTCTCGGCCACTTCAGATAGCACCTCGCCGAAGCCTCGAGGACTGCAGCCTGTTTAAAGGTACGATCGGAAGAGCTTTGACTAAGGGGGGACGTGGGAGTTATCCCGGGATCGATCCAACAAGATCGAGGCTTGCGTCGGTAGCGGCTTTCGTGAAGTCGGCGTAATTTTCGAAGGGGTGACGGCGTCAAGAGGTTGGAAGAGATGTTGACGTCGTGGGTGACTCGCTCAAATTGTAGGTAGATAGGAATCGGAGGGGTAAGATAAAGGCCCGGGTATAAAGTGCGCTGGGGGCTCTAGTATAGAAGTTAAGAAAAGTACGTTCGACGTTGTTAGAATATGCAAGAGATATCCACAAGATATTGTCCTCAAAGAACTAGGTTTCCGGTTAGTTTCTTGATAGCGAAAACGAGTCAGCGAAGCCGAGAAGGAAAAAGTGAGTAAGTAGGCGAGGTGGCCGATAACTACCTCTTCAGGCTGGCGGGCATCGCAATTAAGAATATAGCTGTGTTCATGTACCCCAGTGAGTACCTGGGTCGCGACTGGCCCCCGCGACAAGCCTACCCAAGCTACCTAGCGGCAACCTGCACCAGAGCTAACTAAGTCACCATACCCCTCCCCCCATAGAGGTCTGTAGACTCTAGCCAATCACGGTTCCAAAGCGATGAACATGGGCAATCTCCACGAGTAGAACAGTTCGAGAATTAGGCACGTTTTGGTTTTCTCCATTTATCTACGTTCTTCACGGCCATCCATCTGAGTGCACAATACTTGACGTAGTGGCCCTAAAACACATGTGTACTAGGTAGGTATACCTGCCTACACCTACCTCTCCGGAGCTTGCAACTTCTAGGTGATGCCCGGCGGCAGCTGCATGTCATTGTGGGGTAGAGGTGGTAGTTTGTTGACCTACTTTATTCTTTATCCAGTGAACCGGCTGTTCTGTTTATTGTCCTATTGGTTTAGGTAGATAGGTCTAGTCACGAGGAGTAAATAGCAAAGAGGAATGAATCATCATGGACATGTATCTACTCTAGGTCGTCTATTGGGAAAGGTATGCCAATGCTTCCATTTGACGCCAGTTCCAATGCCTTGCAGTGCCTCTATCCAGAGTCCGCCTCCAATTGGGGTATCGAGCGTGATTCAAATTCTCCAACGTCAAAATTGTTGTACAAAGCAAGCATCTTTACTTTTGGAGGGTTCGGAAGAAGTCCATGACACCAGTGAAAACAACTGTTCAATCCCATTAGCGGGTGCCACAGATGAATGCGCGCAGACAGGCTGTAGCTTGTGGACTTACCTAGAAGAATACCACCACCCGGGCCCAGTCTTAATACCTTGGGCAGGAAGCCCTTGTATAAGGCGCCGAATCCTTCTTCTTTCATCACGGTGCCGCATGCAGGCCAGGCCCAGTTGTACTTGGGAATCTGACCAGCAACCTTGGGAGTGTTCTGAATGCGAGATTTGACGACGTCCATGGGCGTGTTTAGGATGGTGCCTACTGTGCCACCAATGGTCCCAGCAATAATGTCGTTAGAGATCTGGCCGCTCTTCGTCTCTGCCTTGGGGAGAAGCTCTCGAACTTGGAAGATACAGCCGAAGTAACCAGCATTCCAAAGTATGTGACGCCACATAGTACTCTCAAGGCCATTGTACAGGGCTAAGATCCCCTCGTTCTTGACAACTTTGGATACAACGTCAAGGGCACCCTTATATTGCCCGGCGGACTCCTTGCTCTGCAATCGCACTAGAAGGGAAGGTGTGAGCTCATGCTAATTTAGGGGGAGGGGAGGGGAGGTTTGCAGCAATTCAAGGGTATCTCCTGTTGTTGCAGTCTCGAAAAATTCCGAGCAGGTTAGTATCCCTGCGTTATTGGCACGAGGTACTGGCAAATTTTGTCATGTCTTCACTCACACTTGACCAATTCGAACGGAACCACCACAAAAGACTCTGTAGCACCAGCTGTAGCACCGGTAAGGATAGAAAGTGGCTGGGTCATCTTCTGAGCACCAAATGCGTTTCTGTAAATCTTGCCCCATTCATCGTTGGCTGCAAATTTGGTGGCACGTTTTGGAGCTTCCATCAGGATAGGAGCAGTAATTCCACGGTAAAGCCTCGAAAAGCTATGCGCACGGTAAATATTAATGCTATAGTAATCGCCAGGCTCGTGTCGCTTACCCCTCATTGCGAACTATCTTCTGGAAGCAATCCACCATGCCCGTATAGCCATCGGCCCCGGCCGCCTTGCCGCTTTGTAGTTGCAGTCGACTCTTTACAACATCTAATGGGTACCTAGTCGGACGTGGATGGTTAGAATCGCGGCGATTTAGTCGAGCGCAGGAGCGAGTGAGGGCACAAACATCACTAAAATCTAACGCAGCGGCAAAGTTAGTCGCTTATCCATTGAGAGCAATACCCTGAAAAACAAAGTTAAACTTGCCTCGGAGACGCCGGCGATGGCGCCGGCGGCAAACTGCCACTGAAACCCGAGGGGCTTATCTGAAGACATATTGGTGGTTGCTTGATCTTGGCTTCAGTGTGAGCGCAGTCAACGGTCAACGGTCAATTGTCAATTGAGAAGTGGGATGAGTGGATGGTTGTTTGAATCAAGTAAAGTCTGCGATCTCGCTCGCAGGAAGATCCGGAGTGCTTGCGCTAAGGGCTAACGCCGGTCACCCGCGCAAGACCCCATCCGCTAAACCGGCGCTGCCTTACGTATAAACTAGAGTCAGCTGGATACACCCTAGCCAATCAACTGCGGGTTTGTATGGTGGTCCGTGCATACTACTCTGGGGTACAGGTTACCCAAGGTCTGGTACCTGGGACCTGGGTTAAAACAATAATGCAACAACAACATATCTTTAAAACAATCCGCAATGATAACAATCTCTTTGATCCGTCAATATTTGAGTATTGACACTGCACAGAGATTCAAGAATATCTCAAATCACACCCAATCTCCAGTCAACATCCCTTTGAAGCACTGCAATGCACCTTCCCCAGTCCCTCCACACACTCAAGCCCCCATGGCGAAGACATTGACAGTGAGGCATACCGAAGTCACGGACAATTTTATACACAGTTTGCCGAAGTTTATATGTCAATAAAAGCTACACTCGTGATTATCTTAAAGTAGCACCTTCCTCACAACTTTTACTTAACCAATCTACAGAGTAGGTATGAGTGCACTAAGCTATCCGAAGACTTGCTACGAACTACCTAACAGAGCAACCCATAGCTTACTAAATACAAACATATACTGTTGAAATCATCTTTACTATCCCCCAACTTCGTACTAGGCATAATATGGTTTGAATTAGATGAAGAGGAAGCAGGTGATAGTATTTGTTGCTGCTTCTTCTACTTACCTAGGTACTCCCTACTACCCCCTCATAATCCCTCAGGTCCATAACACATTCTCCATCATCATAAATTCGGTATTAAAACCAATACCTAATGATATATATTTGCACATTTTAACATCCTCGCACCGACTTTATACTTCTTAAACTTAACCTGCAGCCTACTCTCACACCTATCCCGTACTAGAGAATGCCTCCTCATAGCCATATGAGCACAACTATCACTTCACAACCTCTCTCAGGTCTAACAATCTTATGAGATTTAAGATAATCTCACCCCATTACAAGATCCGACCTTCCTCGGCCTCATCATATCTGACAAAGTGGAAGGCACTTCCAACAATCTTGATCCTCTCACACTCGGTCTCTTTCTCTCTACCTCGTCACCCATCAAGCTACTTTCATATGACAGTTCAATAAATCCTCAATAGCAAGACGAAAATATCACATTCAATCTAGTTTGCATAGCTCTCTAGGTCCTTAGAACAGCACCTATTCTCAACAGGAAGTTGCGAACAAACAACAAATAAGGTGGACAGCGCCTCATAGCTTACAGTCCTTCCATATTACTTTTTTCGTTCAACTTACATACAAAAAGATTCGATACTCATCCAATCTTCATCTTTGTCTCCTCATTTATCTTCACAGAATAATACCCCATTTCAACTTCATGGTGCATGTCCATTATCAAACGGGGTACGATACTAAGCAGACTTGCCTGACAGTCTACTAGATCCATTGCCCACACTTGCAGTTAAATTTACCCCCCTCGTTTTCAAGACTCACTAGGATCATCTCACTTAGGACTTGTCCTAATATCACATACTCCTTATACATATACAAAATAACCTTCTAGATTGATAACATATTTTACACATTACGCAGTCTTCCACGTATAAGGCAACTAACTTGAAAGCTTTCCTCCTTCCCTCCAAGTTTTATAATTACTTCATGAAACTACCCCTACAACAAAGTACTACACACGCATTCTCGGATTAAGGTGTTGATTAGTACTCTCTAGCTACAAAGTACTCCAGGCATCTGACGTCTAGGCACTATGTCATCATCTCAGGGTTCTCCGTCATCCGCGGAAGGCAATAACAATGCGACTAACATTGGAATAAATGGAGAGGAAAATAACGGGGGCGTGGGCCGTGAGGGCAACGAAGGCAGCAATTACGAAAATTCGCCCGCTAGAGATAACAACTCACATGACTGTGATCATGGCGAAAAGCATCTCGAGCCCTGGCGTTCTAAGAGCAACCAAAACGAGGAAGAGGATGAGATCGAGCAAGGAGACGATGAGAACCACGAACCCTACGATGACAGCGACAACAGCAGTGAAGTAAGCCCAGAAATCTTGAACGATATATCCGATGGTGAGGACGAAGGCGAGGGTTCGGGTTCACGACGCCGCTCACGTAAATCAAAATCAAAATCAAAATCGACGGAATGCCAAAACTGCGATCGACTCAGGCTCAGATGGAACAGAGAAGCCAACAGACTCACCAATCAACTTGAGAGGACCAAACAAGAACTCAATACCAAGATTAGGGAACTCGAAAGTCAAATTGAGCGTCTAAAGGCGCGCGGGAGAATCCAATGGCAGGCGAGTTTGAGCGCACCTCTATCTAGGGTTACCTACCTGGTTATGCTGACTAGTGAATATTTAGCCTTGGGCTCCACGCCTAGCAGATCTCCAAGAGAGTTTCCGCCGTTTTGACATAGAAGATGAAGATGAAGATACACTTTATCCAGGCTACGGACCAATCTACCTTGATTCATGCAAGCAGGGTAACATGTCTATACATCTCGATGTCACTCATCCATATTTATTTTTGCAAAGGACGCCGTACACCCCAGCACAAATCCAGGCGCATTTCCGGGAAGAGATGCTCCGTGATCGCTACAACGGTCTCGACGACTTAGGAGGTGCGTATCGATCCATCCGCGAGATAATCTTCCCACTGAGATGCACTCGCCTCAACCCACTCCGGTTCTTAGATAACGCCCCTTTCCCGTTTGAAAATCTCCCCGTTAGCATCCAGTGTCGTGTTTGGAAATACCTCATTCCAAACCGCAATTTGATGCACTGTCTATCTCGTTTGGATCCCTGCAACCCCCCTCTCGATTGCACGCCTGGGGAAATTCATTTCCCAAGTCGTTTTCACATCGGCGATACACCATGCTGCATCGCAACGGCGGACAAACCATCTAGATATCTAGACTACTTGTTGGTGTCTAAGAGATGGTATTACGCCACGGCCCATCTATTCTATGGTAAGCTCTATCACCCGACCCTTGTGGTTTATCAGGACGACTAACTTACTTTAGCCACAAACACCTTTGCTTTCAGCTCTTTCGGTGAGCTTGGTCGCTTTTGTGAGGGCATAGGAAGGTCACGAGTAGAACGACTTGTCCACGTGGAACTCATGTGGAAAGGTGCCTTAACGCCAAGGCAAGATAAGGGGGTTTCTCTGCGAAAACAACCTCTCGCTTGGTTCATGCATACCAGACGTCTACGCACGTTGGTGATTCACATAAATGAAAGCGAGAAGAAGTATATGCGCCGCCCATATGAGATGATGGACCCGAAAGACTACTATGAAGACTTCGCTGCTGATGACATCGACGAAGACAAGCTGGGCATATTCGGAATGGAGGTACGAAGGACAAACTTTCAGCCCAACTACCGAAAGCACCGCAGTATGAGGACTGTTCATGGAATGGACTTCATATACCAGCTGCGAGGCATGAAATGGGTTCGTTTCTACGATACTTACGCCGGGCGAGCTAATGCCAAGATTCACGATTGGTCCTTCACCCAGGACGTAAATAATGTAGCGACGAGGCCAAAAGCAGACGCGGCGGCTTTCAAGGCCGAGATTGAAAACCTCAGGCCGCTCACAGGCCTTGCGGATTTCATCCCTGACGATGAAACTAGAGAGCTCGTCCTACGCTTCTATGACGACAAACCTGTCGAAGATGTGACCACACACGGCTCGGAAACATCGAGTTCGTCTGGAGTTTCTGGAGTACACACGATCTCCGACGACTCTGATTCTGATTCCGGCACCGATCGTAGCCCCAGGGGTTCTTCTCGCAGCCGAGGCGGTAGTCCTAACTCCCGCATAGAGATAGATGACAGCGATACGGAAATGGTTGATGATGACAACCCGCCTCACGGATCTAGTGGCAATGGCCCGCAACTCCAAGATATCGATATACCGGATGCTATTAGTGACTCGATTCGTACTCGACGTTCAGGCTCCGGTACCACTAATAGCAATCCTGATGACACTGGTGCGACCACTGCAGCCAGTCCTCGACACCCCATCATAGTTATTGAGGATGACGATGCTGACGATAACGTTCAACCCCGCGCGCGTCGTGGCGGAGACCATAGCACCGATAGCGGCTTGTTCGTTCGATCGGGCTCATGCACCGCCCACGACGATACTCATAGTAGCGGCGAAGAAAAAACCGTTCGGAGCAGAAAGTCGACTACATTCGTTGATCTTACCGGCGATAACGAAGACGAGGCGAACGATGAAGGAGAGGTTGAGGAAGTGAACAACCCCAACAACGGCGACGATAAGGAGAAGAGCATCAAGCTTGAGGAATCGTCATCTCGAAGTCGGTCGGGTTCGTCTAAATCCGACAGTGACTCTGACGCGAGCAACTCCCAGAAGCGCTCTGGCAGCAAACACGGCTCGGACTAGGGATCTAGGCCCTCCAAGCGCCAGAAGGTGAGACATGAATCTCTCTTTGTGAGTAGTGGCGATGACCCCTCGGGTCCTGGAGACCAGGATGACCCCATTCATATTGACTAGCAGACATCCCACTTCGTACTATTGCTTTGCTATCACTCGATTTCACGTATAAAGTATGCGGAATTTCTTCATTTGAACGGATCTTGCGATGAATTTGGGAGAAGATTTCGGTCTAGATCTCTCTCTTACATACAGGTAAAGGGGAACCTTAAAGGGAAATATTAAAAACAAGACAAAACTGGGGGAATTATACTACATACATACATGCCTGCGAATACTTTAATAGTCTTAATACACCTTCATCATCTTGGCTCGTTGTCTTATTAGCATGTGAAACTAGAAATCTCCAGGGACATAAGCTTATATAGAAGTAGCCTGTGTAGCGAGTGATCATGAACTTGTTAGCTCATTAAATGGGATGGCACATGAGAAAGCACAAGCGACGGATTTCACACTACAAGCCTACAGCATAGATCCATAGCATATAGCTATAAGAATCGTCATGTTGATCGATACCCCGGAGCCTGTTCACTCAAACGATAAATTCATAGTAGACGTAGTTCATCCTGCTACAAGCGAGTAGGCTGCAAAGCAGTTTCAACGTTTCCAATTCTCCGGCACGCTAAGCCATGATCATAGTTGGGTATCTGATATATAAGCACGTAGCGTAGCTCATACAGCGCACGTATTACACTGGTCCAATGTTCAACTAATGCTTCACTTCCATATCCGCTAATCGAATGTGACCTTCTTCCCCTGGAACTCGATCTTCTGACCACCTTCCTTCGCCTTTTTCGCCGCAGCCCAGCTAGGATGCAGAGGCCCCGCGTCATCCCGCGCACGCGGCGGCTTCGGTACCGGTTTCTCGCCTTGTAAGCTCTGGCTCTGGCCCTTGTCCTGCTGCCTAGGCTGGCGTTTCTCCTGGGCATCCTTGGATTCCCTGCCCTTGGCCTGGCGATCGCTCTCACCTTGCATCTGCCGCTGTCTTTCCGGATGAACATGGTTCTTCTCAAAGGGGTTCTGAATGCCTTTCTTCCACGGCTTGGACGTGTCCCCGTCCGTATCTACCGCACCCCTCTTCATGTCCCAGCCCGAGTTCCTCGAGTCGCTCTCTTTCTGGTGGTGTTTTGCCTTCTCGCCGTACTTCTTCTCCCAGATTGCTTGCCGTGCTCTCTGCCCTCTCCTATTCTTCCGCACTGGCGGTGCGACATCCACATCTGAGGCTGATTCTGAGCCGGATATGTAGCCTCCCATTAGAGACGGCAGGAATGTCGAGTTGCCCGGGTTGAATGAGACCGGTTTCACGGCTTTTACTTTCGCTTTCTTGGAGGGAGGGGCAAGAGTGTCATCTTCTGAGTTATCAGAGTCGGAGTCGTCCGATACCTCGGAGGATAACGAGATGTCATCAAGGGCAAGCTTCCGAAAGGCCTTCGATCTACTATCTTCGCGATCACTCTCACCATCATCGTCGCCGTCCTCCTCCTCATTTGAATCATCATCGCTAGAACCCCCTACCAATTCATCGTATTTCGAGAACATCTTCTCTTCAGCGTCACTGTCAGAGAACCCTTCGAATTCTGCGCTCTCAGATTCGTCGGACCCTGCGTCGCTCTCGAGATCGTCTTCGTCCTCATCTTTCTCGACTTTTCTCTTAAGTAACGGCGGCCCTTCAAACTCAGGCTCTTCTTCTGCGTCTTCAGACTCGTCGTCCGCGGGGCTGTCCAGATCGTCCATCTCATTCTCCTGTTCTTCTCTTGCAGCTCTAGTGCTCTTTATAGTGGTAGTAGTTGTATTATTCTTCTCCTTTCTCTTGCCTTTATTCCCCTTCTCTGGCATGGGCACCCGCAGGGCTATGCATGTGCCCATAACCGCCTCTTCAATGACATCCTTGACCTGTTTTCTATTGTACAGCGCGCTCGTGACGTTGTGCAATGCCGCCTTCTCTTCTTCCGACAGCTCGGGTTTCGGGACGGGTTTGATATCGGCAGGTAGCTTGGGTGATTCGGCGACTCCTTTGATCTTTAGAAGGGACGAGCACAGATGCGCATGCGCTACCTGGTGTAGGTCGAGGCTCTACGAGAAGGACGCCGTGTTAGATCTCGGAAGAGTTCATCACATTGCTTCGTCGGCGCCGTGTAATTTACAAACGGATAATGATATAGAAGGACCGCTGAATGGGTAGTGCTCGCTCACCTTCAACACAAGAACCTCTTTCTCCAGCCTGTCGGTCTTCCGCTGGTCTCCTTCACGGATTCGCTTGCTCAGGCGCTGGCGCTCGAAGCCTTTGGCGACTTTGAGGCCACGCACCAATTCCTTCTTCCATTTTGCGATATTCTCTTCCAGGCTTGGCTCGCCTCTTTTCCGCTTCGGCATCTTGAATATTAAAGGCAAGTCGAGCCGTCTGTCCGCGATTGCTTCAACTTGTTAGGATGCTCTTCGCTGAGGAAAAGTTAAAAGTGGGGGCAGTGTACAGTGTATCAAGCTTATCGGCTACTCAATAATACTGTACCAGGCTAACAATATCCACAGCCCATGCACGTCATATCCGTAATCTATGTACATCGTGGATGCGCCCGGATGCACGTGGCTACAGGTATACTATCGGTAGATCTCTGAACTTCAAGAGCTACCGATGTACTACAAGCGCTTTACTTTTAAAAGCTGCTAGATGTCTTCTGGATTGATAAGTGGTCTAACTATTATTGATATTTTGGGCAGGGCCAGTGTTATCGCATATCTTTGCACCCAGGTAGTGGCAGGAGGTGGACTAAGTCTCTATAAAAAGGTATCCCGCTCATTAATCAGTCCTCGGCATAAGACAATGGGAATACTTATCCTCTCGACGCCGGAGTGGCGTTAGCTCGATCCACCACTCCGTCGCCGCCCGGGGAGGGGCAATGGCGGGGTCTATGATTATAAATGCTATAATATGTGTGTCGAGTTAACTATCAGGAGAGGGAGATCCGACGTCGTTTCTTGCATTAGACATTGGCAAACCTAGGCATCTAGGTTAGGTGAAAGCTGAATCTCGCTCCATGATGACTGATTCCACGAGCAGCGCCGCGGCATTAAGCGCCGCAAACCTCTTCAATGTCAAGGATCTAGTAGCAGTTGTTACAGGGGGCGGTACAGGTAGGAGGAAATATCAAGGTCTCCTTGCTAGCCTTATTCTCATATCATCTCTAGGGATCGGGCTGATGATCACGAAGGCCCTCATCACCAATGGCGCTGCGAAAGTGTACATCCTCGGCCGTCGCCTGAGCACACTGCAGGAGGCAGCCTCTGGTCTTGGCAGCCCCGATGTCGTGCCTATCGCCTGTGACGTGACGTCCGTCGAAGCATTGAAAGCAGCCGTGTCACAGATTGAGCAGGACGCCGGTTTCGTGAACTTGCTCGTATGCAACTCAGGCATTGGAGGGCCATTCGGCAACAGGCCCACCCCGGAGACGACTCTCGATGAGTTCGTCTCGGCTAACATGGCAGTGCCATTTGATGAGTATACGAAGACCTTCGCCGTGAATGCCAGTGCGGTTTGGTACACTGCTATGTCGTTTCTTAAACTACTTTCCGCCGGGAATGCTCGCGGAAATGTAGAGCAGAAGTCTCAGGTCGTGGCTACAAGCTCGATCGGCGGATTCAACAAGGTAAATACTGGAGGATTCGCGTGGTAAGTCTGAGAGATACCTAATATATGAAAGCTGAGTATTCTGACGTTCTATAGTAAGTAAAATAATTTTCGTCTCATCGTGCTCAGAATTCAAGTTTAGAATTCAGTTAGCCACGTGGACATTAGGTTGAATACAGGGGAAATATTGACAAACTCTAGACGGGCAGAGTAAAGCGGCGTGTACACATCTCATCAAGCATCTTAGCGTCGTGCTTCCACAATGGGATATTAGAGCGAACCTAATATGTCCAGGGCGTAAGCAGCCCCTACCCTCGAGTTGTCGGTGTCTTCGATGCTCGTTAATACCTCTAACAATGGGCACAGTCTACCCTAGCGAGATGTCAGCTCCGGTTCTGGCACGTTCAGGACCAATCGTCAAGAGCCAAATTCCCCTGGAGCGTGTCGGCGACGAACAGGACATGAGTGGCGCGATTTTATATCTTGCCTCTCGTGCGGGGGCGTATCTAAACGGGGCAGTCATCGTCACTGATGGAGGACGTTTGACTACATTCCCCTCTACCTTCTAGGTCCCAAATATGTTAATTAGTACGCGTGTATCGATGTCAGCATGAACTATTCTATAGACCAGAGACACCTTGACCAGTATACAGGATCGTCGCACGTTAGCGTCGTCGTTGCGAGATTGTGACACCACCTCGTTTTTATTTCTTTGTTCTGCTATCGCCGCCTACGCCTTGTAGCACACGGGGTGTGAACTGATAAGAGCGATATTTCCAAGGTTGAGCCTTACCGCAAGGGTTGATGCAGGGTCCTCATCGTTGGGTGCGTTACTTATTACATATATGCCGCATATCACGCCGATGAACCCTTGAATTCGACCTTATTCAAAAAAAAAAAAAAAAAAAAAAAAAAAAAAAAAAAAAAAAAAAAAAAAACTTACTTTTTTAGTACATTATTGATACCGTTTCAAAGTCCCCAGATATGCGGTAAGGTGGTTGATGCCTAAGAACGGTCCGGAAGGAAAGTTCAGGAACAGACTCGGCCCGATCACTACTCTCAGGGGTCAATCTTGCATTTTGACTGCGCTGGACTAGGTACCAGTTGTTCTAGAAATGAATCGTCCCAACTACAGCCGGGCTGATCGCTGAATGTTACATATATAGACATATAGGTGTAGGTTGAGCGGAACTCAAGTTAGCTTCGGTATTAAGCGTAGACATACCCCTGTTGGTGGCTCAGGGCGTTCTGTTATGGAATTAGAGAGACAGGGGAGAGCCGGACAATTCTCGATGAGGGAAATTGCAACGAGGCCTCAGACTTCACACAAGTCTGCCCTAGATCGGTAGCGACGAAATATCTGATGAACGAGTTCCACAAGGTGAAGATGGTGTTCGGATTTCCGGGATTCCGGGCCCTGGGTCCGTCCGGTCGGACATGAAGTGAACGGGGGTTTATTCGTGTCACTGGAAGTTCTGAAGTATATTGGAGGTAGTGTGAAGTAGTGCGTCTCGGTTGGTTTAGAGCTGCAATAGCTCACTGCTACACTGTTGTAGACACTACCTAAGATGGCGGTTACCAAAGTGTGCGAAGGTGCCGTCTGAAACGAGGCAGTTTTGATCGTTCATCAGGAGAAATTCACCAACAGGATGAGATTTATCTGGGTCAGGACCCCGTGAGGCCTCGTGCTAATTGTATGCGACAAATGCTAAAATATTAAGACGATAGCAAAAACTTTCTATCCAAATTACATGCACTTCACTAAGAAGCCCAACCTATCAGTATGTAAAAAGCAAGCCTTCGCAGTGAGCGCCACGTGGGTATAGTATGACGTCACCTCCGGTCTTTGCTAGGTATTTCAGAAGGAAGCTCCTCCAACATTGTCTCTGTTAACTCCAACCATTCCTATATTATAGCGCCATTACAGTACGTAGCACAGAGCCGACCGACCTGTAAAATGATATCTCGTCGGCAGTCGTACATCATCATCCAATATATCCCGCACTGTCTGTGTATGGCCAACACATCTCTTAGCTAGTCTTATCTTATGTGATTGAACTACTGCTGCAATTGATTGTGCGTGTTGAACACCGCTTGTGCTACGTCTAGTGCGTACTATGTACTTAATGACGCCACAAAACTACCGCTGTCTTGGGATAGAAGGGCCTTCGCGGGGCCTTCGTGGCATGTAACATAGCGTCATGAATACTAGTTAGGTAGGTAGAGAGATACCGAGACATCGTCGAGAGACGCACCCCGGTCTCGTCATGCATGAGATTTTGGACTAAACAATCAGGTAAGCCAACGCATCTGGATTAGTTTGGTAGAATAGGCACGATAACAAAGCATTCATCCCCACTTGATGCCTCAGCGAGGAGAGAACATTCAACTACCTACCTATTACCTCCCATCTGAAACTTATTATGTACAAGTCCATAACTAGCATTTATTTGCTATAGTCCGGAAGAGGCAGTTTGTTGACATCGAAAATGGAAAGTTAGCGATTGGTCTGTTATAATTAAACTAGGTGACTTACTTGACAAAGGGACATGTCGTCATCAGAAGCCCAGCCACCAACCAGTTGGAATCTGCAATCCGAATGAACGTCCAACCAAGTCGCATGGCCATTCCTTAATAGTAGCAACGGTTAGAAAGCTACGGGTTGGTGTGTGTGGTACGATCCTGTCAGAAGCAGCGATCGATGGTTCAAGTTTCACTTACCAATTCTCAACCCCGCATTCTCGAGTTGGTCGCGGTCTTGTAAGTGGCCGGCGATGATGGCAGCGGGAATACCTCCAAACTACCTACCTCCCTCCCTCCCTCTTCCTTACCTGCCTCTGCCTACATACCTACCTACCTACCCAATGTCCCTCCCGCACAACACCGGGCCGCTCCCACCAACTTGCCGTGACGAGTTGCATGGAGAAGCCACGCTACATGGGTAGCAGTGACAGGCAAAACAATGAACGCAGCGGCAAAGGCAGAGGGGCAACACAGCAGAGGGGTAAGGAATTGGAGATGTTAGAAGGCCTACGTAGGCATGCTTCCCCCATTTCCCCTTCCGATGTACAAAGGACTTCCTCCACCATCTATTCTTATTGATTGCTTGATCGCTTGATTGATCGATCGAGGCGGGTATATTCTCTGGTACTTACCCTGCGGTAATCGTAGTTGGACAGAGGCACAGACGCCGGCAATCCAGGTCGTGCTATTCGTCCTGTTCGCGTCGCCTCCTCTCCTCTCCTCTCCTCTCCCCTCCCCTCATCTTCCGTTTACATCATTAAGGTTTCGGCCGTCGTCCAGCTTGATCCCTTCAAGAGGAAACTATCTGCAGACTAGTTCAATACCTATCTACCTTATTTTTGTCTATTCTTCGCCTTTGCTGTAAGGCACAAACAGGGTTGTAAACCTTGATCGAGCCTCATCACGGCCGCCGTGGCTCTAGATACCCGACTACCTGTTCACCCTCTCCTAACAACCCGCCCTAAGCCTGCGCATGTCAACTTAATCGACCAGGGGAAAGTCACTATTGATCGCGTGCCTTATTATCCCGCAATCCTCGTTCGCTGCCTACTTGTGCATTCTATTGTCTTCCCTCTCCTTGTTCTTCGTGTCATCTCAAGTGTATCTGAACTTTCGTCATTCCTAGTTTAATTTTCATGCTTTCTAGCCTCGTCGTCGGCTATTCTTTACCCGGAACGTCGACTACAACCCGTTTCGATACCCCGAAGAGCATACCGTTTCTCCTTCGTAGCAAGTTGTGTCATTACCGAGGTACAATCGCGACCTCCTCTGTTTAACTAGCTGTATGCGTATCTGAACCTATAAAAGGTCAGTCATTGTGTTTCTTTAGATCGGCTTCTATAGTTCGATTCTACCTCATCCTATCACCTCGCTACCTAACGGCCAATCCATACCCTCTTTGTGTTCCTCATATACGTCTGCTACCTGTTCACGTTGGACTGGAGTCGCGTGAATGGCCGGTCTCCAACCCTCCTATCTTTCCCGATCGGGTTCCACTCTTCCCAAGTTTCGTGATAGCGTCAAGATAGCCGACCGACACCCGGGCTATGCCTATCCACTCCATCCCAATGTAGGATCGGGTATTGGCCTTCCTCACTGTTCGGCGTTTATAGGGGGAAGGTTAGCCTCAACAGCCAATGGCGTTTCGCAGAGTTCTCGTGAAAAGGCCCGACCCTATTGGGGCCGACGCATCTATAACCGTGGATATATGATTTATTCCTCGACATATTAAACCGTTTCAGCTTTCTAGCAGTATGGAGGACCGCTAACTAATCGGTAGTTCCTCTAGCTCCGCGTGCTTCATTCATCACCAGCTTCTCTAGCTCTTAATTGAGGGGGACCTGCCTTGCTTGCCTGGGAGCCGTGGACGTCGTTGTGTTGGTTTAGTTGGTATTATGAGCTCCAACACACTTAAGCAAGCCGCCGAGGCCGCGCGCTCTAAGTCTTCCAACATGAGCAAGCAAGGTTCAGAGACCATCGAAACTATGGCGGCCGCAAAGAATGATTTCCTCCACACACCAATAATGAGGGCAGCTCTACCCTTCATTAATGGCGGCATATCGGGCATGGTGGCTACGACGGTCATTCAGCCCGTTGACATGATCAAGGTTCGGCTCCAACTCGCTGGCGAGGGCGTAGCTACGGGACCAAAACCCACACCCATAACAGTAACCCGTGAAATCCTCGCCCAGGGAAAAGCCCTCGATCTTTACACCGGCCTCTCTGCCGGTCTCCTCCGCCAGGGCGTCTACACAACTGCTCGATTGGGATTTTTTGATACCTTCATGGGCTCTTTAACAAAACGTGCCAAGGAAAATGGCACGCAGATTGGCTTTGCGGAACGTGCGAGTGCTGGCCTTGCCGCAGGTGGAATCGCAGCATTTATTGGTAACCCAGCAGATCTTGCACTCATTCGCATGCAATCGGACGGTCTTAAGCCCATTGCCGAGCGCAAGAACTACAAGTCTGTTGTCGACGCCATCACATCTATAGTAAAATCCGAAGGCATTACGGGCCTATGGGCCGGCGCTACGCCGACTGTTGTCAGAGCTATGGCGCTCAACTTAGGCCAGCTGGCATTTTTCTCAGAAGCAAAGGCACAGCTCAAGACACGCACTTCCTTGTCTCCACAGTCACAGACTTTGACTGCAAGTGCTATTGCGGGTTTCTTCGCCAGTTTCTTCAGTTTGCCTTTTGACTTCACCAAGACGAGGTTACAAAAGCAACAGCGTGGACCTGACGGGAAACTTCCCTACAAAAGTATGGCGGACTGCTTCGTCAAAGTTGCGAGGCAGGAGGGTTTGTTGCGATTTTATCGCGGATTCGGTACATATTACGTGCGCATTGCGCCACATGCGTGAGTGAATCTTTTCAACATTGCCCCTTCAATATGAGCGAGAGGATGGATGACCGAAGCTAACCTGGGTTGTGGATGGCAGAATGGTGACGCTCATTGTAGTCGACTACCTAGGCTGGTTGACAAAGTGAACAAGAGGACTATTAATCCAACTGAACAGATACCTTTGGAAGACATCTGAGGTCGGCATGAAACATAGGGGCTCATTCATGCAAATTATGGTTTAGGCGTCTGGTGGACTGATCAAATCGAATGACCGACTGATTTTCCTTTTCTCACTTTTTTTTCGAGTATCATAAAGTGCGAGAAACATTCGAAGTGGTAAGACAAGACAGATGAGGTATATAACGTAGGTACAGCTCATAGTATTATACATTAGTCTTTCACCCTTCTAATCACGCCCCATTCTCATGCTATTTGTCTCCTATTCGTCTCCACGCTATTTCTACTGAGATGCAGGCCAGAATGGTACGGTCCAGGCAGTCCGACCTCATAACTTCCCTTGAAGCTCGCTTTTCTTAGTACATATGATCCACGTTAAGTGCCCGCTGGGCCAGAGGAAAGTCTCTGAGCCGCTATTCACAATCCAATCCGTTGTGTCGCCTGCACCGCAGGTACGTAGTAGCACCTCAACCTCATCGGCGGTGCGTGTTCGCAGACTGGATATAAGGCCATCAAAAACCAGAACGAACGGCACGATCGGGACTATATAGACGAAGAAGAGGATCTGGGGCGACCACCAGTACAGTAGGGGCGCAATCAAAAGGATGAAGAAGCCGAAGAGCATGCATGAGACGAAGGAGGAAAAGGTGCGGGACTGGAGCTCAAAGATTCTGTGTATGTGTTAGCACGATCGTTGTTGAGTTAGAACGGAGTTCCCCCCCCCCCTTTCTCATAAAACAATATCTTGGCAAATAAAAGGACTTACCCGAACCCGTCGCTCGTCTCGACGGTGTTCTTCAAAATCGCCCTCGCGAGCCCGTCGTCGAAGTGATGGAACGCGAGATTGAAGAGACGAAACACGCCCTTGCCGCCGGCCTTGCTCTGCATGATCAGCTCGCGCGGCGCAGCGGCGGCGTCCACGGACGTCGAGACGTATGTCAGGTGCGGGCTTTGTCGCGCCGCCTTCTCCCAGCTCTCGACGTGCGGGTGCAGGTCCGTGAGGACGAACTTGACGCCTTCGCGCTTGGGCCCGTTCTGGGCGGCCACGGCTGCGTAGCTTGGGGCTGGGGATGAACCATTGCTGAGGGTGGATGATGGGCTGGAGGATGGGCTCAGCTGCTGGTTCAACGCTTGTTCGATGTATGGCGTTGGGCCGCCGGCTCCGGCGCAGAAATCGATGTAGGCGTATGAGGAGACTGATCCGCCCAGCTCACGCCGTAGGATATTGGCTACGAGAGTTGCTGGACTGCAGGATTGCAGTAAGGGGAGATGTGTTGTCCATGTGTGCGTTAAACCTGCTTGCACATATGCACGGAGAAAAGGTGGGAACCTATAGTGAGATGGGATGTGGTCAGTGAGTCTTTCGGAGAGCTAGTCAGTTCTAATAGAGATGTGATGGAGAGTGTATGAGAGTCCATAAATGTGAGTGAGCGAGTAAGTGTGTAAGTGAGATTATCGGGATCACCCGGTTCTTTTCTCACTATGTTTAAACGTGGACACGAAACTACTGGTGATTGATGCGGGATGCATAACCAAGAGCAAGAGCCAAGCAAGCATCGCCGTAGACGCGCACTGGTGAAAATTATACATGTATGCTATGGTGTATCTATGCATCTTGTTCAATGATCAATGGTGTATTTGGAGCGTGCATACCAGGACTGGTCGGCAATCTCGAAGAGATGCAAACGGGGTATCCAGGGGGTCATCGCGTAGTTGGCCTTTTGCTGAGTGATAGGGAGCAATCGATTACCAAGCTGCTAATTCTGTGTCTGGGAGCCTCTGAATTGGTATTTGATTAGCGCCAAGGTTCAATTGAAGCTTTTATAAGAGGAATTCTGACAAGAGCCGGGATGAAGTGAAGGTGAAGGAAGAAGCGCAGCTCTGACGTCGTTATTATTCCAAGAGCTGCCTAAGCTACTTAGTAACTACCCGGCGACTTTACACACGCTACCTAAGATACCAACCCCTGTAGAATCCACTGTCCTGCGCAAGTCTAGAGCCTGAAACCATCCGTAGCGTACCACTGTGGCTGGAGCCAAGGCTGAAACAACTGTGCCTGAACTCTATTCCAAAGGAAGCGCTTCCGGGCCTCCATGATTCACCAGTCGGTTTCTTGAAACGTTTAGGATGTCGATTCATTTTGGATAGGTACTTAGGTAGATGGGCTGGTTGTTTGTTTCACTTCCTCTCTACCAAAATACCTAGGTATTGCACCCTTATTCTTTGTCCTAGTCAAGATTGTATGAACTATCAATTAAGTATTCAGGAAGATAGATTATGACAGTCCTTCTGGGCGGACGCAGCCTCCCGTGGCTGGCGCTTATCCTCACATTCGTAATCTACTACATTTTCCTAAGGATACCTAGTATTCGTCGAAACGGCAGCCCTCTAAGGTATGTGTGCAGAACCAAATAGCTGTGCCCTGTCTCATACGGATTAATAGGAAGCCCCCGAACACACTGCCTCTCGTCGGAAATGGCTTGCTATTCTTGCAAGATCGCCAAAAGCTGTTCTCGTGGTTCGTGAAATGCGAGAGGCACTTCGGTCTCGAGACTTTCCAGATCACAGTGCCCACCCTACATCCGGGTGTGGTCATCAATGACCCCAAGAACCTCGAATACGTCTTCAAGAACGAGGGCGTGTTTGCGAAGGGCGATTTCGTCAAGCAGCGATCTTGGGATCTCTTTGGGAATGGGATAATCAACGCCGACGGTGAGCTGTGGAAGGCCCAGAGAAAAGCAGGCACCCATTTTCTCAACACATACAATCTTCGGGTCTTGACAGATGTTGCTCTTCCCCGATATCTCAATCGCAGTGTCGACCATCTAAGGGCACAGGCCAAGAATGGCGAAATCGTCGATTTGCAGCTTGTCTTCCATGAGATAACGAGCCAGCTGATGGGTAAGATGGCTTATGATATGGAGATGCACGCCGACGACGACTTTACCTTGGCATTTGACTACGCTTCTGGGGCTGTCACGGCCCGCTTTCAGAATCCGTTATGGTTCATAACGGAGAAATTTACCGGCTCTAAATTCAGGAAATCGCTCGCTATCATACGGGAGTTCGGACTAGGTATTGTCAACAATGCTGTAGATGGTCACCATCAAGTTACCGGGCCTCAAACCCACGGGGACGGTGTTGATGGAAACAGACTTGACGAAGTTTCTGGTAGTTTAATACAATCTCTGCTCGCAGCTTTGGGCTCACAGCATAAGTTGGTGGCGGATGCAGCACTTACATATGTGAGTACTCCTCGTGGCTTTTTCCTCCCTTGCTTGGCGACTTCGAGAGCATATGCTTTCCCTTTTGATAGAAGCTGTACCTAAAAACTTCCAAGATCATCATGAATAACCCTCAAAATGGAGATAACTGACTCCGGGTGTTTTAGTTGACTGCCGGAAGAGACACGACAGCTCAAGCGCTAACGTGGTGTCTGCATCTATTGGTGCAGAATAAATTCGCTATTAATAAGATCAGGGAGGAAGCAGAAGCGTTGCTTAAAGTAGATGGCCTTGATTCTGAGCATCTTGGCGGCGAAAGCAATACTTTATCTGCAGTATTTACTCCCTCATCTATGCCCTATACGATGGCAGTCTTCTACGAGACTCTCCGACTATACCCCCCTATACCCTTCGAGATTAGAGAATGTGAGCAAGCCACAATGCTACCCGATGGGACATTCCTTCCCGAGAAAGCGGTAGTGGTATGGAGTTTGTGGGCGATGAACCGGTCCAGAATAACATGGGGCGAAGATGCCGATATATTCAAACCCGAGCGCTGGCTCACCGAGACCGGCCAACTCGTTACCAAGAGTTCATCCGAATTTCCTGTCTTCTGTAAGTTGTACCCTTTGATCTACCTTGAATCGTCGCTCGTCACAGGCAGAAATCACTGACTACTGGTATCTAAAGATGGCGGACAGAGGACTTGTCTTGGTAAAAGAATGGCTGAAATTATCGCTACCCAGGTCCTCGCCACTATGGTATTAACTTTCGACTTTGCTACTGCGTATAACGGCGAAAGAGTAAGCAAAATCAGCCTTACACTTCCTATGAAGGATGGCCTTCCTTGCTACGTAAATAGTAGAGCTTAGAGAGATATATCTAAGAACGTATAATCCTTGTCCACTGCTGTCACTGGTTTCTTCCTTCGTGAAGTGCGCATTTCAGCAGCAATTGGGCGAGTGGTAGGCGGTTGTCCATCCCTCGGCATGTCAAGTATGCCTGTAAGTCTCCCTGAACCTAGGTAGTCCGGGAGCGGTTATGTGTTGAATAGCTGCTAAGTTATTCCTAATTTTGTACCAATCGCTTATTATTTAATTGTCATGTTAGGTACTCGCTGCCTCATACAGCCCTATTAGGGCTGGTTGTAATAATTCAAACGATCCCCCCTCTCTGATAGCGTCCTAAGGCTCGCATACGGAAGCGAGAGCACGCACGAAGCCCTTTATTTCAGAGCTCATCTTTCGGAACGAACAGTTTTCTTCCCCGATTACCATGGTAGAAAATCGCGCCATAGGACCGCCCCTCTTCCATGATCTCGTAGGCCTGATTCTTGAAGATTTGGCTATCAACGCCTAGAGCCTCGAGGAGTTCGATTCCGGTATAATTCCCGCGCCTATTGATAACCTCCGTCACCAATTTCTTGAAATCGGCTTTGTTAGAAAGGCGGCAGAAGTCTGTGAATGCGACGCAAGCCTTGACCCATTGGCTGATATGTTGCGCGTCCAGTGAACCGGACATCTGGCGCCATTCAAACGTCTGAGTATTTCCTCCCGTCTTACCGGCCGGCAAAAAACGCCGGAATCCCACAGAACCTCTGTCATGCGCGTTCACGCCATCTGCACCCTGCATTAACTCCGCTACTTCCCCAATGCTGTTACAAGCCCAGATGCAGTGGATTTGGATGTATTGAAGACAAGTTAAACTGTGACTTGGGACGTAATGCTCCATAGCGTCATATGCCCACCAATAATCCGGGGTGAGATTTTTGCTATTAGCAACCTCCATACATCTAGTTGCCAACACGGAACAGACAGTCAGGCGGAAACAGTATCTGTTGAAGTGGCGGCATGGATGTTGGAGCTCCATGATGGCTTTTTCTGTGAGCCAATAAAGCGTAGCGAACTTCTTGACAGTGAGGAGACTGTGTTCATGATCAGAATCAATAGTTGCTATTCAAGGCAGAATAGATCAGAAGCGCATTTGGAGCTTTCAGGCGTGGAGGTAGAAAAGTATAAAAGCTCAGGTCAAGTAATTCTCGCCGTCCGGCCACATCAAGGAAGGAAATTAATGGCTTCAGTATGCTTACCTAAAGGGCTCATCGCCGCGGCCCACGTGAATATGGACGGCGGCAGTACTGTTGAGATGGATTCGGAACGTCTTCAGAAATTGGCACACTTTTTCGAGTTGCTCCGCGTAGTTGTCAGAATCCATGATCGGGGAGGTCAGCTCACAGGGAGTCCATTGATAAGGTCGTTCCGCAAGTCCAGCGTCACTTTTCTTGCGAACTGAATAGTCAGGGCCTAGGCGCCAACTGGTGTAATTCACGACGTTGTCGTGGGGCCAGTAGTATACATCACCTTCCCATCCGCGGAAGGGCATGCCATGAAGCTGGCTCTGAAGGTCCTTCACTAAAATGCTCAGGATCAGTAATGTCACTTCAACCTTGACCGTAAGGATTTCGGAAGCGTGGAAAGCCCCTGTGTGTTCTTGAATATAGACCAGAATAAAAACATAATTATTTTTGAGCACTACTCACAGAGCATTCTGCGGACTTGTGTCTGGTAGTCATCCATATAGTAGCTTGTCGACCTGTACAGACGCTGATCCCGGATGTCAGGATCGGGATCTGGCATCATGGCGTGGACTGATGCGATGAGGAACTCCATCTCAACTCCACAGGTCAGAGGTCCCTCCTGATCATCGTCCGCCTCGATCATCTCATCGAGCTTGGGAATGCAGCTCATGGTGATACGAAACTAAATGAATTATTGCGTAGGGATTGGGTCTATAGAAGGCGTATGGATGGCACCTCGGGGAGTCTAGTGAAAGTAAGTGCTGTTGTCGACTCGTCTCGTTTCCTAGCTAGGAATAAATCCTCAAGATCGGAAGTTTCCGTAATCAAAGTGCTTAGATTCCTCTTGATTAGCGAGTTAGGCTTGCCATTAGCGTGGCGAGTAATGTGGTTTTAGGTGTATGATAAAATAGAACTTGAATATCAATGGTAATTGTGTAGTAGTTCTTCTCAGAGAGGATTCGAGATGATAAAGCTGCTGTTCAGCTTATGCATGAGCTTGCCCTCTAAGACACCACGTTATTTTCTATCGGGGTGAAGGGCGATCAAATGTACGAATAGGATGTTCCTGCCTTCTTCAGACACTAGCGCATTCAGAATAGCAAGTTGAAGTGAGCTCGGGCGAAGCTTCCTAAGTACTATCACGGGCACAGATCCCTCATTCCAAAGAGTAAGGTCAAAGAGTAAGGTATAGTTAGTATTAGGTAGTAAGGCAGATAGGCACCCATCCTATAAAGTAGGTACGATTCTATAATCCACTGCGTAAATACACGTGGATTCCTATAGTCCTAGCATTGATATATGCAATATACCATGCCTTGCTTCTCGGGCATCAGGAGTTCCGATACAGAGCCTAATTGAACTCAGTCTTCTAGAGCTAGCCTACTGCTGTTACCAGAGATCTCTCTCGGCCGTGTTCTAGTGCCCGAGGCCCTCGCTCCCGTATCGCATATTTCTTCCCGTACCTCAGCACCGTAGAGCATTCACAATGCCGTCACTTAGAGTGTTATAAAACTTATTACGCTCTTCTATATCATAACCTATATCAGTACAAGCGAACTTCAATAAGAAAAGATGGTAAGACGATGAGAATCTAGTAAACTTTTGTCCATCGTGGCTGCCCTATCAATTAGAATCGAAGCCAGACTTGCGCTTACCCTAAGGACCTTCTATCATTAGATCTCAACTACTTCAATAATTAGTAACGAAACCAGAATAGAGCCAAATAGTTGTTACTGGTGTATTGGATACGGATGACATACCATGAATTGGAGACTACCCAAGCAGGCTAGTATAATAGTAATTGCTTTCAATATAACCAATCAGCAGAGGGTTCTAGTCCGCGTTGGGTAATTATCTCTTACCTTACCTTACATTGTTTAAATGAAATCTCCACTGTCTTACCTCTCAAGGCATCATTCTTAAACTGATACACCAAAATGGCCCAGAATACTGTAGTTGCTATCCCACGAGACAAGCGTGCTAGACCGGCGGCACATACCGCTTCCAGCTCGGTGGATGAGGCCCGATGGCAGCTGGTGCTTGCGCATACCCCCTCGACAGATTTCTTGTACGGCGTCATCTCAACGGGCATCTTTTGCCGAACGAGCTGCCCCTCGCGACGTCCACGTCGCGCGAATGTACGGTTCTTCGATTCCGCGGCTAGCGCAGTAGCGGCGGGGTTCCGGGCGTGTCGGCGCTGTCGGCCAGAGTCGAAAGACTCTAGTCACGAATCTCCGCAGGCTTCCGCCGAAAAGCAGGTCGAGATCGCGTGCGAGTATGTCCGCCAGCGCAAGGGAGAGGTCCAGCTGCTGGACATCGCGGCACATGTGGGCCTATCGCCGCGCTATTTCCACGGCCTATTCAAGCAAATCATGGGCACGACGCCTGGTGCGTACGCAGCAGCTATTAGACAAGAGAGTACGAATATTCCCGTAGTACCCGTTACTACGGTTTCGGATTCTACCTCTCTTGATTTCGACTTTAATAGTCTTACCAATACCTCCCATCCTACCCCTATTAATGACGGCGTTAGCGGGATGCCACTTATCAATCTTGATGGGACTACATACGAATGGCTAATGGAAGCTGGTGGGGATACTGATTGCATCAACTTTAACTTTGATCAGTGCCTCAATACGGAATGGCTTAATGACAGTAGTTTCGACCTCGAAGGATTCTCGGGAATGAGCGGCCAGCCTACTGAACCAGGAATGGATATATATTCATCGGGCTGCGTGGATCCTTCCATGCTCAACTCATCACGGGCGCCATCTTGACGGACGGATGGCAGAGCTTCATAAATTTGACCTAGTCAAATTAACTATCTACGGAGGTTGATCAACAACATGGCGTAGCTTGATGCCGGCGACTAAGGAACAGACGTCCCTTCAATCCACTTGATAACCCGGGACAAGAAATACCTTGATGGATATGGCGTGCACTCCGCGAGTTATTCAATTTGCGTTCAAAGACGCCTTCTCAACCCGAACGGCAAAACACCCAGGCGCACCATAGTGAACATGACAATATTCCGCTGGGGTCTCCTCACTAAGCATTCGCTGGCACGCCTCCAGCAGACGGTCCCCATCGACGGCCTCCGCACTCTGCATCATATGCTTTCCGTCATAAGCACGGACAGACAGGAGGCGTTTTCGCTGCTGCTCCGGGAGAAGTGCTCCCTCTTGGAAAGAAGCAAGTTGACACGCCGGCTTGGAATGGACGAAGATGGGCGATGCACATCGATAGGGGCTGTCGCCGAGGAAGGGGTCGTACGACAGGAGCAACATCTCGTCGCCGACGTTGCTGTCTTGCAGACAGCGTCGGCAGGGGACAGGCGAATCTGGCGTCTGCAAGATGGCGAGGGGGGAGGATGGATCCTCTACGAGAGGTGCTGGCAATGGACGATAGCGCAGCGTTTTCGGGATGACTTGGTGCTGATGGGTTGTCTAAAATTCATGAGCTTGGTCTCGAGTAAGACTATCTCGATAGTTTGGTTCCTCACATCCACATCCGGCTGGGAGCCGTTCATCAAAATTGAAGTAGTTGCCGTCATGACGATTTTTCTCGATGAATGTCTTTTTGCTCTCGGTTGGGCTTGGTGAGGGAAGTGATGTAGAACTGAAGCGTGTTCGAAAGAAAAAAGAGGTTTGAACGTTCTTATATACAAGTCCAATGCCGCCGATGTTCCTCCCCTGCTCAGAAGCCTCGCTCTCAACTGCTGTTAAAATGGCCAATTACGAGCGTTAGATCTCGAGACCATGCCTAGTGGGGCTTGCTGAAGAAGTGACCTATGATACGCAAATGTTATCCCGGACAACTTACGATATTGATGCTATTTGGATGTCCCAGGCACCTTGTACCGTCCTCCGAGATGGTAGATCTTCTTCTCCGGTGAGGCTCGACGTGTAATACACGCGGAGCGTAAGCGCGCTTCTTAACTCCGTTTCGTGATCATTGCACTCCTCCGTTCGAACAAGCGGTATGCGAGTTTCATGCAAGTCCAAAATGACTACGCAAGCTCTCGCCAGATAAAACGGAAAACAAACATGTTGCTCAATTCCATGATTTTTTTCCCCCGAATCATTCAGTTGAATAACTTAGACGTTCTATTTCTTCAGGCGAGATGGCGATCTACTACAAATTCGGCATCAAGGCCGTAGTGCCAAACTCGGGGTTAGTATGCCGTATCTAGATTGCATCCATTTTACTCCGATCCTCAACTCATGGTCTTATTTGGTAGACTCCTGGTTTTCACTAGCCTAGTCGGCTTACTGAGCGCCAATTTGGCTCCCTACTCGAATCCGGACACCGCTTCAGCGTTCATCTAACAGCAAAATCGGCACCTTTTTCTCCGCTCAATTACACGCTGCCGTCAGTCATTAACACGAGGAGGCACAGTCCACATGAACAATTACATCGCCGGGTTTATAAATATGAAGCTATCGTCGAGGTAGAAGTGCTTATAATCGTGAACTAACACTGCACCTGCTGGTCATTATTCGACTTGACACGATTATGATAGCAGGGTGCGTGATATAAGAAAATATGACCTCCGCCACACCACCACCACATTCAATCCGCCTTTCTCCCCTTGAGGGATTCATGCCACGCGCATACGTACGCCAGATATACTGTTTTCCGACCTCGGACGCGGATGCAGTCAGTACACTCGCGCGGGGATTGTCTGGGCTAGCTCGAGATGTGCCGTACATCCTCTCGCGCGTTGTCCCCGATACATCAAGGTCTGGTCCGGGCATCACGGTAAGCTCACCACGTCTCAGCGCCGAGGACATCTTCTCGTGGCACGACCTCTCCAATTCCATAGTCTATGCCTCTCTCAAGGCCGGACACTTCCCGCCAGGGGCGTTCTTGGTTCCCGGCATAATCCCTCCAGAGTCTGTCCCGCCATATCCGGGTCCGCCGGCTGTGTTTCTCGCCCGCGTGTCGGTCGTCGAAGGCGGATTGATGCTGTGTGTAGCGGTACATCACGCCGTAACGGACATCACGGGATTCGGTGCGCTCCTTAAGATCTGGGCGGCGCACTGTCGCCATGGGTCTTCACAAGACATCGGGTTCGACGCCAGCTGGATGGATCGGGGGCCTCTGTTCTCCCTACCGGCGAGCTCGTGCAGCCATTCGAACTCCATGTCTATGCCGGACCTTCTACATATCGCGACCCCGGAGGAACTAGCGCGGTCTGCTGCCCGATCCCAAGCAGGCGGGCAAAAGAAATACCAAACCGCGATCTTCTTCTTCCCGCAGCTCCGGCTTAGGGCACTTAAAGATGCCGTGAACAAGCATGTCGCATTGAAGGAGCCCGGATCATGGGTTTCAACAAGTGATATCTTGTCCTCCTTGTTATGGAGCTCGATCATCGAGGCCCAGGAACGTTCTGATCTCCCTGGTAGTAACAGGTCAGTGACGGACGAGGACACACGAAGCAGCATATTGTCATTTCCCGTTCAGTTCCGTTCTACTCTTCGCCCGCCGCTCCCGCGGGACTTCTTAGGTTCTGCGTTCCTAATGACGAATGCGAAAGTTCTGCACAGGGATATTCGTCTCGTCTTCCACCCAGAGGCAGAGACGGGCGCACAGTCACCAGTCAGCTTCGTTGATATTCCCGCACTCGCAGGAGTCGCGCTCACGATCAGGCGATCCACGCAAAAAATCAACGACGCGGCCGTGCGTGAGGTGTTAGCGTACCTCGAGGCACACCCGGACGTAAATCCGGAAGCGCCCCTGATACTAGGGCCGCCCAGATACTATGCGGGCAGTAGTGGGACATCGGTTGTGTCATGGGCAGATCAAGGCGTCTACGAGCTTGACTGGGGTGACATGGTTGGCCGCTGTGACGCGGTGCGGCTGCCGAAAATGGGATATGAGAGGGATCCCATCGTGCTGCCGCGTGTGTCTAGTACCAAGGGTGACGATGGCGGGCTAGAAGTCATTATGAGTTACGATGAGAGTTTTATGCAGGCGTTGATAGAATGTCCTGCCATGAGACGATTTGCTGTATTGCAATGCTTGTCGTGATAGCACACAGTTCTGTAGATCGGTATGTATTTTAAAATGCGCTGTTGTACAGTTTCTATTTCATCGGAACGCAGATTTTGGCTCTTTATGCTAGATACACGATGCTTTAAAGCTACAGTTCGGTATTGTATTTACTGACCACGCGGCCCCGGCCCTCATAGATACTCTTAAAGAATCTCACTTCATCCCTAGCTAGAGCCTGTCTGCGGCCGGATAAAGTGATTAGGGCCATACCACAGACCCTTCAAGAAAGCGTTCCAGTAGGCAATGGGCTAATATCACGTTAGCTGGACGTGACTACGGGAGTAAGCCAGATAGCTCTAATCTGCCGGTACTTACGAAAATATTCTTCTTCAAGTAGTAAAATGCCGCATTAGGGGTTTCTTGGCCGCCGAAGATACCAGCGAACGTCTCCTTAGGCACACCGCCATATTTAAACTCGCAGAGCATGAGCTCATTGTGCCCCGTTAGAAGCGGGCAGCTCGCGTAGCCGTCGTAGGCGGCTTTGAGCTCTTTGCCGGCCATCGTGGCTAGAATGTTGTCGATCATGACGGGAACCTGTGCTGTGATGGCGGCAGCCGTCTTGCTGTTAGGCAAGCTCGATGCATCGCCTATCGAGAAGATGTTTTTATACTTGTTGTGCTGCGTAGTAGATTTATCGACGTCAACCCAGCCAGCCGCATCAGCTACACGAAAAGTCAATGTTAGACCAAATTCTAAATTAATGTCGTAGAATGAGATACAGGCAAACCTACCGATCTTCGATTTAGCGACCCAGTCCCATGGCTTCTGCGGGGGCACTACGTGCAAGAAACCAAATTCTCTCTGTACAGAGGCGCCCCCGGCACCTTCGGCCAGGTTCTTGAAAGTCGCCACCTTCTTGTTCGCGTCGACCGCGACAAGGTTGTGCTGGAACAGGCCTTCGACATTGCGCTCCTTCCGCAGAGCATCCAGGACCTGGGAGTATTTCGGCACCGCAAACATAGCTGTACACATCCGTCAGCATACACTGCCGATACGAGAAAACCCGTTGGTTATCTTACAAGGAGCGCCAGTCGCAAAGGTAATATCGATGTTATCCCGCACACCGTCGCGCTGCCATTGCGAGAGGGCCATCCACATGATCTTCTGGGGCGCGCCGGCGCATTTTATAATGCCAGCGGGCTGGGTGAAAATTGCCGGCCCCTTCTTGAAAGACTGGATATTCCGCCAAACCCGCTCGACGGTCTTCTCCGAGTAAATGGATGAGACCTGGCTGGCGGGATCCCGCAGGGCTTCCTGAAGACCAGGGATACCCGCGAAGTTGGTCTCAAGTCCGGGGGTAACGATCAAATAGTCGTACGTGACATCGAGTCCCTCAGACGTCTTGACGGCATTGTTCTCCGGGTCGAATGTGGTAACCTGGAGGGGATAGTGCTTTACACCGTCCGGTATCACGTGGGAGATGGGCCTCTGGGTGTCGTCCAATGATTTCAGACCCGAGCCCACGAGCGTCCACCCAGGCTATAACCAGGTTAGTTATTAATAAGCCCATTGCCGCAGATTGTAGATCCTCACCTGGTAATGATGTGTTTTGGCGGGGTCTAGAATGGCAATGTCCTTCTTTTCGAGCCCTTGAGAACGCTGCAGCTGCGCCGCCGCGGTCACGCCGGCTGTTCCGCCTCCGACAATGACCACACGATGATGCGCCTTAGATCCGTACGACGTGGCATATGTTCTGACAAGCACTCGGACAGGGGCCTGGGCTCGGGCCAGGGGCCGTAGTGCAGGGGCGGCGACCATGGCGGACCGAGAGATGCTGGATATACCTAAGGGCACAACAACAACACGTACGAGCTGTAGTACAGAAAGAACGTCTGGCCTTGGCTAGAGCAATGCGAATAACGAAATTTACTTATCAAAGTCGCGACCAGCCGTGCCCGCAAGTTAGGAAGAGAAAAATATCAAGGCCAACAACAACCAACCCACTCAACAGAGAATATCGTACGATATTACACCAACGAGAGTCCAGAATGCCTAACTCAGCTCTCGATCCATTTATTAGCTCACTTCTCTATTCTACATGTAAACATTGTTTTTTTTTCTTCCCGCAGGGTTGGTAACTGGATTCACACTGAGAATCTCTAGGCTGGTCACGTGAAATCACGCAATAGAGTTATGGCGACTCAAGCTGTATATAGTCTTAGTCACAGTGATTATTATTGTTCCCACTTCTCCTGACATTTGTAAGCACGACTAGTTGTTTGAATTTAGAAACAAGACAGGGGGGAAAAATTGGCAAAAAGAAGATTTGATTTCGCCCGGACTTGAACCGGAGACCTTCAGTGTGTTAGACTGACGTGATAACCAACTACACCACGAAACCGTGTTTATTTGTTATGTGAGGGCAAGGTACAAAGGTACATTTGCAGTGTGAGGGTTAAGGCACCGGTACTATCTAGGTAGGTAAGTAAGAGGTCTAAGCATTTTCAGCGGTTTCCCTCTCGCTCAGATCACATACCTACCTAGGTAAGTAGTTATAAGACGTAGAGATATTCTTCAGCTCTGACGAGCTCTAGGAGCTAAGGAAACCTCCAGTTCCAAGCAAACTGACTACAATCAGTGCCACGGAAAGAGAACGACGAGATGCTTGGTTATACTTAGCACCCTTTGATATGACGACTACAGATAATAACGATAAGAGAAAGCTCGATCATACTGTCGACAGAAAAGCACGAGCAGCCGATTGGATACATGGGGTTGAAGCGGGTGAGAGGTTATCTAGAAATAGTATAAGCCGAGACCTGTAAGTGCAAAAGCGACCTGACAAAACAGCTGCAAAGCCCCAGCTCGAATCGGATATCCCGCGCTTTCACCAAGATGTATTACATCATACTACTTTTATCTACAATCGAAGGCATCCCAGTACTGTTGCTTGGAACACACTGCAAAGCTCACATCAAGAGCCGTTCGTCTCATCACCACCACGACAGACTGACCTCCTAGCTAAATTTCTCATACTCTTTCCACGCGACCCTACGCTAAATGCATAGCGTGCCAAGTCAAATACTAGATCCGAACCCCAGAAATCATATACGAGCTAAGCATCACGCTAGTCTAGGTGCCGAGATGCTCAGCCTAGCTATTAAAGTAAATAGTTTGATATATACCTAGACTACCCTCGCGTTCTACTTTACGGCATTCACATACACCTGGTAGTCCCTTTCACTTCTCACCTTTGAGTTAGCTATTATCTACGATAGTTAATGTCTCCCTCTTGAATCGGACTTGAAACTCCTCGAGGTGTCAGACGAAAAACCAGGCATCCAAGGCACGGATTGCGAGCCGTGTTACCTAACTTGATTCATAATTCCAATCTCGGCAGACTGATATTGAAGCATAGATCAAACGATCCAGGTTCTAATACTCACTTATGCCCTACCATACGCCATAAGCCCCTAGGTGAAGCTCTATAATATGTCACATACGCATATCGTGCAGTAAATTCCAGGACCGACACCACAAGGCGTATATCCTTCGCGCAGCGAAAGAGCGATCACCACCTGGAAGCACGGTTGCCCATCAAGACAAGAACCTAGCAGACCCCCAGGCTTTCAATTGGTGTCTAAGAAGTTATAGCATAACGCTATTAGTATTATTGCTATCTTGCCGTAGTGGGAGGGTAACGGGTCCCATATACCCTGAGAAGAACAAGCTTAACAACTACACTACATACAAGTGGAATTCACGCGGCCGATGCGGCTGGCGGCATATTGCGGGGATCATGGAATGGCTCACCGATACCGCGCACCCCTACGAATTCGAGCTGTCGCGTTCTCGCCCCTTCGCGACTAAGAATCGCCCTTAACCGGTGAATAATGTTAGGCAGACATGTAGACGAATTTACCATACATAGTGAGGATCGCCAATAAGAATTCATCTAAGAAGCATGGTATGCTGCGTCTATACTGCCGCTATCCCACCACCCGAAGTGCGAGAGGTATGTCAACCCTCCGACCGTCCGACTCCCCGCTAATACAGCCTTCGAGATCGAGTTGGATGAAACGTTAGCTACAAGGTTCGTGCGGGGTGAATGATGTAGTCACTGCAACGAACGAGAACACATCCGCGACTGGGTTTGATATATAAGTGTAAAATCGCCATCCCTTCGAAAGCCATACTCGGACACCACCCACCTCACATATCAAACTTATTCACTTTCAAATCGTCTGCCAACATGAACGAGACACTACTATCCCGTTTTAGCTTTCCCTCGATAGAGGAGGACTGGAGCCCGCAAGCTCTAGTGTCCTCTCAATCACTTCCTTACCTCGTTGGTATCGTCTTGGTGATGTTAACGACGTATAGTTGGGTCACATCTAACCCCACCTTGAAAAAGCTACCCTATGTGAATTCCCCCAAGCTCTTTTCGAGCGCCGAAGCCAAGGCAAGCATTCTCGTGAAGAACCCGGTAGTTACTAAGTCTCTAATGTGCATTGTGTAGCGTGAGTTCCGAGATTCGGCAAAGTCTATTCTACAGAGTGCCAGAAAGCAGTATCCAAATCGGCCATACCGAATGACTACAGAATTCGGTGAAGTCGTAATGCTACAGTCCGAGTGGTTCGATGAAGTCCGCAACAATTCAAGCCTCAGCTTCATGGGAACAATAGGCCAAGTATGACTTTATATCAGCCCCAACGTACTACTCCTCCGACTCATCATCCATTCCGTGCTACAGGAACGAATTTGCGAAATCCCGGGCTTTGAACCCCTCGCTGCATTCGGGACGGATGGCCGACTAGTACAAATTATAGCTAGAAAGCAATTGACGAAGTTGCTGGGTAAGCCCAGCCCGATTTTGGAATCCCATCTTGTCGTTGCTAAACCCTTGTAGCCCAGGTTACAGCACCACTATCTGAAGAGGTTGCATTCGCTGCGTCTATCATCCTGGGAGAGTCCACCGGTAAGTAAACTAGAATCCTTGGTACTTTGCACGCACGAAACTGATTGCCATAGAATGGCGCGAGATTACGCTCTTGCCAGCCATGGCTGATATGGTCGCCCGCATGTCATCTCGGGTATTTCTAGGAGAAGAACTCGCCAGAAGCGAGGAGTGGCTAGAAATCACTACCAAATACACAGTTGATTTGGTGACTGCAACCAATATCCTCACTAAATATCCCGTCAATCTGCGACCGTATATCGGCTGGCTCATCCCAGAATGCAGACGAATTCGAGACTACTATCATCGGGCAGGGAGATTGATCGACCCGATCATGGAGAAGAGGGAGGGCATGAGACGAGCCGCCCTAGCAGCTAGTGAACCAGTACCTGTCTTCTGTGATGCACTGGAATGGATTGTCGAGGAATCAAAGGCACTCAACTGCGGATACGACGTTGCGACATTTCAGTTCACCATGTCCATCGTAGCAATCAACACCACCGCGGATTGCCTCCATTCGGTTATAGTCCACCTCATACAGCACCCAGAGTCTATGCAGGCCGTCCGAGATGAGATCATTCAGGTGCTGAGGACAGAGGGCTGGAAGAAAACATCACTCTACAACTTGAAGTACATGGACAGCGTCATTAAGGAGACTCAACGTATCAGACCATTCTTTGCTGGTAAGTGAACTCGTAGAATTCTACGTGCGAATAACAGGCTGATTAAGTGTGGATGAACAGCTATGCGCCGTTCCGTCGAGGCGGACACAGTATTGTCAGATGGAACTGTGCTCAAGAAAGGCTCTCGTCTTCATATCGATACCCATCGAATGGTCGACCCGGAAGTTTACGAAAACCCAGAGGAATGGAGGGGTGATCGCTATCTCAAACTGCGGTCGCAGCCCGGCAAGGAACATACGGCGCAGTTAGTGACAACGACTGTCGATCACTTTGCGTTCGGACACGGTGAGCACGCGTGCCCCGGGCGCTTCTTCGCCGCCAATGAAATGAAGGTAGCGCTGTGTCATTTGTTGATGAAGTACGACTGGGAGTTGGTGCCAGGAACAGACACAAGCACCTCGTTCATTGGATTCAACCAGAGAGCAAACCAGGACACCAAGGTGCGGTGTCGGAAGAGAGAGACGGTGGAGCTTGACATTGACTCTATCTAGGCTAGTAGGTCGTAGGATCATGGTAAGATGTAAAACTGGCCATCCGGTTACTTGAGGAGTTTGTATTACCAGGGCAGATTGTATCTAGCTGGAAGTTACCACAATTAAACCCGGTCGGAGGTATTAATGGTGCTTATTCCTGATCAATAGTAATAGAAATGCCCTGTCATCTAAAAAGAATACGACAGGAGGCTACCGCATATAATCATAAATGTTCCAGATGAAGTAATGGACAATTCATACACGGGCTCCTAGTCGAATTAAAACTTCTAAGTAATACCGAATAGTTGATACATTCCTCCCTCAATTTACACTTATCCCGGTCAAGCTTGTTTTGACGATAGATAAAACTATCCCTATTCACATCTGGCACCCTTAGTGATCGATATTCAGGCTCTCGCTAGTACTTCCGACTTCTTCCAAGAAGGTCTCTTAGAAAATGGGTCTGATCAAGGACTAATGAGTCGTGGCTGTACCACACTTCACAATATTGGTAAACCTCCTTACATTCGAGGGCTGATCCAATTATTAGCAATCTGACATAGGCATTCAAGGATAGGGAACGCTATACCGGTACTCAGTTGCAACAAAAATGCCTCAATCTTCTCTATATTCGAGCCAAATAGCCCAGCAAACTCCATCCTAGACGGTAAAGCCACCCGCTGATTTTTCGCCCACGTACACCAGATCTCTGCACACAATACGGCTTCGACCTCTTCGGCAGAGAGTGTGGGTCTGATAAAACCGTTCTCCGAATTGACTCTGAAACCTTCAAGCAGGGATATAAAATTACCCACCGCCTTACGAGAACCATTGATGCCATCGATGAAATCTCGAACCCCGGCTTGGCTGAGGTTCTCCGCGAAACGGACAGGCTTGGATACTATCTCCTGGACACGATCAATCAGATCTAGATCATGAGTTGGCATGATCCAATTGTCAGACATGACATGTGCCAGATTGTAAATGGTGTATTTCTGCCATTCCTGGACAATTAAGAGTATGTACGCGACCTTGAACAGCCTATAAGACACGTAGCCAGTTGCCTCCCTTGTAGCTTCACCTATTTTGGTAGGTATCGCACTGTAGTCGATAGCAAGGCTGTAGATATCATCGATTGTAAGGGCCTCGTCGACGTCATCCATAGCCGCTTTCAAATAAGGCCCCCAGCCGCTATCTAAACCATTTGGCTTGCGTCCTGTATTAGTATATTATAGTACTAGGGGTGGGTTAAACGCGTTTGGGGCTGTAAACTCTTACCGGTGGTTCGATAAAAATCGGTTGTGCGATAATACTCATTGTTGTCTCAGTAGGCTGGTAGCTCGACAATAATTTGGAGTATGGTTCGGTTCCTGTAGATTGATCAATTCCCGAGCCCCCTGAGTTCCAGGCGGCGTCAGTACACGCCTATATATCCAAAGCCATATCTTACTAACTTGAAGCTGTTTACTAGACAAGCCGCCAGTATAAGGCTGTGCTATAGGACAAAGAGAAATATGACAACGCAGAATTCGTTGGTGTCCTCGGAAGCAACCACGATGATTCGTCCGTAGCGGCGGCAAAGATAGTTCTAACGAGGCGACAGCATGGTTAGGGTGGCCGGCGGCTATTCGCATTACAACGACCGCAAGCAACATCAAGTAATCTAAGGCTGACGAACACTTGACAGCCAATCAGATAATATATCTGAAGAAATCTTGAACCATATAATCCGTGATGTATCAGGATTTGTTATGTTGACGGACTATGCTGCGCCCTGCAACGAGCCAGGGTTTACGGCTAGCTGCAAGGGAGACCAATGATGCTACTCGCTGGAGAGCCTGGCCTTATATTACCGCCACAGAAATCATTTTTCGTGTTTATTTTCCAAACCCCGTCCTCGGTACAAATACTACTAAAACTGCCACATGTTCTCCAGAAGCAAAGACTCGAAAAATTTGTCACCGGAAATATTAATAGCGCTAGGTGTTTTAATTGACGCCAACTATTGTCTGCTCAAATGTTGATATTATGTAGATAGGAAACGGTAAGAAGGTGCCCACGACCTCAGTAGAATAAAGTAAAATGATAGGTCTTCCGATCGTCTATAGTATCCGTGTCGGTCTTTCGATGATATGTCAACCCGTAGCTCCCGTCGCGAGATATATGGTTATGGGTTGACCTCAATAATGCTGTTCTAGGTACAGCGGTCTCTTGCTAATCAACATGTCGGATTAGTCGAGCATAAGTAGTCGGCCTAGATCTGTACATATATACTCAGATGTAATGTAGAGGGAGTGTGCCTCTAGATCATGCCTTGTTCCTGCATAGTATTCTTTCTGTATGCCACTCATGATATGTTGACAGTTGGCCGGTCACGGTATTCTGCAAGCTGTGTGCAATACACCGATTGAAGTATAATGCCTACCTAGGTAGGTTATGCTGCGGTCGCAGTGAGTTAGCTTGACACGGCCGAATTCTTCTTAACATATTAGTCAAAATTGCGGGACCAAAATGGCGGGAAACGAATGAATATTGGAATACAGATGTTCTGAGCGGCCCCTTTCTCGCATTAGAATGGATAATTAATTCTCCGTTCGCTCAGCCAAGTTCGAAGTTCCAGCCACCACGTGCAATGGGCCACCGGATCGAGACAGGTCGGTCGCGCAGGT
Organism: Xylaria sp. Z21; assembly: GCA_037356095.1. NCBI lineage: Eukaryota > Fungi > Ascomycota > Sordariomycetes > Xylariales > Xylariaceae > Xylaria > Xylaria sp. Z21. The sequence goes on along the minus strand of JBAWJX010000006.1, from coordinate 190,443 downwards.
CGCTGTCGGAAAAGTGCTTTAGCATGTGAAGGCCCACTAAAGCCACGAGCCATCGGCTTCGGCCAATGACACAGCACAGGGTTTGTGCCTCGGCGGAGAGCGGAGAGCCTCTGACATCAGCGTTAGCGCACCTGGAGAAGCTACCGTTGCAGTGCGTCGCAACTGGACGCACCAACCAAGCTAGGAAAGTCCCGAGGTCTACAGAACGTGCCGATTACTTTACCAGCTCTGTCAGGAATGAGCGCTTACATACCTATTTCTTGTTGAACACCACAGAACCTCAGACCAACGAGATTCTCTACTTAGTACATTGCGCATCAGCACAACAAGAGGAATTGTTCACTGGAATACCCGCGGATCTAAGCATACCCTGTCGCATTTGTGGACCATCTAGGAGCTATAAACAGGAAAAATGGGTGGTAAGTCCCTACTCTTCTTCATTGCCACTATACATTCTATACTCTACGTGCTCTCGGTTCTCCAGTTTGAAGCAAGGCGGCAAGAACCTCGACGACGAAGCAGCTCAACGCTAACAGCAATCAAACATGGCAGCTATCGAGAGATTAACACAGATCTCGGGCCAGATCTCGGGCTCCAAGTCCGCCCGGGACAAGATCCTCCAGAAGAACCCAGATGATGTATGTAATAGCCCGACAGCCTTCTTCGCCACACCCTTCCCGCGACACCAAGTCGACTTGAAACGCGGAATCATAGGAAAATAGCGAAGCTGACCAGAGTACCACTCCCTTAGATCGTCGTAACAGCCTGCCTGCGCACAGCCTTCACCAAGGGCGGCAAGGGTGCATTCAAGGATACGGCGGCCGCGGACCTGATGGCTGGGGCTCTGAAGGGTATAATCACACGCTCTAACATCGACCCGGCGCTGGTAGAAGATGTCTGTGTGGGTGAGGTGCTAGCACCTGGTGGTGGCGCCACCGAGATGCGTGCCGCCGCCCTCGTGGCTGGATTTCCCGAGACCACGGCTGTGCGCACACTCAACCGCCAATGCTCATCGGGCCTGCAAGCCTGTGTCGATGTGGCCAACCAGATCCGCGCTGGCATGATTGAGGTCGGTATCGGCGCCGGTGTTGAGAGCATGAGCTTGCAATATGGGTATGTTGCTTCACCGTTCACGTACTCCCTAAGTACTGTGTCCCGAGAAACACAGAAGCTAACAGTGGCTGTCCTAGCCCCGCGGCCGTAACAGAATTCTCCGAGCTACTCGAATCGCACCCCGAGTCGGCGAACTGCAAAGTCCCAATGGGTGTTCTGTCCGAAGACATGGCTAAGGATCGCGGGATTAGCCGTACTCACCAAGACGCCTTCGCGGCCTCTTCATACCAAAAGGCGCTCAAGGCGCAAGAGGCTGGTCTCTTCAACGAGGAAATCCACCCACTAACCGTTAAGGTCGAGGACCCGAAATCGGGCGAGACGCGCGAGGTTACCGTGACGAAGGATGATGGTGTGCGCCCAGGCATCACGCCCGAGTCTCTTGCTAAGATCAAGCCCGCTTTCGCCAAAGATGGCAGCATCCACGCTGGAAATGCGTCCCAGATCAGCGATGGCGCAGCCGCCGTGCTGATGATGAAGCGTAGCACGGCCGAGCGTCTCGGCCAGACGATTCTAGGCAAGTTCGTCGCTGCCTCCATTGTGGGTGTTAAGCCTCTGCTCATGGGCATTGGACCCTGGAAGGCTATCCCCAAGGTCTTTGAGCTCACCGGTCTAACCAAGGACGATGTCGATATCTTCGAGATCAACGAGGCCTTCGCGTCTCAGTGCCTGTGGTGTGCCAACGAGCTCGGCCTCCCCATGGAAAAGATCAACCCCAAAGGTGGCGCCATTGCCTTCGGCCACCCTCTCGGCTGCACGGGCGCTCGACAGGTCAGCACCCTGCTCTACGAGCTGAGGCGGCGCGGTGAGAAGATCGGTCTTACGAGTATGTGCGTTGGTACCGGCATGGGTATGGCGGCCGTGTGGGTTGCTGAATAATTGAGCATTCTTCCTATACGAAAGCATAAGTAATGAATGGATGTATGATGTAGGATTGGGCTCAACTGAAGATAAACTTTGTATCTGTTCATGTACATTACATTAAGATAAATGTCAATGTCAATCGGCGCATTGTTTTTTCGAACGACGATGTTAGTAATGTAGGTGTAGTAGCACTTAGGCTATTCTTATGAGGATGGGTCATTTTTACCCTGGCATAAATACGCATCATTTTTGTTGATACCCTTTCGATAGAACCATCCTATCCAGTACACTCAAAGAACACAGCAAAGTTAACCACGTTGAACATCATGATCAACACTACGGCTCAACGAACGAGTTTTCAGCTTTTTCTATTTCCCAGTTTTTCCTCAACTATGCTTTTCAAATAGTGACAGAAACCCTATCTACAGAAGCCAGCCATCATGATATCACGTCCGACCAAGTTAGGAAGAAAGCAAATTACCTTGCATGGATAATTACCAAAGCAACTGAATTCCTGGACCGATCTTCAAAGTCAATTTTTGAATCATGGCCTCAAAAATATTTAACCTCCGTCTCTCATCCTCTATTTTGATGGATTTTATGGTGTTACTAGAACTAGATTCTACGATATCCCGCGAGGGCGTCATCTTTTTCAGAAACTCGTCGCCATACACCTCGCATGCGACGGCCTTGACGTCCCTAATGTCGTTATCAATAGCACCACTACCAGTAAGTGATGATACCCATACAGTCCGCAGCCACAACAACGCTGCCGGCGTGGCATTGACTGTGCTAGGTAGAGTATGAATGGCGGTAATGCTATCCGACCGTCAATCGTTGCTGTACTCATCATTTTCGTCGTGTTCATAATCATCCTCATCATTGTCTAGGAGATAGTGCAATCACATCGAAACCCCTCCATATCCTAAGGGGAGAAATTCTCAACGCGGGTCCCTACACCTCTCGCGTTTGCGAGTTTAATGACTTCGAGTCCAACGACAAGGTCCATCAAACCAAGGCCCACGCTCTTGTAGATCACGTTTCCAGAGGTAAGCCAGCGCGCCAGGTGATCATCATGTTTCTGGAGCTCCTTCTCCTCCGGTGACGATCGTTGGCTCATGGTGCGTTTGTGGTGCCGGAAAGATGGGAGGCGGAACCCAGTCGGGCTAGCCGTTCGGGCTTTACTTGTATCGCTACTGCGTCTAGTGCGTGATGGACTCTGCGACGAAGAGCGTTTGCTGCTGTTTGTGTCATTGTCGGTCGATCCGGTTCCGAAGACTGACGACATAGCGGAGCTCTGCGACGTTAGGTCTAGCTTTTCGACGGACTCAGTGATGGAGTCTGCTTCGGTCGAGGCTTGGGACGATTCGTCTCCTCCTCTAGCTTGTTTGATCATGGTGAGCTCACCCAGTCTGTATTACCCGTCAGATACCATGTTGCTCAAATGTGAAAAGACTAGCTCTATAGAATGTGATCAAGAGTAATAAAAAAGGGGGATCGAAAGGACTCACTCGACAAGTTGCTTAGGCTGTAGGCCAGCATCAATGATCTCGCCGGCTTCCTTAAGCGCACCATTGAGCGAGTCAACCACAATCACACCTCCCTCTGTAGCATGCTTGTGATAATGGAAATGGCCATGTTGATGGGGCCGCGTAGCCTGGATTAGTAGCTCCCTAGGCAACTCACGCATATCCTTGGTATAACTACCCACAGCAACAATCAACCTGCCCTTCCTCCGACCTTCATGGTTGGTCAAAATGCTGGCATCAAACAATTCCTCTGTACTAGGCGTGCAGCAGTAAATAACATCCGCAGCACGGATATTATCCTTCTGTAACCTCTGGTATTCGCTATATCCAGGCGTCAACATGCTGAACTGCACATTTTCCCAGCCCTCACGCTCCTTTGTTTCCATGGGTACCGCATAGAACTGCCTTAAGATTCGCTTGGCGTTTTCACTGAATTGTCGGTTGATGATGTTCACGACCCGGATCGTCGTACCACGTAGCATAAGCGCCAGCCGGATGTGCCAATATGCTTGTAGACCCGAGCCGAAGACGGTCAATGTTCGGACATTTGTGCGCTTTACCAATAGACATGAGGAAGCGAGCGCCGTACGAAACGCCGTGAGAGTTTGGGCGTGGAGGAAACCAATGGGATTACCCTCGGGCGAATATAATGTCAACGAACCAGTGGGCTTGATCGCAGGGAGTGGGGGGTTCGAGCGCGGTGACGAGACTGTGACGACTGTGTACACCCGACAACGATGTCCGTTAGCCACATCGTATACCTTAGGGGATATTTTCTTCCTTTTCACTATGGTAACTCACCTTTGATTCCGTGGCCAACAGGACTAATTGATGGCATGAACAACGTTGTCGCTCCCGTCCGATCGGAGTATGCGGAGGTTCGCTCTGGCTGGTGGTACAGGCTTGCATCGATTGCCTGGGTCCCCGTTGAATATTCATGGAGAGCACACTTCAAAGCATCTTCGAAGCGCTCGGCCTCTTTGCGGGTGAGGTTCTCGAGCAAATCGCTGATGACCTCATCGGATAACACGGCGAGGGACATTGGCGCCGATTCAACTCTTCCTCGTTTGATTTGGTGATTTCGCAAAATCGAGCGAGCGAGAAACGAGCCTTTTCTATGCTGCCGACTGGTCGTGGGCCACAAGGAGTCTTGGTGTGTGTGACTAACTATGGTCTTTGTGCGAAACCTGGGGGCGGATGGACGTGAAGGCCTGAGGAGAGGCAGTGCTGTTTCTTCGATGGTGATGATGACGGTAGATATGTCATTTACAACGTCAAGCCAAGTAGGTAGTCTATAGCCTTGCGAACGACGTACTATACACAGGTAGATAGGTAGTAGGGAGGGAGGTAGATAGGACAGCCGGAGCTTCTGTCCCTCCCTCCCAACTACCTCTTTGGCCAAGGAGTAACTTGGCGGTAACTTAGTCCATATCTCGGGGAAACACCTTGGAAGCTACCCCGCCGTGGAGGTTGGAGCTTCCCGGTGAGTTAAGTACTAAAAAGACGAGCATGACGTGGGATAGCGGGGTAGCATTTTTTTTCAAATTGTGTTCCTGCATGGTACAGAATAAACCGTACTAGACTCATGCCTGCAGTTGGATTCAACACAGATACAGAATAGGTACACAACTACCCATAACTGCTTCCAACTACCTCGGTACTGTACATATTCTATTCGTAGCACTTACTGCAGTATGACCCGAAATAGTTTCCTTGGCGGTGTTAAATCCCCGCTTCATCCTTCCTTCTAACATTGGCAGGAGTCGAAGGAAGTTGCTCCAAGATAAGGACGGACGAATACCTAGGTACTTAGAGCCACCGATGTATTGGGGGAATAAAGTATGGCCTCTCTTCTCTTACTTCAATTACTACTTGTATGTATGACTAGTCATCCTAGCCGAGACAAGAAACACCACCTGGAGACGGTATTAAACCATCCGGATCGCCTACCCAGTCGGGCCGTGCCAAAACACCCAATTTGTCCCGATCATGTCCCGATCATGCCCCAATCATGTTATCCGATCATGTCCGATCGCTCCAAGCCCCCAAGCTCCAAAGCTCCAAAGCTCCAAGATCCGACGTACTCGACCCCGAGCCGCCATTTTAGTGTGACCCATCTGCAGCAAAATATCACAAGTTGATTGTAGAACTCAACCCTCCAAGAAAAACTCCCGCCGTGAATATCAGAAGTGATCATCCAGTCGTCACTGAACGTGCATGCTGGCGCCATTGTTCCTAAACACAAGCATGCCATGGTTACCCCGAACGACTTCGGCATCGTTGTCGCCCGACCCATTGTAGCTTCGCTTCTTATCTGTGCCGAATCCCAGGTCTTGGATTCGTCCCGAGCCGATATCAAACAGAACGCCGTGGACCTGCAGTCCCCTCTCGCAGATTGCGCTATACGGATACAGGTGTTAGAAAATCCCGATTTCATATCGTGATCGATGAGCTTATTCTTGGTCATATCGGGGCTGTGCAAGAACAGTAATCTTGCCCTAAGATGGCAGAGAACGAAGCATTTGAAGAAGAGATACGTACTCGTGAATTGTCATGTTAGCCATCAGCACCTTGACACCTGCCTCGACGTTCAACTCCGCGATTCGGATGGCCCGCGCCTTCTCATCTCTGATCGCCATCAGCTCGTCCTTGTTCGCGTTGCGTATCGCCTTGAGGGGAGTGAGCCAGGTGTCCAGCACGCCTCCAATGCGCATATCGGCAAGAGCTGCCGCTGCACCGCCGCATTGCGAATGTCCGCAGAGCACCACATGCTTCACCTTGAGCTGGTCGACTGCGTATTCGATAACGGCAGAGGTGTTGATGTCGGTAGCTGAGATGATGTTGGCGATGTTACGGTGCACGAAAACATCTCCAGGTTGCAGGCCAAGGATTGTCGTTTCCGGGCAGCGCGAGTCGGAGCAGCCAAGCCATACTGCGACGGTGGTTCCGACGTTGTCAGCTCACGTTACTATCAGGCGGTAGCGAACGTTGCAGGTATGCAATAAAATATGTAGGGATATAGGGAAGACAAGGGTATCGGCTGCTGAACTCAAAACTCGCAGCTTCATATGAGAATTAAACTCACGGATCTCTGGCGATTGCCCCGTCGCCAGCCTCGGGAAGAAATCAGGGTTCTGGTGAGCTTTATATCCGGCCCACGCTTGATTAGAGCTCAGCGCATAGGCGAAAGAATCCTCTGGAAACTCCATGGTCAGTAATGCGATCCGTAACTTCCCATGCGATCTCGAAATCCCTCAATGGTGTTTATGTAGGCATATAGCCGGCAAGCCCAACAGTCGGCGGGGGGCTTGCTAGGATACGGACATCGCCGAGGTGATGAATGAGGGGTGCTCATGAACTCACGGTTGCGGGGCATGATTTTGATATTGCTCAAGTTTAGAGAAGTCGAATTGTTCTTCGTCTCGGCCGGGGCTGGTCGGACGGAATCGCCAAAATTGCTAACAGTGAGGGATTAAATCTGAGGACCTAGCTGACTACCTCTTGAGCACCAATGTGTCCGGGGAGTACCGAGGCGTAGGTGATTACAGAATATCCGTCGTACGTTTCGTCTAGTAACGGGGCGCTTCTCGTCCTGTCGACCTATAGAGCAAATCGCTCAACTCCAAAATATGGTCAGGGCTGGTATAGCTCCGTCCTGAAGACCCGTCTCGGGCTTTGGGGGGAAGCCGCTAGATTGATGCAACGCTTTTCGATGTTCGACGAATTAGTATGGAAGGCTGTTTCTCAACATGACACCGTATGCTTAAAGAAGGTCTAAAGATCAGAAACAAAATCTCAATTGGACATCTTGCATTGAATGTACCAGAAAGGGATGAGATATTAGAATGTGTACTAGGAGGCGGGTAATCCTCCGCGCCACGCTCCTCCGGCGCTCCTATCTATAGATGGGAATGCAGCAATGTCCGGCACGCCGGGTCTGTCTACCACTGAAGGTCACACACATGCTTGGCGGGAGCTCTCATTGTTTGGGATGAGACGTGTCGGGGGGTCCCTCACATGCAGGAACCACAGGAGGAAGAGAAAGCAATAATGTATTTGTCGTATGAATCGGGAGGACTTGCCGCATGCAGCACCAGTACCAGATATACGCGACATATCGCTATTACTGATCCTATCCTAAAGAGTAAGCGAGCCTTGTACTAGGTTAGGTATGTTACATAGATAGCCATTTGTTGAAAGTTGCCCTTATGTCGGTGTAGGCACAGGGTAAGGTATACTGGGCATGATAAGCACCGTTAGGTTGTGCCATGCCTCAACACCCCAGACAGCTAACCCTGGTTCCTACATAGATTGGGAAGATTGCAAGGCGGATGTCACCTGCAACGCGGTGAGACTCAGATCATACAGCCGACATACCCGCCGACTGAACTGCTTTGGAGATCACAGTGTTGAAGTTAATGCAGGCTATCTTAAGAGCGATTTCACTATAGACCCTGAAAGTGCACTGGACTGAGAGCTATCGTTTTCAGCTTTAATGATCGACGACAACGTTGAAGCCGATGCTACTGTCTACGTTCGAGAGACTATCAGATTAACCCCAAGATTAGCACCAAGATTAACCCCCAGATCCGTCCCCACGTATGTAGATAGTGTGCATTAGACAACCCTGCTTAGTGTTAGGCTAAACCTCATACAAACTTCTTGTTAGGCAAAAAACAGCAAACACTACGGATCAAGACATTACTACACCGTTGTACGGACAAGGATAGGCACCTGCCGAATTGCACGTGACAGGAAGGCGGTCAAATAGTACTCATTAGCAGGTTTCATTCATTGCGGCGTATGCTTCACTTTGGCTGTCATTCATAGGCTCCAGAGGATGGAATAGTAATTTGCAAATCCACAAGTTGGTATTCCATTTTACCTCCTCCAACGCCGAAACCGTGCAAAGCTAATAACTCCTGTGCCTGTCATGACCCAACGCAAGGACTTTAAATCTTGATGGCAGCCTCAAGAGACTTCTTCTTCTTCTCAATGCGCTTGTTGGCCTTCTCACCCATGATACCACCACCCCACTGCTTTCGGCTAGCCTCAGTGTTGGCTAGGTAGCCCTCCTTGATGGCGCTGATGACCTTGGAGAGCTCAGTTTTGTCCTCAGAGCGGACCTCAGTAAGGGCCAAGACGGCAGCAGTCTATTTACTTGTTAGTCGACTGCTTCAAGTACAGACATGTCGATGATTACGAACCTTCTTATGGACAACGGTGCCGAGTCTGGCCTTACCCTTCACAATAGCGTAGGGTACACCGAACTTGCGGCATAGAGCGGGCAAGAACACTACTAGCTCAATAGGGTCGACATCGTTGGGAATCAGCACCAGAGAGGTCTTCTTGTTCTCAATGAGGCCGACAACGTGGTTGAGACCGTACTTGACAGTGTAGGGCTTCTTGCTGACATCCTCCTTCTTGCCGCCATCCTTGACAGCAGTGGCCTCCTTGACTAAACGCTCCTTCTTCTCTGTTAAAAAAACGAGGGTTAGGACATATTTCAATTCAATAGAAAAGGAGTCATTGATCACTTACCAGCCTTGGTCTCCGGTCGGTACTTGTTAAGGAGCTTGAAGAGCTATATTATCTAGAGTTAGTAACTTGCCCTTATGTAGAAGAGACCAGGGCTGCTTTGAAAAAAGTAGAGCCGATTGGTTCATGACGAGCACGGGAATATGCCTGCGTCTAGATTTACGTACCTGGGCGGCGGTGTTGCGGTCGAGGGTCGACTGGAACTGGGAAATCGCAGGAGGGACCTTTAGACGCTGGGAGAGGACCTTGCGCTGGCGCTGAAGGCGGACATATTCGGGCCACTTCACCATGCGCGAAAGGTTGCGCTTGGGTTGGATGTCCTGGCCGATACCGTAGTTGCGGGGGCGCTTCTCGATGAGAGGGTTCTAGTAGTAGAACGTTAGCGGAGAGACGAAAGCGGGAAGCAGCCAGGGCTAGTTATTGGAAGGAGAGCGAGTTACTTGCCTTGGGAGCCTTCTTGGAGCTCTTGCTCGACCCGAATGGGGCCGGCGCCGCCTTCTTTCCGCTGGGTTTGGGGGCCTGGTCATGGAGAAAGAAGAGATCAGTGAATGTGTTCCATTGACTGAAATCTTGCTTGAACTCTAAAGAGACAGGTCGCGTGTGGCATTTGCAGCGCACGACGAGACCTGCTCAAGCCATTTCTTCACCTGTGTCCGAGGACGACAAGGCGGAAGTCGCACATCTCGAAGATATGATTCTTCGAGACGCATTCAAGTGCCGATGCACGTCGAAATGGGCGTTCAGGAGCTTACCATTGTGATGAGTTGTCGTGTGGTCGTGAAGAGTGGGAAGTCGACCGAATTGAGAGGTATGAGGAAGGAAATTCTTAAAAAGTCACATTCGACTTGGAGAAATCTACTATTGCAATTTTGTGTGGGCTGGTAAATCATCGGCAAACTTTCGAAGGCCCCGCTTGAACTCGGGCTATCCCCCAGGAAGTCAAGGCCCCCCATGTTCTCAGTCTTGACCCCACTTCCCTGCAAATCCATTGTCTGTATGTACCTGATGCGCATATGCGCGGAACTGTGACTACGACTCAAAAATTATCATCTAAATGTGGTGAAATAAGCTACACAAAATTCAACTCACTCTATCGCATTATCGCGTACACAAACTCGAGCATAGGCAATTTACACACGATCTGCTGTTGAAATTCACCCCTCAACATAAGTCTGTTTTTGAAGATGCCACCAGCACTCTGTGGAATCTGCAACACCCAGCGAGCTCTAATTAAACGGCCTAAAAACCACCAGAAGCTTTGCAAGGGTTGTTTTATTCAGATATTTGAAGACGAAGTTCACCATACAATAACATCATCCCAACTGTTCTTTCGTGGTGAAAAGGTAGCCATCGGCGCATCGGGTGGCAAAGATTCAACCGTCTTAGCTTCAGTTTTAAAGACCTTAAATGAGAGGCATGACTACGGAGTTGATCTAGTGCTCTTGAGTATAGATGAGGGCATCAAAGGCTACCGGGACGACTCTCTCGAGACCGTCAAGCGGAATGCAATACAATATGAGATGCCCTTGAAGATTGTCGGCTACGACGAACTTTACGGCTGGACCATGGACCAGGTTGTGGAGACTATTGGGAAAAAGGGCAACTGCACGTATTGTGGAGTATTCCGGCGACAAGCGCTGGATCGGGGAGCGAAAATGCTCGGTATCAAACATGTTGTGACGGGGCACAACGCGGACGACGTAGCCGAGACCGTTCTAATGAACCTCCTGCGTGGAGATCTGCCGCGCCTGTCACGGAGCACGAGCATTGTTACAGGTAGCAATGCAAGTGAAGTCAAGCGGAGCAAGCCTCTTAAGTACGCCTACGAGAAGGAGATTGTATTATATGCACACCACAAAAAGCTGGATTATTTCAGTACGGAATGCATATACAGCCCGGAAGCTTTCCGTGGGAGTGCTAGAAGTCTCATCAAAAACCTGGAACGTGTTCGGCCTAGTGCTATCCTTGACGTTGTTCGCAGCGGAGAGGATATGGCTAGGTTGGTGCCAGGCGCTATGCCAGATGCCTGCGCTTGCAACGGGAAAGCGTCCTCATCCCAGTCTGTCGATGAAGAGGATAATATCGGAGGATGTGGCTCATCAAATGGTAGATCCCAGGGTGGGGAAATGGCGGCCATGGAGAAGGAGCTGAAAGCAAACGAGGCCGCCGAAGCGGCTGGACTAGAAACAGAGGTCATCATGAGTAGGGTTGGCAATCCTCTCCCTAGTCGTCGGAAACCGAATAAACAGGAGTCACCCAAGTCCACCGGGAACGAGGTTCCCATTACCACAAAGCAGAAGTTGGGCACTTGTGAGAAATGTGGTTATATGTCCAGTCAGAGGCTCTGCCAAGCCTGCATGCTACTAGACGGCCTGAATAAGAACCGGCCAGAGATTATGATATAGAGCTGGCGACCGGCTGACATTATACCATTTCCCCAATATTGATAGAATTGGATAGAAGATACCCAGGGAATACGCAAATAATGAACAAAAGAATTGGTGTCATTTGGTGCTGTATTTGATTTTACAGGAGTCTCTTATGGTAAATGCCTATTGTTCGTTGCTCGTTTGTCACTCGTTCGCTTATGCCATCCGCTTTTCAACCTATTTTGATGCTTCAATTAGTAACCAAAACTTCATTCTTTTAATGACACTAGCTGCAAGATAACATACTCTCCACGGATTATTGAGCTCGAAACCAGCCGGTGCTATTGCTTCGTCGCTTTGTCCTCGTAATAATCCCGTCAACCGTCGGTCCCGGTCCATCACTAGATTTCGCCATGTCAGTTTCAGCCGCGGGAATGGGTTTTCGGTCGAATTTCATACTTTGCTAGGAAGGACGTTAGCATCTTAGATACTCAGGGCCGTTTGAGTTCTGAAACCTACTCTATCCCACTGATCAAGAGACCGACGCGGACGCTTGTGGCCGTTTTGCCAGTGTCTGAGTTTTGAAAGACCTGCGCCCGTTGCGCCGAACATCTATATACCCTCAGAATCCTATGCATGCCATTGATTCGCTGATGTCCGGGGAAGGGCTTACGGCGAGGACGATTCCATACGGAATCAGGGCTTCGAAGGGAACGGGCATTGTGATCGATGGCAGTCGACACTGGTAGTGACCGTCAGCGGTAGGAAATGGTTGGGAGGCGGATCGCTAGTCTTACGTACGTTATGTCGTTCAACCAGCCGTGTTGACGAGCAGCGTTGGTATGGATTCCGTTGGAGCACGAGCTTAGTGTACCTACCTAGGTCCTGACCTACCTAGGTATGTCTCGTACGGCGATAGTGTAGGTTAGGTATGGTGAGGTTAATTGGAAATAAACCAATCAGAGCGAGCCAATTGCAGCGGCCAAAATCCGACCGACAGAGTGGTCAAAGCTCCAAAGAGTGGATTATCTACCTAGGTCCTAGGTAGGTACCTTGTACCTGCCTACCTCACAAACGATGCCGGTACGGCGTGCCTGCCAGATTGTGGAGTCTGCACCTCCAACGTAGTGAACTTACGAGCCTCGTCGCGAGTCACTGTCTAGAGTGCTTGCCAAGCTATCCGCGATCACCATCTTCACGAACACTCTTGCACCACTATACGTATTCTAGACAGCTGTCCCGAGCGCATGACGCGTCGATTTGTTCCCCAAACCTAGACTGTTGACCCAGATCTCGAAATAGCAACTCTAATTCATAGAATGGTCGCGTCTCTCGCTGTTAGCTCTACTTTCCACACATAGAGTTCAATGCACAACCCGACGCAATCTGATGTCTCCCTATCGCGAACGACACGACGCTCTCTCATAAACAAACAGACTCGAGCCACAGTCCAGACAGCCCGCCTTAATCACGCCCCGTGTGGCATGCGATCGGCATCGTGCATGACGTAAAGCCGGCTGGCACAAGTTGGATTGGAGGGTTGTGGAAATTGTACCCTCCACACGTTCTATCGCACGGCCCTAGATCCGCCGCTCCGCCTCTCTTTTAGGATCCTCATCACAGTTAACCGATAGCGGCCATGGCGAATGCACAACTCATGGAGGAGGAGCTGCAACAGAGCGTAATCCTCTCCGAGGAAGATGCTGAGTTTGAAGAGGATGATGCCGTGCAGGATGTGGCAATGCTCGACGCAGGTGTCTCTCTGAATCCCGATCCAAATTCCAATCCGAATCCTAGTTCGACAGGTCATACGGGAGATAACGGGGAGGGTGGTGAAGAAGAGGACGCGGATATCGATAGCGAAATACATCAGAGTCCCCGCCATGAATCAAACCAGCAAGACGAGTTGGAAGGAGACCCAGCCAACGACGAAGATGCCGATCACGAAGATGACGAGTCCGAGAGCGAGGACGAAGACATTCATGACGAAGGCGAAGCCTTTGATATTGACGCAGAAGGCGAAGACGAAGAGGAGGATGAAGAGCCAGGCTTTCAATCGAAATCTTTCGCCCGCGAAGACGGTGATTTCAGTGGAGAAGATGAAGAACAGGCTGAGGATGTAGAGGATGACGATGAAGATGAAGACGAGGCCGAGGGGGTCGGCGCCGTGAAAATCAAACCAGGCGAGACCGATGATGAAGACAGCGAGAGCGAGCCGTCTGATGACTCTGATTCAGCTTTCAGTGATAGAGGCTCTGGAGCGGAATCGGATGAAGCAGTTGAGAATGATGAAGAGGACGATGATGTCGACGAGGAATTCGACGCCATTGATCCCCCGCTTCATGATAACGAAGAATCCGGTTCCGATTCCGAAGCGGGCACAGCTAACGAAGATATGGATGTTGAGGGCGATGTGGATATGAATGATAATGACGAAGCTGAGGGAGATGTATCTCCTTCGTCTGCAAGGCGAGCATCAGCACCTCAGATCGCTCGAGATTTGCTTCCTCCACAGCGTGGCTTAAACAAGCCGGACTCGCACTCAATGTTTAACCAATTGGTACTTGATGAAGATCCAATGGATGGCTCCCGAGTGTTGAGAAAAAGGAAAACGTCTTCTGCAGAGGCAGAGGAGGATGCTATATCGCTGCGGAAACGGCGGAGGAATACGCCCGACGAATCTGCCTATGACGACGTAGCACATGAAGAGGCTAACAGCAGGGAGACTTCAACTCGCCCACGCTCCGCACGGTCACTTAGACTAAAAGTTTCGAACTCTGCACCGTGTTCAATCGTCAAGAAGACACGCTCAAGTCTTGTGCTCAAGATGCGAGTGAATGCCACCAACCTGGGTAAGATTTTGCGGAGTTCAAAATCTTCTAGGAAGCGCTCTGGTGGCCGCACAACGACTTCCCACCCGTCACGAAGAGCAGCATCACGAAGCAACGCCGTCGTTACCTCTGCTGCTGAAACTTCGAGCATGGCCCCTTTCTTCGCTTCAAGTTTTTCGCAGCCATTTTATTCATTTTATGATAAGGAGACAGACGAGCTTAAAGGAAAGCCATACGGCGGCATCTTGACAGAGGAGCAAGCAGATACTACTAAAACTTTGCCTACAAAGGATGATCGGCGACGTTTTGACGAAGCAAAACAGAAAGCGGAAGAAGAATGGAGAAACAGGCTACTTGCCATGCAAGAGCAAGCAGAAGTGCCACTAAAGAAGTCAAAAAAGGCATCTGGCCCCGTAAGCCAGATCGAGTGCATCGAGTTTGGCGGATGGGAGATTGATACTTGGTATGCAGCGCCTTACCCTGAAGAATACAGCCGCAATCGTGTGTTGTATATCTGCGAATTCTGCTTAAAGTACATGAATTCCGATTATGTCGCCTGGCGGCATAAGCTCAAATGTCCTGCGAAACATCCACCCGGTGACGAGATTTACCGCCATGGGTCTGTCTCATTTTTCGAAGTAGATGGTAGGAAAAATCCGGTCTATTGCCAAAATCTCTGTTTACTTGCCAAACTCTTTTTGGGCTCTAAAACGCTATACTACGACGTTGAACCATTCTTATTCTACGTCCTGTGCGAGTATGACGATCTTGGTTATCATTTCGTCGGATATTTCTCCAAGGAGAAACGAGCAAGTAGCCAGAACAATGTTAGCTGCATCCTCACGCTGCCTATTCATCAGCGCAAGGGATACGGCCACCTCCTCATTGACTTCTCGTATCTGCTAACTAGAGTCGAAGAGAAGAGCGGTTCACCTGAAAAGCCTCTATCAGATATGGGCCTAGTCTCATACCGCAATTATTGGAGATTGGTGCTTTGCAAGTACCTGATCGAGCATGTACCTGAAGAGAAAACTCAGAAGAGGGGCATCAGCATTAGGCAAATATCCGACGATACGGGTATGACTCCAGACGACGTGGTCTCCGCACTCGAGGCGCTACGGTTCCTTGTGAGGGATCCTATCACTCATATCTACGCCTTTCGCGTGGATTTACCTTATTGCCACAAGGAAGTGGCAAGGTGGGAAGCCAAGAACTACGTCAAACTTCACACCCCGGCATTGACATGGACGCCCTATATCATGGGTCGGGGTAACACAGCCAATTTCGAGCTAGGTCCAGCTCTCAATGCCATTGCGCCACGTGAGGAGGACGAGGAAACGAAACGTGTGGGGGCCATCGCTGATGCCGTAGCTATGGCCGATGCCATTGCGGTTACCAGCAGCCTAACCCAGAAAGGGCCATTAGATAGTGAACCCGCTGTGCTCGAATCCACAGAACCCAATGACATTTTAACCACGGATGCCTTAACCCACGTACGGCCCAATGGCATTGCTAAAGAGCACAGCAATAGCCTTCACCCGTCTGATCAAGGTGATGACCAGGCATCGACAGGTAGCGTTAAGGATAATGAACACGGCTGGCAGCGACAGTACGAAAATATCCCAACAACCCGGTTCCAGGTATTCCCACCTATTAGTAAACGTCCGGGAATGTCTCGTGCTGGCTCGAGCATTGCAAGACCGGTGACATTGCCCCGTGCTTCTTCTGCTATACGGACACCAGCGCAGCCTCGACCTCGACCTCGTGCGCGCCGATCGACAGGCAGCAGCGTACGCAAATCAACGCAGAAGAAAACCAGCACAGCCAAACGTAAGACTGGTGGAACTGGGAGAGGTCCTGGGCGGTGGCCCAAAGGAACAAAGAAGAGTGACTACGGCAATGCGGATAGTGGCCCTGGTCTGCCTCCTGCCTGGATCGAGAAGCAGAAACAGAAGCTAGCGTCAACGGCCGTCACCGATCCTGATGAAGAGATCGAGATGCACGACACCGTTCAGGTGCAAGTCAACGAGACTAGTGTGAAAAAGGGCAAGCAAATAGAGACGATTTCGGCCAGATTCGAGGTCAAAGGCGAGGAAGCACATGATGAAAGCGTCATCCAATCAAGCGCCTCCAGTACGACTGGGGCCGGGGCCAATACCAGTTTCGACGGCCCAGCTAGCGGCGAGGATATAATAATGGGCCAACCCGAGGACTACGAGGATGTAGGTGCCCCTGGACAAGAGAGCAACGACGGCGCAATTATGCGCTGATATGTAGATCTGCTGTACACTAATTAGGGGGGTATCTACAGGCGTAAGAGGCGTACAAGACAGGTTTGTAGCTACTGGTTGCTCCGAGGGCTTTGGTGTTAAGAGGTCTGCCAGCAATTACGTGAGATACCTAGAGTCAATCCAACTATGAAATTTTCCCGAAGTAGTGCTATGTGTGTAATTAATTCCATAATTCTTCCGGTGGTGTTATGTATGAAATGGTTTGGCGACTGTCACCGTTCATGCGAATTGGGGGCGCTTGTCAGCTACAAGTCCGAGCTAACAGCAAGGGAATACCCCTGTAATGTTCGCGACCTGAGTGCTGGTAGCCCCTGAGCTCTCTGTTTCAGCCTTGCAACAACGCCAAAGCCAAACCTGGCCCTTTTGGTATGATACGGCATCTGCATCTCCATATCTGTACATATTGACCTTGAAGGCTTCTGTGTCCTCTCCAACCAACCATATTCACCACAACCCGAACCCATTGCAGTCCGTCATTTCGCCCTCGCAGTTGTATCTACCAATACACTATGAATATCCTCTTTGGATTGAGGTAGCAGCACGTAAAAGGGTAGTATGGCGCGTTTCCGGTCTTGGCCATTACAAACCGCCATCTCACGGCAGTTCACAGCCAAAAGTGTGATTATGTTCCTAGCGCACACCTCGCTGCTCTTGCAGCCACTTGTACTGCTATCGTGGCTCACATCGCCCGCGCTCGCCTACACTGCGCTCTCGGACAATTTTCTAAAGCTTGTACCGTCCGGCGGCGATGACTTTAACATTGACAACGGCAAGCTGCTGGCGCCGATTCTCATTCCGCGGGTGCCCGGGACGCCGGGCCAAGTCGCCGCGCAGGAGCACTTCGTTAACTTCTTCCGCAACGAGCTTCCGAGCTGGAGCATCGAGTGGTTTAACTCGACAGGAAAGACACCCGTAACTGGGGATCGCGAAATCCCCTTTCAGAACCTACTATTCAAGCGCGAGCCGCCTTGGGTCCAAACGGGGCAGAGTAATCTGCTTACGCTGGTCGCCCATTATGACAGCAAAATCACGCCCACGGGCTTTATCGGGGCTACCGATAGCGCGGTGCCGTGTGCGATTCTTATGCACGTGGCTCGCAGCATCGATCGCTTCGTCACGCAGATGCACGAAGAGATGAGCGCGCTAGGCGAAGGGGGCACCGTTCCCATGGATATGGGCGTCCAGATCCTGTTGCTAGACGGAGAGGAGGCATTTTTACAATGGTCGGAAACAGATTCACTATACGGAGCTAGGTATGGCCTACGCCCCCTCACAATTATCCTTGCCTTTCGAACTTTCCCTTGCAAGGATGCTTGACTATAGAAGACCGACTAAAAACAGACACAGAGCTCTCGCCGAACAATGGGAAGCTTCCCCACATCCGGCCACCGCGTTCTACAAGAACCCACTGGACCAGATTAGCATGTTCGTGCTCCTAGACCTTCTCGGGTCCGCGAACCCTACTGTGCCGTCACCGTTCCTGCCTACCCACTGGGCGTACCGTGCCATGGCTAACATCGAGCATCGGATGCGGGACCTCAAGTTACTCGAGTCCAGCCCGATGAAGCCATTTCTACCCGATGCTGAGAAGACAATCTCGAGCTTTAGGCGCGGCTACGTTGAGGATGACCACATCCCCTTTATGCGACGTGGCGTGCCGATACTACACTTAATCGCGACGCCATTTCCGGCTGTCTGGCATACCATTAACGATGATGGTGCGCATCTCGATATGCCCACTGTCCGCGACTGGGCGCGCATTGTGACCGCCTTCGCTCTAGAGTGGTTAGATATGATGGAGGTCGAACCAAAGGGCGAGGTTCCAGCGAGGACTTAAATTGCCGATTTGGTCTTGATCCACGATGTTGTAGTAAATATGTATTGTTCCTTAGCCCGGCGTTCCGAGTTTGACGATCACGAGCGGATTTCAAATATATATATAGTTATGATACGAAAAATACCGTTTAGTTCAATTGGGAAAAGGAAAGGTTTAGTATCACACAAACCTAGTTCTAGGACTCTAGCCATCTTTTAGCTGCTTATTATGCTTGTCCCCCGTTTATTATTCTGTAGCTATGCATTACCTACTATAGGTCATACGCGTGTGGTGTGAGAAAGACGAGTAAATAATGACAACTCATCAAGGGAGTTTTTGTGAAACATCGTGTCCTAGAACAACAACAACGACAACATCGACAACATGCAAGAGTGGCATCTATGATCGCGGCTTTATTTGGATGTTGAGAAAAAGATGCGAAATCGGCTCCGTGGCCGCTTAGAATGGTAATTATAAATCCAACTCGAAGATTTCAGGCATTCGCCAACCTGATACGTCATCTGTCGCGCATGTATACACCGTTAATTCGGTTGTATGATTAACGGCGCTGTTTTTTTCTCTCTACGTCGCATCCTCTTACACAGCATGTATGACTACCTTAGTAGCTTTCCTGCGAAGAGGCAGTGTAGGTAGGTATGGAGGTGGTAGTCTAGAGCATCTGACTTGCATACATATGTCAGATCCGACTTCCTGTACATTGTGCTGCTTGCGCGTCGTTTAAGAGTTTGGCCACTTCGCTATTGGCCTACCTGCTGGGCATGCAGGTACCTAGGCGTTCCCATTACCGGATCTAGGTATTGATGTGCCTTACATTATACTTACCCTTTGAAGTAGGTATACTTATTCACTACCTCACGTATGGTAGTACCCAACTGGTGCCTGCCTGTGGATAGTTAAGGTGACCTACAAAATAGGTGCTCAATGCACCGACATTGCCTCCTACCTTAATGTACAATGCCCACTATAGGTTAGGCAAGCAGTCGAACGGGATTAATGCCCGGCAAAGCGCAAAGACAATTTGCGTCACTTTCCCTCTGCTGTGCCAAGCCAGTTGTGGCGCCTCTTTATTCGCTACCTACGTGTTTTGATAAATACTCTTACTTAACTCCCTTCCCTCTCAAAATATCAATATCTTACCGACCTACCCATTGCTACTACGGCTGGATTTGAGAGGTGGTTTGACCGGCCGTAGGTATTTGACTAAGTACCTACCTACCTACCTACCGACTTGTACGAAGGTTAGGTTAGTTAGTTGGCAGGATACCTACGCAAACCTGCAGAGGCGACCGAGCAGCAGCGAAAGACAGCGACGGACGAGCCGCGCTATTCCAAATTAGACGCCGAATCCATTCGCCAAGCCCAGCATTACGTTGAGTCGCTCAAGGTCCCTACCAGCAAGGAGCTTGGCACTGGCTTGTCTCCCCTCCCAACCTCATCACCATCATTCATTCGACTCAGTTCTTCGTTCATTTACTCGTCGATACGCCCGTGGCTGTCCCGACATTTCCTAGGAGCGAGAGATTCTCAGAATCCACGCCGCATCGCACCCAACCGTCCAATAGCCCTCGCCCAACGAGTTCTGTCCCGATCCAATCTAGATAATTCAACTGCATACAACCAACTTGGTCTAGATACAACACCGTACCCAAACCATCCCATCACCTGATCACCACTGCGCCCGACCACCCTCCCCCCCAACCACGGAACTAATCCACCTCAGTGGATTGCGCATTCAATCGCGCCAACCCACTGGTTTTTCCGCGATCGTATCACTGTCTCTCGGTTCATACGCCCGACGACGTGCGACCGTGCAACTCTCGGTTCCCTGTTATACCCCCTTTCGTCGTCCTCCACAGACAATACCGGCAAGATGTCGAAGGTAATGAGAAGCGTCAAAAATGTCACCAAGGGCTACTCCACGTGCCAGGTCAAAGTTCGCGAAGGTTTGTCCGCCCGCGCCGCCTCTCCGCCGCCACCAGCCATAACGAAAGCGGTATATGCTAATGGTATATTTCCCTAGCGACAAGTAACGACCCATGGGGCCCGACCGGCACTCAGATGAGCGAGCTTGCCCAGATGACGTATAATTCGTATGTTACCATGACACCTTGTACCCTATGTCCACTCCGATTTGTCTAACCATTTCACAGATCGAACGAGTTCTACGATATAGTAGACATGCTCGACAAGCGACTGAACGACAAAGGCAAGAATTGGAGGCATGTTCTAAAGGCCCTCAAGGTTCTCGACTACTGTCTGCATGAAGGGTCTGAACTGGTTGTGACGTGGGCCCGAAAAAATGTCTATATTATCAAGACATTGCGGGAGTTCGTCTATATTGATGAAGAAGGCCGGGACGTGGGTCAGAATGGTGCGTGTTTTTTCGCTGCGCCTACAATGTATCGCATACTAACAATAGCAGTTCGTGTCGCGGCAAAAGAGCTTACGGCCTTGATTCTCGACGAAGAACGGCTGCGCGCCGAGCGAAGCGACAGAAAGACGTGGAAGTCTCGTGTCACCGGCATCGAAGAGTTCGCTCCAGCCACCGTCCCTAGTGGTAGCCAGCGACAGCAACGTCCCGCCCGACGGTATAGCGACGAGGAGGACGCCGAGTATAAACTAGCGATCGAGGCGAGCAAATACCAAGAGGAGGAAGATCGGAGGAAGCGGGAAGGCCGCCAATCTGGCGGTGGTGATGACGACGATGATCTGGCAAAGGCCATCAAACTCAGCAGAGAGGAAGATGAACGTCGGAAACGAGAACTGGAAGAAAATAACTCCGCCTCGCCATTCGACCTTATTGATACCGCACCGGCTTCCCAACCTCAACCTACTGGATTAAATATGGGCTACCAACAGGGCAATAACGTCGATTGGTTAGGAAACCCGATTGACCAGAATCAATTCATCCAGCCACAGCAGACAGCATTCGTCAACAATAATTATACCGGGTACCCCAATAACAATGGCTACTCGAACGGCTTTGCACAACAACCGACAGGCGTATATGATCCTTACAGCCAGCAAAACCAGCCGCAGTCGCAGCCGCAGTCTCAGCCCTTCCAGATGCAACCAACTGGATACAACCCCTATGCACAACAACAAGCGTTCCAACCCCAGCCGACTTCATCCCCGGAACCAGTCGCCCAACCCGGGAGCAATAACCCCTGGGCAGGCAATAATAACAATCACCTCGGTGTTCAGTCGCCCATACAGCCGATGCAAACTGGCTCGAACAACCCATTCGCTTCAACCTTCGGACGACCACAAACCGCTAAGGCTCCATCCATGCCAACTCTCAATACTCTCCAGAGTCTTCCCGAGCAGAAAACGCTTCAAACCTACACACCACCACCTCAGCCTACATTCCAATCTCCCACGCAATTTCAGCAACAGCCTCAGAAGCCAATGAACGAACACGAGCAGCGACTTAACGCCCTCCTAGCCAGTGGCGAAGGAATGGACACCTTTGGAAATACTGGCGATCTCCGTATTCCAGCTCAGCACACGGCACCGGGCACGTTCGTAAATTCGGCCGGTGCTGGTGCGCAGAGACTTACCGCCGAGGCTACTGGCAACAACCCTTTCTTGAGATCTCAATACACAGGTATGCCTCAGGTATCGTACGGTCAGCATCAAATGCCTGCCGCTACCGGCCCCGCTATGATGGGTATGAACGGCTACGGGGGTGGTAATAACCCATTCGCTGCCCGGCCGCAGCAGCAAAACAACCAGCAAGGCCAAGACCTCATACAATTTTAAACCTCTTGTGCTCACACCACTGGGGTGTATTAGGCGCTGTTGATTACTTTGCCACCAACCCCGCCAGGGTTGCGCTTGGGTGTGATGAGTCGAGCGCATCCTGGATCTCTACGAACCCCGTTTTTTTTAATTTTGTTTCGGCAGCAGGTTTGTAGGGAGGATTCCGTCCTTAGACGAACCGTTTATTTAACGTGTTTTGTTTTCAATTGATACCTACCCGCAACGAGTGGGGACTTGATCCTAGTAGAAGACAAAAAGCCCACGTAGTGGGAGCAAGAAGCGAAGGAGGAGGCATATACAGACAGACACAGGGGTTGTACAGTAGGCAGCATGATTACCAATCCACATCTGCGTTCAGGCTATGGACATTTACTCGCTGCTTGTTCTGGTCTGTTCTGTATTGTAGACTTCTGTAGAAGGAAGGCGAAGGAAGATGAAAGGCTCATGGCACCAAAAAGATCCAGCAGAGCGTATGCTTAATGGTCGGCTGAAAGCTACATGTAATCACATGACCATAGCAAGCCAGGAGGGCTAGTACCTGGATAACTAATACGGGGCTGGACGTGTGGTGTTTTAGACGTGACAGGAGCTTTCCTTTAGCTCCTACTTGAATTATAGTATTAGGATACGCAAAAAGGGGGGTGTATATACAACGTTGAAAGTCTTTTCTCACAGTTGTCGTCTCCTATTTGCCCTTTCGATCTCTAGCTCTCAATTCGCCAGCCTTTCCTTGCCTTCGTGCTTGGCCCGAGATGACTGTGACTGTCCTCTTGTAGCTCAGTCGAGACGAATGTTGACAGACTGTCTATCTACTCCTCGGCTAAATAGGGAAGCCTTCTGACGTGCCCCGGGATGGGAGCGTGCGTAGGAATTCATCGAGCGGTATGCGAGCACCAAGCAGGTCTAGCTTGGCGCGGCGTTTCCCACGCATCCGGTCCTCACGGAAGCGAGAGATCTCGATAGCCGGCGTTTCCTAGCGGGCATTAGCAGCCCCTGTACCTCTTCTACGCCTCCTCTTTGATTCTTCACCTCGGCGTGCCTCTTAGTTACTCATGGTTTAGGACTCCACTGAGACTGAGCCGTACAACGCTCGCTTCACTAAGGGCGGAGTCGAGGGAGCCATTTCTCTGCTGCTCTTTCTACTTCGAGCCAATTCTGTGTCACCTATCGAGGAAGATGCCGACGAACTCTTCGCGACTCACGCCTCCCTTTCCTTCGACATCGAACTGCTCAATCATACTATGTATCTCGTTCTCCGGCACATCCTCGTTCAGCTCCTTGACAACGGTACGCAGATCGTCGACCGTGATCATACCCTTGGTGCCCTTGTCGAACAACATGAACGTCTTAAGCAGCTCTTCGCGTGGGTCCCGCGAGGCGATGTGCCTGGCGGCGATGCTCTGGAACCCTTCTCGAGACAGCCTCAAGTCCACAACGCTGGGCGCGCTGGCCGGCGGTGGCTGACCGGGTATGGAGGGCAGCGGCGTCCAGTTAGGTTTTGGGTGGGCGCTCGACCTAAAGGCTGCAATGAGGTCCGGACGCGACAGGTTGCTGAAGCCGAGGGCCTGCAGCGCGTAGCGGAACTCGGAAAAGTCGAGCTGCTCATCTTTATTCATGTCGAAGAGGTGGAACTACGCGGGTCGGGAGTGGTTAGCTCTCTATTCTAGAGGTAGGTGCAGATGCTAGTAAGGTAGGCGGCGACTTACGCAATCGTTGATCTCGCTCCTGTGCTCGTCGCTGATCTGATCCCACGGCTCTGCATGTTCGGGATTTCGCACCGCGGCCGCGAAGCGTGTGCCTGGGCGCGAGGGCCCGGGTCGCATTGACGCGCCGTGCATGCCCGGCCCGGGGTACTCGTTCATACTGGCGCTCGCATAATTGTTCATCCCCGATGCCATCATGTCTTATATGCGCGGCGAATGCAGCTCTGCGGAGCCGCCCTTGACTTATGTTTTAAACAGAGCTCCACAGTCAGGCCCAATTGAATTCACTGCAGTGTAAGCGTAGTAGTTCCCCCGTAGGACAATGGCCGGCGGGTGGGACGTGTATCGCGAGCCGCGTCGGTTGTGCAAGGCAAGGCAATGTAGTCCCGGCAATGTTCTGTCGAATTCAGAGGGAAAGCAATTGGCCGACGACAAACGCTGGAAGATAGACTCGCTCGGCAGAGATACCGTGTCGTGTTTGTAGGTATGGTATGGATTACACAATGTGACGATGCAATGTGATTAGAAGACGTAGTTGAAAGCTGGCGCCAAGAGCTTCAACAATAACAACAGCCAAAAATTAGTTGGCTTGGATGCGCAAGAGGAATGTCTGTCGCAGGGGATGTTGTTCAAAGTCGAGTGAAGCAATGTCCATATCGGTCGCAACAACAGTAGGTATTGCTAGAAGTGTTCGAATTATATTCAAGACAAACAGACAGGCAGGCCAGGTAAGCAAGCTAGTGGAAGGAAGTAATTGGGTAGGTGTGTTATGGGTATCGTGAGGGATTACAGCATGGTTTAGCCGTCCTGCGCGCGTTTTCTGCCAAGCAGCAGGCGGCGCATTTGGGGGCGGGAGTGTCCTGGGTTAGCAAGTAAGTGGCTGGAGTCCGGGCTGGCGCGTGTCTGACCTGTTATTGCAGACCCGGTCGCGTCTTTTGCATACATAGGGATGCGCCTACCGCGTCTGATGCCCCCCCCCCCCCCCCCCAAAAAAAACCGAAAACGACCTTACCGCTTACTTGTGCAAGTATATAGATACGTACACGGATAAGTATAAGTTCTAACCTTTTTAGTCCCTAGTTAATTACCTAGGTACTCTTAGGGAAATATTCCTAGTTATCATGGACGCAACAAAAAAAAGAACAATACGCTTTCTATTCTCGTGACGCTGTTATCATAGTCAATTAGTATTATGTGAACTTGTAGAGGTTCCTTAAGTACTTCGTACCAATTACAGCAAATCTTTATGGTAGTACAACTTACTCATACGAGTCAGCTGGCAGCTGGTGGCATTTCGAGTCAATAGTACGCACCTACACCGGCATCAATGATTGGCTGGTGGTGTTAGGCAGCGACCACGAAGTAAGTCTGCCTTGCTTAACAATCAACCGTGACAGAAAGCAGCACGGATGTTAAGAGGTCAGTCAGGTCGTCTATAAAAGATACCTAGCCTGTCACCTTGCACTTCTCCCTTCCTCCTCCCGTACCCTTACTTTTCTACTCCACATGCCCTACACATAACCATTGGTTGAGACGTAGAGGAACGAAATAGACAATCACAGTGACTCTGATTCCGCTCCGGTCGCGCATTCGCCCTTACAAGTACGTTATCTAGCCAAACTATATATGTTATAGGATATATGTCTATGTCAAGTTGCACCTGATTCATTCGCAATTTTGTCTCCCTGATTGGTGCATTGGTGAATTCGTCGTCCTATTTGACAGCTGGTGGCAGTCAGACAAGTACAGCATATTAAATCTTCTCTCGCGTGCTTGGCTCGGTGTGCCTCTCTACTGTGTTCAGACTGTCCGTAGTAGACGCAAGCTTGGAGCTTGGACCAACTGTGCACCCGTACTAGGCTGCCCCTTGTCCACGGCCCCACCACCTACAGCGATTTCCCATTTGCCCAGAAATTTGCTAGGTGGCCCGCCATAGCGCCATCCACTTCCAGAAAAGCAGCCCGCCCAGCCCCGGCCGTTTCCCTACTACCTCCACTACCTCCATTGTCACTTGGCACTCTACCACCACTTGCTCTTCCTTCCCTGGCCCCGTCGCGGGAATTCGCAAACAATCTGCCTCCTTCGAGAGCTCACTAACCTCTACTTAGGTACCTGGCAGCCATTAGCTGCTTCTACCTCCATCAACCTTCCACTCACCCAAGTCACAACAATACAATACCACCTCTTTGCCTCCTCTTCC
Source organism: Xylaria sp. Z21 (assembly GCA_037356095.1). Classification (NCBI taxonomy): domain Eukaryota; kingdom Fungi; phylum Ascomycota; class Sordariomycetes; order Xylariales; family Xylariaceae; genus Xylaria; species Xylaria sp. Z21. The sequence continues at coordinate 164,409 of JBAWJX010000006.1, read as the reverse complement.
TCTCCTCTTTCCATTCATGGTCATTCCTTCTCGTCTTTTGACTTAATTCACTCACCTTTTTCAATCCTGTCTTCTATTTCTACGCAAACCCTTCCTACTCGAGGTTTCTCACGCCGGGCTCAGTATCGCATCCCGGGCAACAAAAAAAAGTTCACCATCCCATTCCCAATCCCTTCTGCGTGGCAAATCATCACAACCCAGCCCGCCGCCTCAATACTCCGACTCTTGTCCATCTATCCCTCTACGGCTCGTCTACGATCACGACGTCGCATATCCCTTTCCATGTCTCCCTCGACATAACTGTGTCAACCCAGTTCGACTATCCTCACGCGTCAGACGCGCCAACCGCCGGCTCACTTTCGACCGCATATCATTTGCTAGTCGGGACCGAGCACGATGTCGTCGTTTGGCACATTTGGCAACCCCTCCGGTAGTGGCGGCGCCTTTGGCAGCGGCAATAATACTAATACCGGTGGTGCATTTGGTGGCTTCGGCGGCACAAACAACAATACGAACACTTCAGGTACGTCCCCGCTTCTCTTGTTGAACCTATTTTTCCTCGAGATCTCTTCCAACTAAAGTGTCGCACTGCAGCCTTCGGTGCTAACACCGGCAATACTACAGGTGCTTTCGGTTCCTCCGCCAATACCGGCGGTGGTCTCTTCGGCTCCGGAGGCGCCACGGGAGGCTTCGGCTCGAACACGACCGGTACGTCCATTTTGTCCATCACCATTTCCTGCGTCTTATATATTTCCTGTTTCTCGAATGACAAACTGACATATTAACTTAGGTGGATTCGGATCCAACAATAATACTAGCGCATTTGGCGCCAAACCCTCCGCTTTTGGAACCACTTCATCCGCAGGTGGCGGCTTGTTTGGTGGTTCTACCACATCGACTACCAACAATGCCTTCGGTAGCTTCGGCAATAATACATCAACCGCGAGCCCTTTTGGTGGCGGATCCGGGTCGTCACTTTTCGGCAGCAGTGCTAACAAGCCTGCCTTCGGATCCACAACCACCGCAACATCGGGTGGCCTCTTCGGTAGCGGCGGCACCACCGCCAATAACACCTCTACGTTTGGGAGCTTCGGAGGCTCAACCTTGGGTGGTGCTAGTACTGGTGCATTAGGAGCCGTGGGCGATCCTCCAGGCACCACCAATATGACCAACTTCACACCTCTAGTAGAAAAAGAGAATGCTAGTACTGCTGCTCAGAACTCCTTCCAGAATATCTTGTTCCAAGACCCCTACAAGAAATGGTCGGCGGAGGAGCTCAGACTTGTAGACTATTCCGCCGGTCGTCGCTACGGTAATGCTGCGGGAGGTGGTGCATTTGGGACTGGATCTACCTTCGGCAGCTTCGGCGCCAACAACCAACCTTCCACTTCGGCCTTCGGCGGCTCGAATACGAACACAACTGGTAATAATCTTTTCGGCAACAACCCTTCAACTGGAGGAGCATTTGGCCAAACCAATACCGGTACTAGTGCTTTTGGCTCGAGTACTGGCGGTGGCTTATTCGGAAAGCCTGCCACTACGGGCGGTCTATTTGGTAGTTCCACAGCAACATCACAGCCGGCCCAGTCTGGTGGTCTTTTTGGCACCTCTGGAAATAGCTTTGGTAATAATGCCGGCACGACCTCGAACGCATTCGGCTCTGGGAACAACAATACCAGTGGTGGCTTGTTTGGCAGCAATAATCAAAACAAGCCAGGATTCAGCTTCGGAAATACCGGTTCAAACACGAGCGGATTCGGTGGTGGTACCACCAACGCCTTTGGCGGTACAAATACCAATACTGGCGGCGGTCTCTTTGGAAGTAGTAGCAACACGAATAATACTGGTGGAGGGTTGTTCGGGAACGCCAATCAACAGACCACGAGTGCATTCGGCAATACTAGTGGTTTCGGCGGGCAGAACCAGCAACAACAGCAAACCGGAGGGTTGTTCGGCAGCCAGCAGAAACCGGCAGGAACAGGATTATTTGGATCTGCCGGCACCAACACCAATACTGGCGGGGGCTTTGGAAACAGTGCCAATAGTGGAAGTGCGTTTGGCCAAATGAATACCTCGCAGACTGGAAACAGCATTTTCGGCGCTAAGCCTGCGACGGGATCCACTGGCGGACTCTTTGGTAATGCTGGGACCACACAAAACACTAACACAGGTGGTGGACTTTTTGGTTCAATGGACCAGAATCAAAACCAGCAGCAACAACCACAACAAACCGGTGGTCTATTTGGTAGCCTCAATCAGACACAGCAGAAGCCAAGTTTATTTGGATCGACTACGCAACCAACAGGAGGCGGCTTATTCGGGTCCCAGAAACCCCAACAGGGATCTGTCTTCGGCTCTTCCACTACCCAGCAACCCCAAAATAGCATGATGGGAGGCTCCATGTTTGGGAATTCTCAAGGCGCTCAGTCGAACGCGCCATCATTGACAGCGAGCATCAACGACCCTAGCGCATTTGGCTCTATATTCGCCGGTCTTGGTAATAATGAAACCACGAATCCAGGGCCGCTTGCGACGCCAACGAACAAGAGACAGTCTAGGCGGCCATCAATCTTACCTTATTACAAGCTCAATCCTACCTCAGTATCCCGATTCGTCACACCCCAGAAGCGCGGGTTTGGGTTCTCATACAGCACGTATGGTACACCAAACAGTCCTTCAAGCGTTGCTAGTACGCCGGGCGGAATGTCGCAGAGTCTACTAGGCGGGAGCTTATCTCGTAGCCTCGGAAAGAGTGTCTCTACAAGCAATTTGCGACGTAGCTTCAACGTTGAAGATAGTGTCTTGGTACCTGGCGCGTTCTCTGCCAGTTCAGGGCCCAAGATGTATCATAATGGCAGTGTCAAGAAACTCGTCATTAATAGGGATCTTCGGAGCGACCTATTTTCGACGCCCACTAAAGACAAACCAGCCCCGGAGACTCCAAATACCGCTCGTAAACTAACCAAGCGAGTCAGCTTCGACACCACAAACGTGGCAGCAATCGAAGACGGAAGTGCCATGAATGGTTCACCGAGCTCGACTCCAAGTGCTGAGCAACTCGGATATATTAGACCGAAGATTACAAACGGTATCAACGGGTCTAGCCAAGCTGTTGCTTCATCAGCCCCTGAAATGGAGCAAGTCAAGGGTAACGAGCTCGCGATCGTGCATGAGAATGAAGCTGCTTCACCTCCAGTTCGCATTTCAGGCGCGCCTCGCGACGGTGAGCCAGGCGACTACTGGATGTCTCCAACCAAGGACGAGATTCAGAACATGAATCGAGTCCAACGGCAGAAAGTCCCCGATCTCACTGTGGGACGTGAGCACATTGGCTATGTCAAATTCAAAGTGCCCGTGGATCTCACATCCATAGATCTTGACACTATATGTGATGGTATCGTCGTCTTGACGCCCCGCTCTGCAACGGTCTATCCCAATCCTGCGCAGAAACCCCCTGTCGGCAAAGGCTTAAACGTGCCAGCTCTCATCAACCTAGAAAACGCCTGGCCTCGCGCCTCTAGAACTGGCAAGTCTACCTCAATTACCAAGCACGTCGAGCGGCTTAAGAAAATTCCAGACACCAAATTCGAGAGATACAGCGAAGAGACCGGCGAATGGACATTCTCTGTTGAACACTTCACAACATATGGTCTTGATGACAGCGATGAAGAAGAGGGAGACGTTGCGCCAGAAACTTCCACTGGGGCATCATACAGACCAAGATCCGTGTCACCCGTCTATTCCGATCAAGACCAAAGCCCGAGTCAAACAGCAAAGCATCTTCCTCCAGGTGCCTTTGAGCCGAGAGAATATGACTATGAAAGTGACGAATTTGATACGGCAGAAGCCAACGCACGGCTGTCTTTTTTAGCTGATCGCTCCGCGGGTTCTGCGTCATATGCACTTGCTTCTTTGAATCAAGGTCGTATGGACGACGAATATGCAATGTCTGAGGTGAATGATAATGCGAGTGATCACCTTGGGCACCATCCCGCCGCGGAGCATGATGAAGACTCGTTCGATGGTAGTCAATCAGATTTTGCTTACGAGACGCCCGCCGGTATCATGAGAGCAAGAATGCGTGCAATCAAGAGCTCAGCGACACCATTAAAAGTTCAGGTTGCTGCCGGGGACGACTGGGCAGATATGCTCAGCAAAACAATCAGTCCCCAGAAGCGCGATCGGGCGCTTCTCAAGAGCATCCACGAAATGGATAACTACCGCTCAGCAAAAGATAGTATTCGAGAGGCATCACCCACGAAGAAAAGAATCGTCTCTGATAGTAAGGGCTTTGCAACTAGCATTGATCTCATGAATTCGCTGTTTGAGAAGGCAAAAGTTCCCGCAGAAAATCTACAGGCCTCAGTTCGGCCTCAAGGCGTCAAGGTCTGTTTTTAACTTGATATTATCCTAGTCTCAGGAACTGCAGGCGGCGGGCATGACGTGTAATTATATTCTATAACTTTATGCATATACTAATAGATTTCCTTTTTTACAGTGGCCATACAAGCGTGTTACCAAACACCTAGATGAAAGCGATATGAATTCTACAGATCGAACTTGGCATGATACAACGCGACCCACCTGGGGACCCGGTGGTACGCTAATATTCTCCGCCACACCAAACGCCTCTACCTTTGGTCGATCAGGCCGCATAACCGAGAAAAATGGTTTGATGACTGTTATGAAAGGAGCTGTTGTGTCTGAGACTCAGGATATTCGCATTGCGAAGTTCACTAACGAGGTGAGCTCAACAATGAAAGAGAAATAGTTTTGCAGTTACTAACTCACCCACCATCCAGATGTCCGCTAAGGCCGTGCATATTCATTCGAAGCTGGCACAAGTTCATATAGTCGACGGTATTCCATCCGTGGAGTTAAATCCGAAACTAAGTCTTAAAGATTTCTCTATTGCCACTGGGGCTAAGAACTCGGCTGAGGAGCATGAGCGACTAGTGTGGGAACTTGCTAGCGTCCTATTTGACAATATCAAAGCTCCCGTAGAGCTGCAGGCCGACCCAGAAGCCACCGAGAAGCTTCGTCGCGAGAGTCTATCCAAATTATGGGAATCCTTGGTAGAAGAGCGTACGAACAAAGCGGTTGCGATGGCGTATACACTCGAGGAGAAAGCATTGGCAGCCTTATCCGGTCATCGTGTCGCGGAGGCATGCAAATACCTCTTAGAAGGGAAAAATTTCCGCCTCGCTACATTAGTCTCGCTCATAGGAACGGACGATGGTTTAAAAAAAGATATACGAGAACAGCTTCGAGAGTGGCAAGACGCCAACGTCCTATCCGAGTTCTCGCAGCCAATTCGAGCGCTGTATGAGATGCTCAGTGGCAATGTATGTGTATGCGAAGGGACCAAGGGTGCCCTGGAGGATCGTGCAGAGGCCTTCCTGATTTCGAGGAGATTTGGTCTCAATTGGCAGCAAGCTTTTGGATTAAGGCTCTGGTACGCAATCTCGACGAATGGCAACATTGCTGAGGCGTTTGGAAAATACAAGGAAGATGTTGAGCAAGACAAGGAGCTACACCCTATTGTATGGTTTGCCGAGCATGGGATTTCCGCCATTTGGGATGATCCTCACAAGCAGGATAGGGAAGACCTTCTCTGGGGCCTATTGAAGCTATACTCTGACAGCAGAGCCGATCTTGAAGCTATTATTCGACCAGAAAATTCCCAGTTGTCACCACTAGATTACCGTCTATGCTGGCAACTCGGACAGGCACTGGTGTCCACTGGTCGGGTGTCCTTCGGCAAAAATTCTACCGAGAAGACCGACGCGGCGACAATCTCTTTCGCTGCGCAGTTGACAAATGAAGGTAGTTGGCTTGAAGCTGTCTTCATCCTGCTACATCTTACCGATCTAGATGCACGAGCTAGAGCCATCCAGGATCATTTGAGCCGGCATGCTGCACTGATCGGAAACGACGACTCCGCGGCATTCAAGAAACTTGCAGTGGATTTCAAAATCCCCACGCGATGGATCTGGCATTCAAAAGCACTTTACATGCGGAGTGCGAAGAAGGACGCAACAGCTGAAGTCCAATGCTTACTCCGCGCTGAATCTTGGGCTGAAGCCCATCAGACGTTCGTCAAGGAGGTTGCCCCAAGAACTATCATCGAACGCGACTACGACGGTTTGGCCGATGTTCTTCAACAATTCGAGGGCCGGCACTTGTATGTCCCCGACTGGAACGTTGGGGGTGAGATTTATAAAGCCTTCTTACAACTCATGGGCTACCACCGCCGTGTCGAAGCACCTCCACAAGCTCTAGTCAACAGTCTTCTTGAGGGCTTGCCCGCAATGCATGGTAACGCACCAGAGGCTGGCATAGTAGAATATGCGGCTCTCACTGAGATGGCTGCCGAGGTCGCCAAAATAGTCTCGAGCAGGGCCAAGGCTGGAGAGGTAAGGCGCCATATCCATTTTGGAATCTTTGAGCATCTAACTAATTTTCTTTAGCTGGACGAAGGCCAAATCTTAAGCCTGCCACTAACTGAGGATGTGCTCCTAAAACACTCCAGAGACCTAGCATGGTCCCACTACAGCGCTATCATGGCCGGGCTATAGGGCAGCCCTTTACGGACTTGGAACGATGAGGAAGAAGCAGAGCAGGAGGATTCGATGATCGAATCTTGGGAAGCAGTTGAACGAAATTTGTAAGGAGAGTGTGTTTAGGGTTGGGGGTTATAGTAAAGTTGTTGCTCAGGTGGACACGCCTCGGGGGACTCGTGGTTATTTGTCCCAGGTATCATACATCCTCATATGTGCAATGGTTAAGGCCTGAAAGGTCAACCGACTGTAAGCCCAGCGAGCGATTATTGAGCGAGCCTCCTCGTACGCCTCGCTGTCATGGTTGATCCACTTCGCGCTTACAGTTTGTAAAATAAAAGTAGATAGCATAAAACACCTAATTCGCATTTTATCAATGATATGTTTGCATGTGAGATGTGCCCTGCCCCCCCTAGCTATCCTCCATTTTTGCTTATAGCTACAAACATAATGTTAGGTAGCTATTTTCTTATCTAAGCACTTGTGTTATGAAACCCAAATTCGCAGTTAGAGACGCCGTATCACACGCCACAGCTCTCTTCTACCACCATTAGCATCGTCCACTAAATAGCCCGTAAAAAGGCCATCATTATTGAACCGAGCCCTCACCTTCTCCAGATCGTAACGCGGTGACCAGCATACGCTTTCATATAAAGTTTAGGGGCTTCGAAATCTGAAGAGTCCAGAGTCTCATCCTGCTGCGTATCGCCGAAATGTTAGTGTACAAGGACGCCCCGGTACAGGAGTCTGGTTTTATGACACGCATGGGAAATATTGATAATATAGATAGGTAACATCTATTTTCCCAACTCTACCAAGGGACAAAGTAGCTCACCTTGAGTGTAGCTATCAAGGCTAAGAACATGAACAGCAATGGATTCCGTTTTAGGTCGAAGAATAGTCTCAGCACCCAGACTGCACTTAATCTAGAAAGTTATTCACCCTTGTTGAGCCTTCCCCTCCAGGTAGCTAGGGTTGTCTCTTGCAAGTAGTGCCTATCGTATGAGCTTCACGATATAGTCCATCGAGAGCACCTAGCATGTGAGGCATCGTTACATAAAATCCCACGTAGATAAGAAACACCATTATCACTTTAATACATAGGGCATTATAATACTACATCTCGATAAACTAAAACGACAGCAACAATAACCATTAACCAACACAATTATCAGCAGACTTAGCCCCTAGTAGCTAGATACGACTTTTATAACTAGCTAGGAATGTTATGTAGGACTCGATAGCTGGATCAACTAACCCCAAACTCTTCCTTGAGGGACCGGACGTATAGATGTATAAATACAAAATCTAGTACAGCAAGGTAGTTAGGTAGCATCTAAGAGGGTGGTTTGAGAGACACTCGCGGATCAATAATAGGCTATCATCCACCATAAGAACGAGGCCTCTGATACCTATTGGTACAACCATTCTATATATTCAGGTTATATTGCCTTCTGAAGGCATATCTTTTGTTATTAGTTAGTTTACGACATGCCATTCCTGATTTTGCCTGATAGCGCGGGCCCTCGCATTCAAGTAAATGCCTCAAGGGCAAAGCAGGTAGTACCTGTCCTCCCGACATATATGGCACAAATTGCTACGGGAGAGATATCATAGCTTGCATACGGCCGTACAACGTCTTAGCCCTCTGGGGGCTCGAATTAGTTTAGTATCTATGGATTTAATATTCGCTTGCGTGTCGTAGCGAGTTAGAATTAATGTGTCGATCAAGTAGAATTTCTGTAGTATTGACATTATTTCATAAATTTTTAGACTATATGTTTGTATTCTATTGCTCGGTATAAAACATCTAGTTATGTATATCTTCTTCTCGCTATTCAGGATTACCACCCGAGAATCTTGCCGGGTAGTATGGCAACAGGTCTCGTGACTGGGATTGGCCGGGGTCCATAGTGTAATGGGCGACCTGCTGGCATACTTTCAAGGGTAATCTATCAAGGAGCAGAGGCATCACCTAGCGGTATCTCACAAATAGTGCCATTGTTTCAATCTAGAATGTTAAATAGGTACTTGATTACTACATAGAATAACCGCCAAGATCAATTGCGGGGGCGAAGCTTGTGGATGCTGGGTAACCGGGGTTGCACAGATCACAACTGTAAATTGTAACGCGGATCCGAGACTGGCGTTCGATTCGCTATTATGGCATGATTATTGTCCCCGGATTTCGTCACTTGGAGTCGAAACTGACAGGACTCATACCACTATATCACTGAGTAGCGGGTATCAGGTACTTGGCATTTTGTCTTAGTGGTAATATCTAACTATTATTGCCTTTTTGTAGGCAATTATGTTGTGCTCCTCCTCGCATTCTGGCGGGCGTTACAATTTGTTTATTACTGTTTATTTGCTTATTTTGGTTACCCTTCGTCGGCGGCTATGTCCTATTTCCTATCAGATTGGTCATCTCAGAAGTCCTAGTAATAGTATTTGAGAACAGCAATGTCCCGAGAATAGAAAGGTGTATCCTGTCTCTTATTTAGCTAGGTACGCGGTAAGAGAGGTGGTAACTTGACATGCGAGGCTGCGCTTAGATTCATGTAGCTTTCGTAATAGTGTTGACAGGACATTGTCTCGATTAGGACTTTCAAAACAGCCCAGCCTAGTTCAGGATACTGGCAAATCTCCCTTGGTATGCAGTATTACCGATTCACCCAGGGTGCTTGATCTCTATTCTAGCTGCTGCCTTGTGATAAATATTATTGATGATGGTTATGTGAGTAAGAAAGTGATATATCGAACGAACAAAATCCGGGCGCGTAGCGTCACTGCAGATCATGTGTTTATTACTTAGGTAGCATTGTGAACCATGCATGTGCCGTAGAGAATCTATATATAGGAAGCAAGGACGTGGTATTCGATCTGACTTATCGGAGAATTCTCTTGTTTTTGCTGATTACCCTATCTTTCTCTGCCTTGTAGGGACATGCCGCCTAGTAGTTTAGTTGTACATCCATTTCTGTATATACATTTATCGAGCGAGTAGGTAAATCGACAACAAATTCTATGTACAGACTAGAGTGAAACATTGACCAGCAATGATAGAAATAAACTGTCGGCTACGCTAGGTACACTAATACCAATTAAAGTGGCAGAGTTACTGAGAACTATGAGAATATACCGGCATGTATCCTCGGCGCTTACCACCATATGATAGATAACCATCCAAGGAGTTTGAGAGGTGAGCCAAACCAACTGCGCCTTATTGCGCATTGATGCGCCCCCCCTGAGATTCCATTCTATCTGATTTATTGTTAATTGGACACAACCAAGCAATAGTGGTAACACAAGAGGCCTGCGCCCTTCTGTTTCGTTCCTAGCTCGGAGCTGCAGAGAAGCGGGTGGAAATAGGCCGGGAAAATAGACAATAATATACCTACGCTATCGCACCTTATTATGAGTGAGGGGAAAAGGACAAGGCGCCACGTAACGTTTCCCCCCTCCTCAAAAAGAGACACCCCGAGAGTTAGCTCTTCATTCCGCTCACCGAAAAAAAGAAGCAGGAGAAAGAAAAAAAGAAATCCCCAAAATGGGGTCGACTAAGCGGTCGCATCCCCCTTACCTCCTATACCAAGTTGCTCGATAAATAGATAAACACACACCCACACAATAGACACTCACTTCGATTTTTGACTGCTTAATTCTGTTAGAACTCTATCTACACATTTCCTCTACTATATTGCATTCTCTTTCACGAATAGTGCGTGAGAAGCAGCAATCTATTCGCAACTTGAAGCAAGCATGTAATCATCTGCTTGACAACTTTAAAATGGTAGAGTATTATTATCGCAAGTCGATTTTAATTAGACCTTGGTCTCGATGCCCCCCGACACAAAAGATAGAGTTAGCGTGTGTCGGCCCTTCTCGTGCGTACGGTTAGTTAGTCGGTTTTGCCATCTAACTACGCGCCGGATCCCTTCCCGCGAGAAAAGAATCTACGCATGATGCACAACCCAATCCCGAGGGGAAAAGGAGGCGATTAGCCGAGGGAAGACAATTGCGGTTTGTACGGTTATGGATACTGTCGTTCCTGGGTTCTGCTTCTTTCATCGTCTTTTTTCATGGTATAATATAGACCTATATATAATATATTTATTTATTATTATTTTGGTTCGTCCTGGTACTTAGCGTTCGGTCTACTCTTTCTCGGCTGTTTTCTCTAGCGGCTTGCTCTACCTAAGGTACGTAGGACAAGTACAAGTAGGACACAATAAATACTTAAGTAAATAATAATAGGACGTGTTTCTGCCCCGCTTTCTTCGATCTTTGGGCAACGTTGATTAAGCGGGCAGTGTAGCCCATTGTATTTTTTTCTGTAATCTACCTAGGCCACCTAGAGATGTAGGCAGCCCACCCAGTTAGTTATTAGTACGCCTAGAAACGCCTAAACAGAGCACCGCGCAAAGTATTGACAACTCGTCCGATCCCATTCCGTTCCATCATATTCATGACTGCCCGATTACATTTTCTTTTCCTCTCTCTCCTCTCTTCTTCCCTCACAGTAGAAAGTAAGCTAGGTAGTAGTAGTTATCTGATCTTTGGTACATATGTAGGGAACCAGAGATAAAAAACACGTAATTCCCCACACGAGAGTGATGTGATGATCCGCTGAGTCTGACTCGATCGATCGCCCTCGACTACCTTGTGTTTTTGCGCATTGGGGCATCGGGTGGTTGCAATTAGTTAGTTGTACGCGGATTGTACGCGGACATGTGTCACTGCGCTATTGGGAATGGGATGCATCACGGTGCACCGAAACGGTCAGTGTGGATCACCCTCAGACAGACGGTGTGCTCGCGCGTTGTGTGTGTATGGTGAGAGTGCGAGAGTGCGAGATCCACTGTCCCCCTAGTAGCGGGAAGGGGGATGGTATGGCGTTGGCATGGCATGGCATGGATGGGAAGAGAACCGAAACCGAAACCCTCACTACCCTGTCCTGACGCGGCAAGGGCCATGGCAGGAGAGGAAAACAACGCCGGAACCCATTCTGCAGAACACCATACATAGCAATAATAGCAATGGTAATAGAGACAGGGCCAAAGCTAAAGCAAAGGGCCATTTGCGTCGCGTGGTACGGATTGATTCTAGTCGGTGAACCTGATTACATGAATCTTTGAGGATGATTAGTTAGGTTAGGTGAAGTAAGGTAAGATATTGTTGTGCTCTTGACAGGTAATTATGCCGCAATCGCCAGACCCTCCGATTTACGAGAGGAGCTGGTGCGATTGCGACGTTTCTTGGACTGTTGCTGTTGTTGTTGTTGCTGGGTGTCCTGTACCTGTGCCAGGGCCCGTAGATCCGGTTTCGGATGATCGTCGACGGGAGTGAAGATGTGCCGGCTTTTGTAACCCTTCTCTAACACGATGTCGACCCGCTGATTCGGCGGCACCATGGGGTGGTCCAGCTGCCAGCCCGCGCGCCGGCACAGCTCGGCCACGATGACGTCGCAGTCGCCCAGCAGGTCGATATCGAAGTTGATGTGGCTGACCGGCGTGCGCGAGATGTAGATCTGCGGGATGTGCGAGGGCAGGAATGGCACCACCTCGGACACGGGCGCGACCTTGAGCGACGTGCCGATGACAATCACGAGATCTACCAGGTTGCGGTCGTGCTTCACCAGCCGCTTGGAGAACTCGTCCGGAAGAGGCTCGCCGAAGAAGGTAATGTCTGGCTTCATGACGCCGGCCTGGGGAATGTCGTATAGGCTGTCGTCATCATCGTCGTCGTCGAAGTCGTCGAAGTTGCGCCGTGCTCTCTTTCCCGAGGCACTGTTGTTTGACCTCTTACGCTTCATTGGGCCCGTTCCTCTGGCTCGGAGCGCCGTGATGCACTTGCCGCACCGCGGGATCTTGCCGGCTCTGATATCGTCGAAAATCGTGTCGCCGCGCACCTTGTGGCCACAGCGCTGGCAGCTGGCCGTGGCGAATGAACCGTGGCACTGCACCAGCTTCTCCGGCAGGATGCCCGCATTGGCCTCGATGTTGTCGATGTTCTGCGAATAGTTGGTGAGCAGCTTGCCCTGGTTCTGCAGCATCGCGATGAACGCGTGTGTGGGCGAGAACTTCTGCGTGGCTGGCAGGATGTCCTTGGCCACCGTGTAGAAGATGGTGGGATCGTCGCGGAACACGTCGATGTTGAAGACCTCCTGGGGATCGTTAATGCCCAGGCCCAGCCGCTCCAGCTGCGAGTACAGCCCCGTCTCCTTGGAGCGGAAATCGGGGATGCCGAGCGAGGTTGAGATGCCGGCCCCCGTCAGGACCACGATGTTGCGCGACGTCTTGAGCAGGTGCACGGCGTCGTCGACTGAATTGTACGACATGATCTTGGCCCTTTTGGTCAACTCCCGCGTCATGGCCAGCGTGAGCAGGCCCAGATACGCCTCATCGGGGCGGCCCTCGAGGAAATCCGGAGGGCGGATCCCAAAGGCCGTCAGTAGTTTCTTGGCCGGAATGGCACCAGAGTCTATATGCAGATGGCAGAACTCATTGGGCCCGATTGCACGCAGTTGCTGGCGGAAAGTAACTGATTGCTCGGGTGTGCAAGCGTCAACTGTAAACGTGTTAGCACATGGTCCCGACCCGCCACAAAAATAAAAAAAAAAACAAAAAACCACACCCCAATCACTTCAACCACCAAGGCGTTATGTTGCAATTTCATCAAGTGTGAAAGCCTGTCAGTCGATAAGACAGCTAACGAAGGATGGCAGAGAAGTAATGACTATAGCCATAATAAGAAGGATAATAATTACCATCAGGGGGAAACGTGTCCTGAGTAAGGTCATCAATGATGTCCTCGAAAATGGACTCCGTCTCCCAGGAGTCTCCGAGGTCGTTAACTCGGTCTTGTAGTTCCGAAACATCGCCATACATGGGCTGGGGCAGTGGGAGGTGTCCGACTTGCTGGTCGTCGATAACCTCGGTGATGTGGACAGGGTGGGTTGGGGCAGCAAGAGTTGGCTCATAATGTGAGTGCTGCTGCTGCTGCTGCTGCTGTTGTTTTGGTTGCTGTTGTTGGGGACGAGCCCTCTTGGTATAGGGTCTGCGGACGCGACCGGGACCTTGCTTTGCTCCTCTCATCGTTGTGCCCACTCGCGACAGAGTTGGTGCGTTTGCAGCAGTAGCTAGTCCGATTGTGCAAAATCCGAAACTGGGCGGGAAACCAAAGTAATTAATTCCTTTTCATTCGTTCTGCACGGTTTATGTAGTATGCGCGAAACTACGTAACTCGCGAGTTTGTTATGTCGTGTGTGTTGTTGATAAGAGGTTGATGAATCACGAGTGGGAATAAAAAAAAAGGAACGACGGGTGGTTTCCTGAGCGTGCCCCAGGCAAATTGATGGATTTAGAAGGAGAGTTAACAAGGTGGCACTTAGAATGGGGCGAGAGAGAGTATAGTAGTGTGTAGGTTAGATAAAGTAGGCAGCGGGATCCGGGTACAGTACTGTACACTATGCCGAGTCAAATAGCTACGGTCGGAAAGTTTGGTTGTGTTAGTCTCTCTCCGGTGGAAATTGGAATTGGCCGGCGGTTGTGTCGTGGCAGTTGGGATTTCTTGACGCGTCTTTTTCTTCTTCCGGGCCGGGGTTTCAGAAGTTCGAGAGATTAATATTCGACAAGTTGAAACTCGGCTGGACTTGTTGAAGGAAAAGAGAAGAGAAGAGACGAGAAGTTGTGTATTAATGATTGAGAAGACGTGGGGAAAATGGACGAGACAATAAACAAGGGAGGGAGGGAGGGGGAAGGTTGAGACAGATTAGAGTTGACCCGTAGATGGCAGATGGGAGATGGCAGGAAATACACTACGTAGTGGAAAAAGCGAGATTGGGCGATTTTGCGGGTGAAAGGTGAGCTGGGCGAAAAAAAAGAGAGTTTAAAACTCGTCGACGGGAAGTTGTCCAGTTCAAGAAGGAAGCGAATTGCTGATTGGGCCAGGCCAGCCCTGCCTATTATTATTGCCAGCCCAGCCCAGGCTACTACTACTAAATACTACCTCCTCTTGCCTATGTACATACTTACATACCTACTTACCTTACTCTGCCTCTAGCTAGCATTCCACCACCACCTCCACCACCTTTTTACCTATGTACCTAGTCTTCAATGGCTAGAATAGGAGTGCTATCAATCAATCATATCAGTATCAAACCGGGACCATTCGTTTATTCGTTTATTCATTTATTAGCAGTGCAGCAGCTGTGAACTAAGAAAAGAATGCATTAGGTATATTCTCTTCTCCTGTCAATCATAATATGGCACTATTTAAATAGACTAGGTAGGCAGAACTGTTTACCCATTCATCGGCAGGCTATCCTTTTGTTTCCTTTTGTTTTGTTTTGTTTTTTTTGCCTTGTGTTGGTGTGACGGGTGTTGAGAGGAGGAGGATAATGATGGTGGTGATGATGATGATGATGATAAGTCGCCCTCGTGGAGTTTGTACCTATTTAGACTAGCCTGGTACCGATGAAATTTTGCCTCCGTGTCCCGTTGTCTCCGGTTCTGCATTTTGCCTGCGCGAGTTTCTGCAATTGCCCTACATACTATGATTTCGCTCTAAATAGGTAGTTGTCTACTAAGAGGTAGATAGTACTGGAGAGTTATAGGCTATTCGATGGAGTTGGACTTTTACGTGGGATAAGCATTGTCTAATTTCGTTGTCCTGATCGGCAATAAGACCCTCCGACTTGTATGCAATGCTCTCTCTGTCTGTTACCTCCTCACTTGGCGCCTTGTCTATTACGACCTAAATACCGTGATGCTGCTGGCTTCAGGGTTGTTTTTATTTTTTATTTTTATTCCCCCCCTTTCTCGTCTGTCCTACCATTACCTATTAGCTGATATGCACGTTCTGAATCGCGCATGCTGAACTTTAATATTTATGTATGTATGTACATAATATGTTGTTTTCCTCTCCAGGGTGCTTAGACCGAACCTAGCAGGTACCTTGCTTGTACTTCGGGGGGTACACCAATGCATATATGATGCGCGCGCCTGTTTGCTTTTCGGTCTTGATATTCTCTCAATTCATAGCCTAGTTAGTTATCTCCTCTCCTCTTGATCACACATCAGCTGGCAGAGAGGGCTGGCTGTCAGTCAGGGGAAGTTGTTGTACATACTTGATGCTTACTTTGGTTTAATCTGGTCTGACAGCCATTGTCTTAACTATGCGGGTTCCCCCCTTACAGCCCTTAGCCTTCTATGGCTCGGACAATTCCGGATTCTTTCGCATTTGGGGGCAGGGCGCATTGCTTGATGAGCAGCAACACAGGCTATCTACTAGTCTAGTCTACTACCTTACCTACTTACTTGCAGAGAGGCACCTGATGTTATGTTTCTGGGGTCGAACGGCTCTCTAATTTTAGGTAAAAGTGCATAAGTACTTGGTTTGGCCGTGCACAGCATTCTTAGGGGCTAGGTACCTGCGTTAATATTTGCCACTCTAGTGTAAGAAGCAGAGAATGTTTGGTTTGCGCATATTTCGACACTTCGAAGGAGCCTTGGAATCGTATTATCTAGTTGTTGTCGAGTTCCCGATGAGAACGCAGAGGCATACGTAGGTACTTCGTAACTACATAAACCCACACCTAATGTGTTCTTTTCTGCCGGGCATGTCCGCGGATTATGCTAACCTTAATCTATACAAATGCCGGTGTGCTGGTTGCTGCGCGTATCCTCCACTCCTCTACGGCATGTTGAATGAAAGCAAATAACTAGACGGGTCGGTGCGGAGTTTCCATTTGCGTTGCTTGTGCTGTCTGCCTCTGCCTCTGCCGCTGCCGCTGCCTCGTTCGTATGACAACGAGTGAATGACTAACATATTCCATCTGTTGCAACCCCGCATACCTACCTTTTTTTTTTTTTTTTTTTTATAATTAGTGGTCCACTTCGGCCCCGAAGAGTTAGGTAGGTACCGCAAAATGCGCTGTCGCTTAACCAACTGATTGACAACTGGTTAGCATCGCCATACGTAGTTAGTATTGAATCACAAGTAAACTTATATATGATCGTCGCCAAATTCCCAGTGATTTGGATGAGTTTTATGTCTTGTATTAAGAGTACTCTTTCTGCTATCCACTGTGATCCTGAAGTCCTCAAGTGGCGGCGTCTTCGGATAGTCTAACTATCAACAGATCAGGACAAGTCCTAGCTTAGGTCAATAGGGACTCCGAGAACCTGGCAGCCCCCCATTCCTGGTTGCGCGATATTCGTACGTAGCGTAGCATTTGTCCGAATGGCGAACTTGCGTTGCTTTTGCTGCTGTAGGATTCTGACTGTAAAAATGTACCAATGGGCCGAAGCGGCGACGATAGATGCCAGGGACATACCTACTCACGCACATACTGAAGTACTAGAGCATCCGAAATGTGGCTCATATGCAAAGTGCATTGCTGTACCCTCGCAGCTATTTTTCTTCTACCTTGATTTCTTCTACTACTAATAGGATTTATGGTATCTATGAAGTTGTACAAATAAAGAGAACAAAAGAAGTACAAGAAGACGTTGTGTCATGTTCGCAGGCCCTCGGCGGAACGCGCGATTCGAAGAGCCACGTTGCCGCCAAACACATAAGGCTTTACATAGTCAGCAGCGTTCGGGGAGTGATACCTGTCTGAAAGGTGACAGGAAGTACACCGACCTAAGACTAACCGGCGCAGAGGGAGCTAGATGAAGACACGCTGGTGTGGACGGCGAAGCGCGCCATTTTCCCAACCACGCGTGTCGCCCGGCTGCACCCTTGGGGCATTAAGGCCTACTACGTAGTGTTTAGTGTATGGTTACTAACCCGTGCGTATACTGTACTCGGTGGAGGCGATGAAGATCGCCATTGTCACCCGGACTAAGTGGTCTAGAGGGGAAAGTCTCCAGGTCGCAGCGAGTCGTTGCTGTGTTGAGGCCAAATAGGCTGGGTTGAGAGTGCGGTAACCAGGCGCGGCTGTGAGTATTTCCAATAGCAACAAAAACGAATATTTATACTGCCTAAGATACAGATTTCGGTTTTGGCGGAGGGGGCTGAGGCACGCGCAACCGGGGCACATCCGTTTCATCCATTTCCATCGGCTCTTCGGTCAATACAGGTGTCGTTTCGGGCCCGCTGCCATGTGAGAGAGGAGAAGGCGAAGGGCGAGGGACTTGTGAGAAATCACGGTCACCATTTTTTTCAATGGGTGACCACCCCGCAGCCACACTGCCAGCAATGATGCCTGCCATTACTGTTGGTGCACCCAGAGCTGAATTAGAACGAGACCTCATAGACCTGGAACGTCTGCGGGAATCAGGAGTAGGAGTCGGTGACGGTGCTCCAAAGCTATCTTCTCGAGTCGGAGTGTGTGGAGTACGCATCGAGTTGGATCGGGAGCGTGATGGACTCCGCGTCCTTGACATGAAAGTTTCACGAGGATGCTGCACAGCAAACTTCAGGTTATTGAGACGGCCGCCCTTGAGCTTTTTGAGGAATGCAAGCTCTTCTCGGACATCAGTGAATACTTCGGGGTAATCGTTAAATCGTTCTTCATCGGAGACCGTGAGGCCGGGTGGTGAAGACTTTCGTTTGAAGAATTCAGGGATACATTTCCTAATCCAGTCGTCGGGAATGAGGCGTATGACCATGCCGACGGGAATCGAGAGTGCGCCTAGAATAATCGCAGTCGCCCACTGCGGTCCGGTCTGAGGTGGGTGTAGAGATGAGATGTTGAACGGCGTGCTACCAACGAAGATGATGAGGATTTGTAAACCTATCACGATGATATTAATTCCCAAAAAGAAATAATTCTTCGTTATGCCTTCCAAGATATTGAACCGATTGTCCAACCGACGATTGCTTTACTTCAGTTAGTCTATGTCCTTGGATACCTCGTCAAATAGCCTTTACTTACTTCCATTGATTAAAGATTTGCATCCATACAAAGGTATTGAACACGAGACTGTCTCGTCGAGTAGCGGCAACCTGGGTCAGGTCCTCTTGTGCTGCGATGCCGATAGCGATTGCGCCGTAATACAACACAAAGGTGACTACGAGCTGGTATATGGCCTGTCCGATAATCATCTTCCACATAGTAATCGAAATGATACCGGCGTTCCTCGGTTCCGGCTTACGGTCAATTATGCTATCATGTGGCGGATCTGTTGCAAGGGCAAGTGCTGCGAGTGTGTCCATGATGAGATTAACCCAAAGAAGTTGCACAGCCGTTAGCACAGAACTTTCATCGCTGCTGGAGACAGCAGTGACGAACGTGAGCGCCACTGCCGTCACGTTGACGGTCAATTGGAACTGGAGGAACCTCTTCACCGCATCATTGACGGCCCGACCCCATTTCAAGGCTTTCACGATGCTGGCGAAGTTATCATCCATGAGAATGATAGCGGATGCTTCTTTCGCCACTTCAGTACCGGCAATGCCCATCGAAAACCCAACATCGGCAAGTTTTAGTGCGGGAGCATCGTTTGTGCCATCACCGGTCACCGCAACAACATCTCCCATGTCCTTTAAGCGGCGAACAAGAATACGTTTGTCTTCCGGACTGGAACGAGCTAAAACCCGAAGCCGTGGGATGATCTCATTTTGCGACAGTTTGCTTAGGTTGCGAAATTCGGGCCCCTCCATAACCATACCCTCCGAGTCCAAAATACCACACTCTTTAGCTATAGCTGTCGCTGTAAGTTTGTTGTCGCCAGTCACCATGCGAACGACGACGCCTGCTCTTTGGCATTCTTTCACGGCCTCTGGAACACCATCGCGAAGTGGATCTTGAATGCCTACCATCCCGATGAAGGTCATTCTATGGAAAACATCCTCAAAAACGACCTGGTTTCCATCGCCCTCGATACGCTTCACGTTTCGTGGGGGCCATCTTTCAAAATCACGATAGACAATGCCGATAGTTCTCAGAGACTGTGAAGCATAGCTCTCAATGACACCTTCGAGGGTTTTGGTGTTTTCGGGTGACAAAGGCGATTTCGATAGATCTTGTGCAGGATCCGAGAGTATTTCAGAGCACTTCGCCAGAAGAATTTCAGAAGCCCCCTTCACGTACAACCGAGCTGTGCCATTATCGAGCTGCGCCACCACGCCCATGCATTTCCGGCCGGAATCAAAGGGGATCATTTGTAAAATATTGGCATTTGCCCGTTCCTCGGCAACGGGCCCCATTCCTAGATGGGCCCTGGCATAGAGTAGCAAAGCAGTCTCCGTTTTGGATCCAATGAATGTCTCTTCGCCATTCGCCTCTCCTTCAAAAGCCGTAGAATTCAAAGATATGGATTTGAGAAGTAGTTCTTGAGCCTTCTGGCTGAGAGATGTAGCAAATTCCTTCTCGGCTAAATCCTCATTGGGGTCAGATCTACCCTTTCCAAATTGATGCTTTGTGCCAACTGTTCCTGCAACGACCTTCATTTTATTCTGTGTCAATGTCCCGGTCTTGTCTGAGCAAATCGTTGTGGCATTTCCCATAACCTCGCATGCTTTCAAGTGGCGCACCAAATTATTGTCCTTGAGCATACGAGTAGTCGCAAAAGCTAATGCTAGCGTGACGGCTAGTGGGAGCCCTTCTGGTACCGCAACAACGATAATGGTGACGACAACAATGAAGATATTGATGAATTGCTGGCCCTTCTCAGATGGTGTTGCATCGCTTCCCGACAGGCGAACTAGGAATTCGATGAAGAGAACGAGAAACAAAACGAGACCAGCGGCGCCTCCTAGTTTCGCAATGTATTCAGCTACAATGTTGAGCTTGGATTGCAAGGGTGTAATTTCGGGATCCTCATTTAATGACATCAAGGTTCTTCCGTAGCTGGAATAAATACCAGTAGACGTAACCATGAAGGTGCCTACGCCTTCCATAACTCGGCCACCTGACTGGATGAATGGATCCAGCTTCTTGGTATCTTCGCCTCTCTCGATTGCGGCGAATACCTCATCAGCCGGCCGCTTGCGTATGACATCCGATTCTCCCGTAGCTTGCGATTCGTCACACTTGATATTATACCCCTTGATGAGAATACCGTCAACAGGTATGAGATCGCCGGGATCTAGATGGAGTACATCTCCGGTCATCACATCAAAAACCGACATCTCAATAGTCTTGCCTGAGCGAATGACCTTCACCACTCGATCCTGCTTTTTTCTGTTCAACTTTGCGAATTGCTTCTCTTTTTGCCAGTCGTTGAGTGATCCCACCAAGACAACGATAACAATAGCCACTATGATGGCTACACCTTCGATCCATTCTACACCAGGGTTGTTGGCTGTGTGCTTTTGTCCGAATGTTTGATAGAGGCCAATTGCGAGAGAGACAACTGCAGCAATGGAGAGTAGAATGAGAACCTTATCATTGTATGTGATCCAAACCAATTGTAAGAAACTCTTGCCCTTTTTCTCAGGTAGTCGGTTATCTCGGAAAACTCGTTTTCGATCGGCAAATGTATCATTAGATGTCTGTCGGGGACCCGTCGTCGTTTGCTTTATTGGTGTATCCGGGCTCGTAACTCCTTCATTCGCAAGTTTAGAAGGCTCACAGCCAGTCGCTTCCCCAAATGACACTTTGCCGGAGAGATGTTTTTCGTCCATGCTTAAACCCGCTACGCGATCGCTGCGAAGTCCCTTTTCTAATCCAGCCAGTCCGCCCAACTTATAAAATGCAGATAGGCTTTTGGGGTTAAACATTTTGGTAAGTTGACCCGGACTATACGCAAATGGGTTATTCTCGACTTCAAAATCTCCCTCTCTGCCTTGATCCGGCTTTAAGGCATCCGGGTCCTTCGTTATGTGCTCATTATCGTAAGTTGACCTAGGTGTACGCTTTTCCGAAACTGAGTCACCCTGCGAGGAGACAGACCGTGACCCATCCTCACTATCGACGGAGTTCTGACGTGACCGGTGATTGGTTGGAACTGATAAAAAAGCTTGACCCTTCTCGGTTGCCCGCGACGTTACGGGACTGGATATGTTATGCGGGCTTGTTGGTCGACTGTCTTTGCTATCAAATGAATGTGAAGCGCGAACTTCGTGGTGAGAGGATGAACTCGGCGCGTGTGAGCCTGTCGGGTAGTGGGTTCTTTCAGACGACGCCCAACTTGCAGCAAGCGTGACGGGACTTATTGTGTCATCAGCGGCCGCTGATGCTGGCGAATGGGGAAAGGGGTTTGAAGATGGTTCAGTATCATTTGTTGTGTCAATCGTTATTGTAGGCCTGCAGATAATATTTGTGAGCATAAATTTGGTCTCGTAGAGGAAGATGCCGTCCCCTAACATGCCTAAAATCTAGAAAAAGATCTACTTACGCCCTAGGCCTTCGCGGTGTGCCCTCGGCACTGTGGTCTTGGGGATCCGACATGATGCGCCCAACTTGATATATTAGTTAACGTATAAAACAGTCAAAAGATAGTTAATGATAAGAAAACTTCGCTACGGCGCGAGGTTACGTGAAGGCGGTTCGTTGTTGTAGCCTTGCCATCGATCGAAATTAACGTAAGAGAGCAGGAGAAGGCTGCCGTTCGCACGACCAGGCCTATGTAGAGCCGTATTTCGTCCTCGTCTAGATTATGCTTCGTCCCGTGGTCGACCAATCCAACTTGCCACAGCGTGCTGGAGCGGAGCCTTGCAGTCCAACCTTAAAAAAAAAAGCCAGATTGTCGGTGCGTACCAATGATGTAGGTGTAGAAACTATGAACACCAATCGACGAACATAGGAAACATGTGCCAGCGTGTTTCCGATTGATGGCAACTCTATCGGAATCAACCTTGACTCGAACAGGATGCAAGGTCTTGCTAGTGTTGTATGTAGACTAAACAGTTACAGGGTATGCTATGTTGTCAATCTACTCTGGAATGTTTCGGTGTAGGAGTGGCAGCACTGCGAGCCTGTGGAATACCGAGCACCCGAGCGCAGAGGGAATGGGGGAGAGATGCGTCGTCTCCTGGGAGGTGTAAAAGGAACGACTGAGGCTATGCTGGCAGCATGGTCCCATAGGTGCTCTGTTTGCAGGTTCAGCCGGCCAGAGCGCGTTGAAAGGAAAGCAAGGCGAGGAAAACAGAGGGCCTAGACACCGAAGATGGGGTCTACCTAACAGCTGGTAATGTCAGGAGCTGAATTGACAGGAAGTGCAATTCCATTTCCTCTTGTTGAGTGTGAAGGTGACGGCGGATAAAGAACAAAGTCCACAGAGGCGAGAGGGACTGTTGTGTATATCGGCCATGGAACGAAGGTAGGTACCCTAATGGGTTAGTACGCGTTTGCTAGCTTGTACAGTGTACCGTGAGCGAGGTATCGATAAAGGCTAGCTACGCCACCCAAGTACAGCGGCAAGCTGTACACTACCTTGTAGCGTGTTATTGACTCACCTCTCGACCCACCTATCAGGCACTCCGGGCGTCCTGATTAGGTAGGGATATATCATAAGGTACGTAGATATGGAACACAGACAATCAAAGTGTGGCACGCCCAGGCTCACCTATCCTACCCACGGCACCCGTGTTCTGCCCGTGTAAGTAGGCGAGGATGCCAAACAGTTCAATAGATCACTTCCCTTTGGCGTATCACAGGCAGCATCAACCTGCCCGCCTCATATTTCTACTTGTTAGCCCACCTAAATAATACATTAGGTAGCCATTGCCCTTTCTCTTTCTACTCTTTCTCTCTCTGTCTGTGCTTCTAACCACACGGCTTTATTACCTGCCTATACTATAGTATACAGCCAAGCTGTTAACTATAGGGACTTCTTGCATACCTAATACCTACCCAAGACCCCAAGACATGCCAACTTGGTGAGTGGTTCTGGGACCTCGGAGGGTGTTAGTGTTGCTTGTTAACATCGCTCAATTTCCACCTCCTACCTGAGTAGGTACCACACACAGCTGGTGACAAAGCTAACACAACCCGCCTCTACACATACTAACTATGCACAGGCAGCAAACAGAACAGAAAATTCGGGACAATGCCGACAAGATCTCTTCGTTGTCGCTCGCAGGCTTACAGATGGCCGGCCAAACTTTGATCTGGGACAGTCGAAATGAGGTAATTCTTAGAGCGGGTTGTGTCAGCGTTTTCTGTTAACAACTCTCTGCCCCCCTTTCCAAGGCCAGCGCATCTGACGCGGCTTGTGTATGATTGGTACAGACAGGGCACAGGCTTTGCCAAGGGAGGCTGTGCTGAGCCCCTGGTGGTACTTAGGCTTTAGTGCTCCAATCCCTGCGTGGAGATCTACACTACCCAGGGCATTCCGTTCATGATATTGGTACTGGGATGTTTTTTTCTTGTTTTTTTCTTCTTTCGGCCTCAGGTTATCCAGAAACCAGTGCCTGGGCACTGTTATAGTTCGATTATGGCATGGTCTTTCAGGTGATGTTCGCAGGGCTGTGTCTATACGGACGTATTCCGACTTGATATCACGCTACGGACTGATAAGATAAATGTTATGGGGACCGGTCTCCGGTTTAAACTTCAGATAGTCAGAAGAGGCCTACCTGTACTCCTCGAACAGCTTCTCAATCCAAATCATCAGCCCTGCGCGAGTTGGTGGCATTATCTTCCTTGTAATGCAGGCAGGGGCCATGATTTCACGGACGTTGGTTGTTATTCATCGTACAAGGGCCCCCAAGACTGGAAGCCCTTGGCTCTAGTCAGACCAAATATATCTACGTACGCATACTACACATACAGCTATACCTGCTGTAGTTAGTATATGTATGTATGTACTAAGTAGTACCCTAGGCAGGTGGTACGTGGCTGCTATCATTGTGCTTTTTCTTCTTACCTAGATTCGAAATAGCGTGACATGCATGTATTGTATCAATCGGGTATCAAAACTTCCTAGTATGACGGTATGACGTCTTCCCATCCCCCAAAGCCGCAGGTTTAATACTGTACCTACAAGTAACTACTGCTGTAGATATTCCATATGAATGCGCTCGACAACCGATCCATACTGCTATTTCTACGTAATCGTTTACTATGTGATCCTATATAGTACATATCTAGGAAGTAGATATTTCGCAATTTTGATGGCTCCGCCGAGCAAATAGCAATAATATTGCAAGAAACTTATTCTTTAGCTACGTATCAAACTATAAACAATCCTTCGTGTAGATGATCGTGATGTTAAGCGCTACGTATAGGTATTGTACTGTTCGCTCCGGGAAAGAGCATAGATGTATTTACAGACGGAAATTAGTTGCAATCTTAACAGAAGAGGCCGTCGGTCTTGTCCTAGTTATAACTATACGCTACCGCTGTATGGCCACGTACAAGTACACTGGTACCCAGGGACTAGGCGCAGGCACCGGTTTGGGACCCACTTGCCCGATTTAGCAATATCCAAGTTCAGCAATCGAGTTGACGACCCATGCTTTATCTTCATCTAATCTTTACCGAATCTCTGGATACCATCTCATCAAAGACGAAATCCTCGCCAAATGAGTAAGATCGCTAATAGGCTATCTCCAAACTTAAAATTACTGTAAAACGTCATACTTCGCAAACTGCGACTTTGTGTTGAACCTTGGACGCCCAGGCTTGTCATTGATTCAGGGGATTACTATACCTTGTGGAGGTACTGGTGTACATAGTACGAACTGCCCGATTATTACTTAAGGCCAACACTAGTCCATCGAATGGCGGTCGAATAGTAATGGAAGGTCGGGTTAGAATCGGTCAAGCCCGACAAGAGCGAACTAGGATACCTACCTAGATACCTGACTAGAGGAGCGCGCTAAGTTTTTGTTCCCTTACGTCGGTAGTGTAGTAGGTATGTATGTACTTGAATAATTTTCTTCCCAAGAAACCGGCGCGTTTCCGTTTAAGTAAACAAACAGTAATGCCGAGAAGTAGCCTGCTTTGCGCTCTCATGGTGGTGATATGTGATAGTTTAGTTCCCGTCGGGCGGAATGAAATGCTACAATGTAGGTATGGACAACACGCAGATACCTACAAGCAACATATTTTGATAGGTTAGCAACGCCACCCCTGGACCTCCTAAGGTACATACGTACCAACGACATATTTATCCGCTCACAACAGCCGTCACGCACTTCGGACCGTGGCGTCGGGATCCCGCGTATCCATGTAACCGACGCAGCTGTTTCCACTTGTCATGGTGGCTGTGCAAAATATCGCCCCTATCAGAGCATCAGAGCAGGCTCGTACACTCTTGTCCTGTGAAAGAAACGAATCGTTCTACGAGACTGCACCAGTCTAATACGGGTAGGTAGGTAAGTATCATCTTATTACTCCGCGGACTATTACGTAGAGCACCAGCACACCAATGCCAACGTCAACATGGGAAGTACTGGATATCATTTCACCCGAGTGTAAGATCCATCCCCGTGCTCCCAATAATTGGTGATCTAGGCACAGACTTAGGACAAGATAATCTAGACCCTCAAGTTTCAATTCAACCCTGGCCGGGTCGGGATGTTGTTTCGAACCTCACAGCCTCATCCGAACCTACCATGGCGATCCTATGATCCTGCCGCGCAGTATACGTGGGTATGATGCGATGCGGAAGCGTCGGTGCAACCACGCTGCGGTGCCATGTCCTATCCAGCAGGGCGCAGCCATCCCCGCCGCTTTTGTTTTGTCACCTACCCAGCTACATACAAACAGCCGTGTTTCACCGGGCGAAGTGAAAAGCAAATACCGGTTCTACCTGTCTATATGAGCAGGTAAGTAGGTGGTATGTAAGTAAGCCTGCGGTGCAGAGTCACACTGCCAACTGCGTGATCTTACAGTACCATGCAGCTTCTCTCATCTAAGATCGTCGACAGCCCTTCTTATATGCCATCCGAGTATGCCCGGGATTGGGGGCCACCGGCTGCATAAGTGTAGTTGCCTCAGGCAGTACATAATTAATTACTATAGTCTTCTTGTGCACTTAAGAAACGAGCAGCGACCAAGGCGACTTTTATACACTAGGGAAATGCCCAGTTCAAATCAGATTTATCTAGAGACAATATTGAGGGCTATACAACGAAACCTAAGTACCATCGCTATCATGACTGTTAAACGCCATCATTTTCCTCGTCTTACGTACTCTTCCTACCGGGTTCTCGTCGACCTTGGAGTTTACAAGTAGTTTAATCATTACAGTTTGATTCTCCCGCGAACATATTACCTCATCCATTACCGCTCATTATCTAGCACATACATCATTCGAAAATTTCCGGCTTCCTTTCAACTTGAGGGCTATGAGTATGAAGGGCTGTTAGCGGAGTTTACCTAGTCTTGGCGCCGCCGAAGTGGGGCATTCTGCGGACTTTATCATGGCATTGTCTTACAAACTCCGCCACCGACTCCTTTTACGCAGTTCATCTCAACGTCGATTCAATGTCGAGTACTTCCATGGCAACTAGCAATCCGGTAGAAGAAACTATGGGGGCCACTATTGAAACAAGCACCGGCACATCGACCTCAAGGCAGAAGAACTGCAACGGCTGCGTCCAAGCCAAGCGGCGCTGCGACCGGCGGGTGCCCGTATGCTCCCGGTGCGCGGAAAAGAGGATGACTTGTGTCTATACCAAGCCTAGAATGGCCAATCGGCCAGGAAAGCATGCCAGACAGCCAACTCCTTGCACGGAGACTCTATCGCTCGACAGCCCTACCTATTCTTCTCTGGACATCCCTGGTCTATCATTTGATTTAAACTACCTCGAAACCATCCCGACTAGTTTCAATCCGGATGTTGCTATTCAGGATACGCCGTCTATTAACGGTACTTCCATGAACGCTTTCATGCAATTTATGGGCGACAATAGTGCGTCTTCCTCGGACCAATGGCTTATTAGATCTGAAGAAAACTATCTGCCTGAACGCTCAAGCACTCCAGCCGACGAAGAAGTAGTGAGAGGATGGGACAAAATGGCCACTTGCGTGAGTGATGTCTATAAGCCGCTCCATCGAGCTCGTCCCTCGAACTAACTCTCCCCATAGAAATTTGAGGCATGGCATGCTTATGACACGAAGACGCCTCTATATTACATCTTAAACCGCGTAAAAGAGTTCCCAAGGGAGATGGCGACGAAAAGCTCCACACCTTTCATCCACCAGCATCTCTATCATAATTACACTCCACAATGCATAATATCGGTGAGTTAGCTATTTCTAATTAATCCTCTTAATCTCCCATGCAGGGTATACCTGTATCCTTGAGAGGCCCTTATATTTTTGAGGCACTTCTTGACCATGCTTTTAAGAGCGATTACTCACCCTAAATTCTGCAGTGCTTCTCAACTTGTGTGCTCTATGCGAACCGCACGCCAGCGAACGTGACTATGGCCATGAGAGCGTTATCCAGTAGCGTGCATGAACTCATCGATGCTAAAGTCAATTATGTCGTATCAACGCCTATTGAGAAGCTTGCACGTTGCCAGGCGCTTTTCCTGTACCAGGTCATTCGCCTCTTCGATGGGGATATTTCCTTAAGGGCACAGGGCGAGAACGACATAGGATTACTCAAAATATGGCTAGACGAACTGCGCCATATCCGTGATAATATGGGCAACTTATCTCGATTAGGGTATGCTTCAGTGAAAGAGCAGTTGCCAATAGAGTGGGAGGTATGTTTTAAGCCCTTCGTTTCATGGTAGAAATGACTGCTAACTAAGGCCCTCTGCCTAGAAATGGATATTTGCCGAATGTGTACGGCGGACTATAATCATAGCAAATGCGGTTATCGGACTGTATGAGCTTCTCAAAGACCCCGAGGACATCGGTAATTAATAGTAGCCAGTAAATACCATTTGGGTTCCTATGCTCACATCAATACAGACGCAAATGACCCTTGGGGTTACGTTCATCGTTGGACTCTTGGACGTACCTTATGGGAAGCTAGTTCTTCAACCGAATTCCAGCGCGCGTGGAAGGAGAGTTCACATTTCGTTATTACAAACTTTATGTTTGACGACTTTATTGAGAACGGGAAGGGCGAAGACGTGGACGAGTTCGCAGAAATACTTCTGAGAGTGTCAGTACATGAAAAATTATCGAGATCGAATAACGCTAAAGGCCTGACAGGTACATGGGCATGGACGCGATGGAACAGTTCATGGCCCCGCGATAAACAAGGCGATGACGCGATGGCATAGCGAGTCCACAGAGCCTCGATGATTAAATCCTTGATTATATTCTCAGCTTTTCTCTTGCTACCACGAGCACCGAAAAAACCGACACCCAGCTATTCGCAACAATATTGCAGTCAAGACGGCTTAGGTAGAGCGGCATAGCTGTAAGAGAATACCAACTAAGACGAGAGGATAGACTAACAATAGACAGCAGCTACCCCTTAATTTACTAAGCGAAATCTTACGAGCAACTCTGCTTCTAACGGGGTGTAGGATTTTGATATCAGATGATTATGATGTTGTTAGAATACGACTTCATGGCTGCAGCCGCGGCCGCATATATAGAATATTTACTAGACCTATCGTCCATACAGTGTCACTAGCCCGCTCACTGAGCCTCATATTACGGGGCACGATAGCGTGAGCAAGGTAGCAGGCAACATTTTACTATTGTTTTCATAGCGACCGTCTGAGTAGTACTAACCAAGGACCTAAGTACGTAGTAGGCATTGCTAGTAGTTCGCTGCGATGACATTACTATATATAGCTACTAAGATAACTAACTATAAACCTAACCATTGGAGCTGCGTTACAGACTATAGCTTCTATATAGTTGCAATACTCAAAAATACCTATAATAGAGGATATCATAGGACACTCAAGCCAATTTGTTGAAATAATATCAAGGTAATGAATGCTTTCGCTTGCGTTGGCCCCATTATCACGGTCCCATACATAAGTAACTGCAAACGGTCAAGATTAGGAACCTTGACAACGTTGTTTTATTCTTGGTTGCGTCGCGGTATAGTGTTGCAGTTCTGTTCCGTGACACCCGTGTCCTAAGCTACTTCCCCATGGATCTAATATTGTTAGTTTATATACTTGAATTTCCTATGATTGTTAGTTTCTAGCACGTATAAAGGTCAGTGTCAGAGGGCAAAACGTCATCCTCAGTCAAGACGATATATGACCCTATTTAGAGAACTAAGCACGTAGTGCGGTAGTTCAAGCGATCAAGATACAACGCGTGTTATAATTCACACTATCGAAATAAAAGAGTCATCTACGAGTTGGATTAAAGGCGTTGTTATATCACAGTAGACAGACAGTGCAAGCAGCGTAAAAGGCATTGTATTCCAAAACCATTTCTAGCCATATTCCAAGACAATAGCTATAGATCGGCATAATACATCTCCCCATCAAAGATAACTTCAGCCGCCAAATACTTTGACATGCCTACACATGATTCCCTTAAAAATCGGGGTTTGATCCCCCTAAGTCTCGAGCCTGGTACAACAGTAGCTATACCCCAACCCGTATGCCTTTCACGCTGAAGTCCCGTAATCCTGACGTACGCATTTGCCGCCGCCTTCATGGCGAGCGAGTACAGGGAACCTCCTTTTGAGTACAAAACCTGTACTGTAGTCGTGCTCTCTTATGTATTGAGATGGTACGACACGGGCAGCGAGGTGTAAGTAAGGCGCATCGTATCGCTGTCGTACCATGTGTATATGGGGAACTGCAGGCGGCCAAGCCCCCCACTTGAAACCGTTCGATCTTCGAAGTAGTCGTGGTACAGTCCCGCAGTTCCGTTCCTCGAGGGCCTGGGGAACGTTGAGTTAATCGACATTGCCAGCTTGTGGCGAAGTGTTGTTTATACGCCGTCTGTCCGTGTGCCTTATTGCCGGGTCAAAGCCTGGCTCTGGGGCTGATGGTAATGGCGCTGATGAATAAGAAGCCGGCCACCTTTACTGCCCGCGAGCGTATTAGATATCATATACTATATGGGTGTCGCTACACCGTATGACTATATCCTGGTGTAGTGTCTGAGTTGAAAACTTCGACAGACAGAGGTTGTTGAATACTGCCCCTTTTGGCTCTCGACCGTAGCTGAGCGAATCGTCTCAAGCGTTGGGATACGGCAAAGGGGCCGACGGGAACTCGTCGCATGTATATGCAAGACCACTGAACAAATTCTTCGTCGGATCAGTTGGGTCTGGTGGTCCTAGGATGATTTAGGGTTGCTTGTCGACGCTTGAGACTAGAAGGTTAAAGTATTTGCTATACAGGGTAGTGATACCTGTAGTAGACCCTATGTTCTTGCAGTTGTTTGGATACCTTTTCTGGTGGTACAGCGACGGGTTTCTCTTGGATTTGTTTTCGCACGTCCCGTTTCAACGATCGTTGTTATTTCTTTGGCTAGTGATATTAACATGCAGTTTCATGAGACCGTTGCTGTCAAACTTCCAGTCACCTTGGTTCTGGATGTGGTTGGCTATGTTCTTGCAGATGAAGGGCATGAACTCGCACTTGTATACGAGGATGGGAATGGACCGTCCGTTGATGACTGTTGTTGTGGTAGCAGTCCCGGATGTCGTGACCGTGACCGTTCCCGAGGGCGGGTCAGAGGGCTATCCTAGTTGTTGTTGGGGGGAGGGGGAGACGTAGTAGTTGCTTTTATGACGCGAGCACTGCGAATGGGTTTCCGCCCACTTTACTAATACCGCCGAGCTTGGCTCTACCCGTCGTCATTTTCGCTGGCGATTTCGCAGCGGCTGGTGCGACGGGCACCTCCTTCGGGCTTCTATTGGCCTTGTTAGTCGATATCTGGTGTTTGATGTGGTGTTTTCGGCCTTCGAGTACTCGCCTTTTACCGCCTGGCCCCCCATTTTTCTCCTTGAGATCCGCTTTTCCGCTTATCTCTTTCTTGAGCTTCCGAAAGCCCCCGGATTTTGCCTCCATATGATCAAGGAGGTCTTGGAAACTGTCTGTCGCCATTCGAAGCCGACACCGAGACTTGGTGTAATATATGAGGGCTGATGCGGGCACCAGAAACGGGTTCTGAATGTAAACCCACTATAATCATTGGAGTTAGCAATTTCTCTTTGAAGCCCCGTTTTGGTACTCTTGGAACATGCCCCCGAAACATACTCCTGGCACGTTTCGGGAGCTCTCAAGTTACTGAAAGGGGAAGAAAATGAGTCTAGCGGTAACTTACAGACGTTTTTGGCTTGGGCCAAGATTTGTTGTCAGCGAGACGGAGATGCTCGAATTTGTTGTTTGGTTTGGCGGATCCCTCGAAAGCACGGAAGCTATTGATATCCTTCTTGCTATGGGTCCGCTGCTCCCAGGGGGGGAGATGGTTGTTGTCTTCGCCGGATCCGTAGGCGGATACTGTTGTCACGATGAAGTATCGTGAGTCTTCCGATCGATCGAGGATGATGACTGGGTGGCCTGTTGCATTGGGAGCAACGCGGCCGGTATCAAGGAGCTCGGTACGCTCGCTTTCCGTGAACTCGCTAGTTGGTTTGAGAAAGGCGATCTCACCAACCTGCCAGCGCGAGTTTGGGTGTTGTTGAAATCGCTGGTTGGTATTGCCTGAGGGCCCATTTACGGGAGCCATTGTATCTATGTGTCGGTATCTGGGTTCGATTTGTTAAATTATGATCATAAGGGGCCGAGCCAGCGGCTGAACAACGAAAAGGAATACTATAGGTAATGCAAGACGAGAGAAAAGAAAGAAAAGTGAATACCTGGCGAGATCTTAAGATATATATGGGACAGTAAAGTGCTCAATGGATATATGTGGCACGGGAAAGTATTCAATGAAGATGAATAACGGAAGAGATAACAATGTCTTTGACAGGAAGAAACAAAGACAATGGGGAAAGGATGTATGTTTATATGCTCGGAAGAAGAATAGGGAAATGTAAACAATGCTTAAATGAACTCTAATTTTTCTATTTTGAAATGTTGCCTACGGCCGCGTCCGCTTTTTTAAGTTTAGGAGAGATGCGTGTGCAAAAAGAGTACCGTTATGGCTAAGATTCTGTAGCTATTGCTAGTGGCCTATCGTAGATGGACGTTGATAGGCACACTAGGGGCTGGTAGGGGCTTATCCTTTGCCTCATCGATGATGATTTATTCAACTTTATTCTTGACCCTGGATTATGAGAAGAATTCAGTTTACTCATTCAGTGTCTACAGATAGTCCAACTGGGAGAATAAAGTGAATATTAAGTGATTGAATATCAAAGGATTATCTGGACACTATCATATCGCCTATGATATCGTATAGTACGAGATGCCAACATTCCTATGGATAAGATATAAATCACGCCGCGATTCTCAGTAACCCTCTACACCGCCACTACTAGATATTCGAGTCAATGAGAGATGGAATATAAGTGCCATACGGCCTATGAACAAAGAGACTGTTTTGTGTATATAGTAGGTGATACGTAAGAAGGTGTTTTAGGAACCTTCGCGCAACAACAATAGTCTATTACCTACCTAAAAGAAGAGCGTTCGTGACAATAAGGTGCCGTCCAGTTAACATCCTCCCAGATTTACAGCGTTTGGTTCGGGGATTCTGTGAAAGCGTCATGCTAGGTGAGCTCGTGGTGCCGGTCGCCATACGAATTGTTAGGTAAATAGAATACGAATTCTAGAAGTCTTGTTGATTGGGATTACAGCTATGTTTCTAGGTGACACATCAAGGCTGGGGGGTTGAATATGATGTTTGATAGAGGTAGGGACTTCCACGTACGACCACAGCCTCCAGAAAACTCGGGATCCCGTCCGCTCTCCCATAGATAAGCTGGAGAGCGCCAAATTAGTAGTTGGGTCGGTGACGACCAGCGAATCCTTGGTGTTGTACGTAGGAGACAGGTTTTTTTTGTACCTTATTTTGGTCACTCGTCAGTTAGCCCGCTGCTAGCAGTAAGTCGCAAACGTGTTTCTACATAAGAGCACCCATGTCTATTCATTCTAATTTTGGAAGTTTAATGATGCGCTCTCTAGGTATTCTTCTAGCTGCCCGTACAGCATATAGCGCGGTTACCCGGGGCAACCACCGACGGGACAACCGAAGCTAGACCTAGTGATTTAGGGTGAGCTAAACTTTAGTATAGGTAGACTAGTGGATCTTTTTGGTTGATAAGAACCTCTCTGGTTTACATACGATAGGTTAGGTATGCTGCTTCATGTGTTAGGAGATAAGGGGTTCTTTAATCTAGTGGGACATGTTGAGATTGCGAGTAAAGTGGTGCCGGTACTTATACCCAAATAAAATAAAACACACGCGCTTGCTCTCCAGCACAATATATAGCCATCAACCCACATGCTGTGAGATGCTTGCCGATGCTGGTTGTTTTAAGTGGACCATCTCAACTTGTTTTCCTTGAAGATTTGCGATATTGTGTGTAGTGCTAACGTATGAATTGTATTATCTCTTTCAGGGTTGAACAAACAATGATAAGTTGGTTTCTAATGCTACGTTATACAAACTGGCATTCTAACCACATACTAGGCACTGCCAAGGTTTCCCCGGAACTTGGAAGAGAGTTGGAAGAGAGCTGGAAGAGATTGTAGTATTCGAGATACTCTATGAAGTGGTGTGTCATATATCAAATGACCATGGTAAATATCTTAAAGTCTGTCAGAGGGATTAGTCACAGAGTGAATAGATAGGCAGCTACAGGTA
This sequence comes from Xylaria sp. Z21, assembly GCA_037356095.1. Taxonomy (NCBI): domain Eukaryota; kingdom Fungi; phylum Ascomycota; class Sordariomycetes; order Xylariales; family Xylariaceae; genus Xylaria; species Xylaria sp. Z21. Next base: position 130,299 of record JBAWJX010000006.1, on the reverse strand, counting down.
GGTAGAGGTGTAGTATAGAGCTCAATAGAGGTGCCAATTGATTCCTGAGCCTCTTAGGTCACTAGGGGGACCTGGTACTCATATATGTAGCCAGGTCCTAGGAAATATAACCACTCTACGGGTTGCCTATATAGTCACCTAGCAGATTTATACAATGAAAAAGGAGCTGTTAATTCGAAATATGCTTGCTAAACGGTCTTGCTATCTCTAAGTAAAGCTATAGGCTAAAAAACGCAGTGGCGTAAATAATAATGAATATTAAAGTAATAAGATAACTAAATATCGTGCTTAATAATGGCTAATAACCATTAATCTTTACTTCCGTAATAACTCATATCATTAAAAAAGCAAGGGGTACTTCATTAGATAGATCATAGTGAATGATGCTAACATGCTTCGTCGCAATTTAATTTTTCAGTGGATAATAAGCAATATTGTCACGGGGGTTCATCATAAAGTAAAGTTAAGCTATCGCAACTAGTAAGTGTAATATAGGGCCAAATATAGAGAGCAATTGATTTCTAAACCCCCTAGGTCCTTAAAAGTCTGAATGCATAGTTTTCTAACGTATGACCTGTAAAAACTAGGTATATGAGAATGCGAAAATGAACTGTAATTAGATAAATAGGCACTGCTGTATTGCCCACAGCTATACGGAACACGAATTCAAGCACCCATCTATTAGAAGCCATCATATCAAGAGGAGTAATAGCATGCCTTTGATTTCTCTGTCGGCTTATAGTCTTTGTATATGTATGTACAATTTCTAGGATCTTAATCACCACCCGTAATAACCCATGGTGGACCTCACGGCTAAAGTAGTAACAGGACGCCTCAAACTGAGCGCACATAAATACGCTTTATTAGCCGTTGACTCTAGTTCCAGCTAGATTCAGTTCCGGCAGTGCGTATCGGTGATTGGATAGGTAATTGGCTAGTTAGCCTTGAGGTGTTCTGGCTCTGCTTCGTCTGGCTCTGATTCCTTATCCACTATTTTAGTCCCTCTTAATATCTCCAAAGCATATGTGCAACTGCTGCAGGAAGCGTTCGTCAGAGCAGAGGAGGTAGTAGTGGTCCGGCCCGAGCATCCTTTGTTCATCCTAGCCTGTGGGCATTTTCGAGTTCTTTGAAAGGCCTCCCCAACTACCTCTCCACAGTATATGCAGATATTTAGCATCGCCCTTCCATAGCACATTGTTGCGTTGGGTTTTGTTCGTTTTCGATATCGACGATAGTTTTGGTGGTGTATTGGATTCTGGAGAATATGGGATTGTCTTGTGGGCGTTTAGCGCACTGTCTTCTTGGATCGTTCGGTAGTGTGGTGATGTGTGTAAGAATAGAATCGACCACTTATGACGATCAAGATGATTTTATACTCAACTATTCTATAATCAGGGAAACGATTAATCCTATCATATGCGTGTCTACTGGAGCCATGTGTATACGAAAGGCAAACCAAAACAAAACAGGTACGACATCACTGTATTACAAGGGGAGCAAGATGGTTTATGACGGATGGACATAAGACCCTGCTCCGAGGTTTCGATGTTAGTATTGGCGAAGTAGAAATTACACTGTTAAGTTGGAAGCCTGAGCCGGTAACCTGTAGGGCAAGAACAATCGGGTAGGGATGATGAATGCCTTGGTTGTACCTGTTTGCACCATCTTTCTACTCAATGTCCGGAAGGGCGCATCATACAACAACAGATCATAGGTCTACGCGGTCTATCTTTGAAACGGACGCCCTACTTCTCGCGTCGGTTGTATAAACTGGACTCTTATTCTAAAGAACAGGGACGTGGCTTGATGTAAGTATGAACAAGTGTTCATATTGCCTCGATGCTCGATCCTACACTTAGGGCTAGTTATGCCTAATAGTTGATAGAGCAGGGTATATCCCAACAATATAAACCCGTTGGAGAAATTCCTAATAATACAATGCGTCATGCAAGGCTCGAGTGCTGTTCTTTCTAAACATTTATAAAAGTTTAACTGTTGAGGAAACGGGCCATAGTTGGCCAATAAATAGCTAACTGGTCTTTTGTTTGAAGAAAACCAACGTTAGCATTTATGGTATTTTTAAATACAACGTTCATCAATTCAACACTGGCAACTCCTTTCAACCAGTCGCTCGGGTGTTTACTGAAACATCATACTGCCCTTAGTAAGTACTGGAAAAAAAATTTAAAATTGGACCTCGGCTTTCCACTTATGGCACACACGGCGCGTCTAATTGGTCGCCTATTTTCATGCTGCTATCTAACCGAAGCTCGGGGACTCGATCTGATATATTGATACCGCGAATTATGCAACAATCATCTACCAATACCTACCTATGCACAGTGTCTGGTACCTACCTATCTCGACCCCCACTCCACTATTCAGATACTAGGTATAGACCCCACCATCTGCTAACTAGTTAGGTAGACTCGAGTCTATACTCTAAGTATGTGCCTCATTTTACTCAGAACTTCCATTCGGTGACTGTGACCGTGGTTGTGGCCGTGACCGCGATTACACACCACGCCACGCCACAGCGAAGGACAGCAAACCACACTACCACGAGGACAAGATGGCGGAGACGACGACCCCGCGCCCGCGAATCCTGTACCCGGACTCCGGGCCCGAGCCGCCCTTCCCGCTGCGCATGGAGGGCGCCGTCATATCCGGCTTTGGGCGCGGGTCGAAGGAGCTCGGCATCCCGACCGCGAACCTGCCCGTCGACGCCGCCGCCACGCCGTGGATCGCAGAGGCGCGCTCGGGCGTGTACTTTGGGTGGGCGTCTCTCGCGCTGCCAGCAACACATCCAGACTCCTTCATCGCAAACAACACCACCGCCCCAACCACCACCTCCACCACCGCTACTACAACCACAACGCCGTTCCAGATATACCCCATGGTCATGTCGATTGGGTACAACCCCTTCTACAAGAACAGCGTGCGGTCCGCCGAGGTGCACGTGCTGCACTCGTTCGGCGCCGACTTCTACGACGCCCCCATGCGCCTGCTGATCCTGGGCTTCGTGCGCGACGAGAAGGACTATAGCGGCCTCGACGCCCTGGTGGAGGACATCCGCATCGACTGCGACGTCGCGCGGCAGAGCTTGGCCCGCGAGGCCTGGACCCCCGTCGAGGGCGTTGTCGGCGGTGGTAAGGGGACCTTCGACGGCTCGTGGCTCGTACGGTGAGGAAGAATAACAAGAAGAAGAGGAGGTAGAAGATAAACGGAAGCCGAGATGAGGGGGTTCATCCGCGGGGCAATCGCAGGGGGGACGAGTGCGGAACATGGACTACTGAATACCTAGGACCGTAGTGCTAGAGAGGCGGGTGTACATAGAGAACCAACCACAGTGCAGTCTAACGTCTTGGGCAGGAGACCACTGCTTGGAATGGATAGGTGGCATATATCTACGCTTTTAGGATGGAGTACAAAGACTTTAGGAGAGTGGCAGTTAGGATCAAGACTTGAATAGATTAGGGGTTAGAGTGCGGATTGCGCGGCGTTTAGGCAGGATAACATATAGCATATAGAGAACACGGAGTATCATATCGGCACTGCAAGACATTTGCGTATCATTTCAGTTTTTGAAATCATTGATCATGTTCTCATTTGTTCTATAGCAGAAGAGTATAATCGATGAAAGACTCGGGAAATACAGGCAATGATGACCAGCTCCCGTAAAACATGGGAGAAGGACTCTAAATATGTGAGCCCCATCCAAAACGCCGCCAATGCTTCATTGATATGAAAGCTACATCCCTAGGATATATAACGTATGTGGAAATCTATCAACAAAAAAGATGGAAAAACGTTGAAAGGTAGATTAGTCTGAGCTTATACTGCAAGCTGGTCTTGGTCACGATAGTAGCATGGCAGAAACTACGTCTCAATTAGCATCATGGCCCAAGCAAGGGTGAAGTGGCTTGGCAACCTACATTCATGACGATAAGCATGGGTATATCGAACACATCGCGTTTGATGGTCCAACAGAAAGTGCAGTCGATTTTGCCATCTCTCTCAAGTCTGGAGATGCCGTGCTCACTGTCAATCTTGGTCACCCTGTTGCTAAGAATGCCGTTCCGGGCTTTCTTCGGCGATTCTTCGCTGGCTAGCGCCTCGTTCATCTCCTTGGTTCGATACTTTAGCAGTCGGCATTTTCTAGTCATACGGCCGCGACTATCCCCAAAGGCTAATTGTGCAAAGTCTTCATAGAATTGTATGACACTGTCATCGTCCATAAATTCGGCAATGAAAACGGATTGTGTGGCGCCCTCTGAGGCCTTTATTGTGTCTGGCTGGATGGTCATCAACCTAGGCGTGGTTAATTCGGATTTGCTGGGCAGACTTCCCGACTCCGATCCAGATCGGCCGAGGTTGACGTTCAAGTTGGGTTCTTTGCCGAGGAGAATATTCTTGGTCCATCCAGTGAGAGCGATGAACTCTTTGTTAACAGCCGCTACTTCTCCCGTCCTTCGGCACACAATGGTCGGAGCAGAGCAATGTCCCATATAATCCTCATATTCGAACAGCGTGCGCTGAAGGCATTTTTCCATAAAAATTAGATCCTGCCTATTAAGGTTCTTGGTACATGCGATGAACGAGGGCCGGATACTAGCAAGGGACTTGGCGATGCGCAGGGTTTTATTGGGCGAGAATCTGCGTTGGACAAAAGCGACCAAGTTATGGAACCCAGTAAGGTACGGGTACGGTTCTTTGACGGTTTCATATATCGATGAAGGATCACGTCGTTTGGCTACTATAGACTGCGGACCTAGTTTCTCATGGGAATTGGAGTTGGCATGCTTAGCTTTTGGCCTCGGTGGCTGGGCGATCGGCTGTGAGCTGGCGGGCGTGTAGCTGCCAACGGTTGGTGATTTATCAAACCCATAATTTGTCGGCTGAGGGCTGGACGTATTGTCTGTGCCTGGACTAGCTAGGCTGCTAGGTGTCGGTCCGGCAGCCGCGACAGCGTAAGCGTGAGGTAGCCCGTGCTGCAGGTTGCCCTGAGAGTAGACGTTGTTTTGATCAACGTTCATGAAGTTGTCAATCAAACCCTGATCATAGAACTGGTTATATTGACTGGTTCCGTTGGAGAGCATAGCTGATGGACCGTATCCGACATCACCGTTGGAATGCGCTATGGCTTCTCGTGGTGGTGTCTCAGCAGCACCGGAGGACATATGGCCCAGCATGCTAAATTCGAGGGCACCATAGTGACTGCCGAAGTTCAACCCCTCAAGATCAAAATTGAAGATCGCGGGGTTGCTCGGATCGAACAAGGCCGGGGAAAATTGATTCGACATCTCCGCAGACACCTGGTGAACAGGAATGCCGTTCATATGTCTACCATTGGTTGAGGCTTGAAATCCGTTTGTGACGGGAGATTGCTGACTGCTAAAAGGTAAATTCTCTGGCATGGCCGTAACCGTGCTCTGCGCCCCGCTTGTGAATAGAGGGTAGCTTGCAGCATTCGCGCTTTGGGCGTAGTACGCCGGAGTTTCTGTGGTGCCGTTTGTGACTTGTCCGCCATTCGTCGACTTTGACCCGGAGTTGGGGTTGTAGTTCGGTCCTAAGACTGGGCGGAGGGCTTCCGGAGGGGCATCATGGAGATATTTTGCCTTCTTTCGTACTCCGTCCTCACAAGCGCCTTGAAGACCACGCTTAATGCATCTCATACAAGGACGCTCATCTCCTACGACGAAAGTGAGTACGGCTTCGGGATTGAAATGTGGACAATCTCGTTTGCATGAAGCGGAAATCGAATTCGTGGGGGTTAATGTGGGGGTGAGGGCAGAAGTAGGAAGAGGCTGCTGGAGTTATCGGCATTTACATGCGGAGGCTGAGACTTACCGCACGTCAGATGGGCCCGCTGACAGGCATAACAAGCACGTCTTGCTTTTTTACGCCGAGGGCGATGAGGGTCTTTAGGATCGTACTTCTTTTTACTCTCAGTAGAATTTTCAGTCCCAGCCTCAGGTGATGTGTGCTGGTCAAGCATCTTGTCGTTCTCGTCTTTGACACTATGGTGGTCGGTTTCGTCGGGCTCCATATCATTATCAGAAATGGCGTCCGAGACCTCAGTCCCGTTGGCTTGAACGTCTCCTGGCATTGTGTCTTAGTTTTATACAAGATTGCTCTGAGCCTGTTGTCCACGTAGCGAGACGTCCCAAGGCAAGCCCCGGTTTGGTTTTGGCGTAACCACACTTCCTTAGGAGCACGCAGCTCGCAAAGTCCTATGTCAATATTGCCGTTAAGCCCGGGGTAAAGTCACAACCAGGCTCTTGGGCCCCTCTATCTATTATCCCACCGCTCTTTGCGCGTTACTAAATTAATGAAGCCGGGGGTGAGGCCGCTAGCCAGTGACGACGGTTTCAGGCGAATGCGGGCCAATAATATAGACGAGGGCTGAATATCAAAATTGACAAACAGTATCGAACTATACTTGGCGTGTACGTGAGACGTAGACAGCTCGTGTGCAATGGTGCTGTACGCTTCCGCAGTGCAACGGCCCCCTTCAGCCCAAAGAAACCAAGAATACGCGGTTGAGGGGAAGGCTTTGACACGGGCGTCTGCTCGTATTCAGCGTCGACTAGCAGGGGAGACTCCCAATGAGCAAGTCCCCCGTGCCAAAGAGGCGCTTTTCGTACAACGGAAGCCGGACAACCTAGGAACCGACGAACAACTGGGCCCACGGCCTTAGTACAGATCGCGGGGGGGGTTCAGCAGAGCTTCCCCAGTAGGACCTACTGGGTGCTGCGGGAACGGGCCGGTGATGCGGAGGCGCAGAAGGGCTGTTCTCAGGGAGTCACGCGGCGACGGATAAGGCACTGGGGGGTTTGGCTGGGATGGTATGCGGGATGATCGATGCTCCTGCAGCTAGCCGGGCCTTCTGAAGCAGTTCGCATTGGGTGCTAACTAGACTAGACCGAAGAGGAGAGGAAGTAGAGCAGGCGGATGGGTTAACGGCGGCTCGGCTGGTTGACCTGGGACCTGATCGTCGTCCGAGATGCAGGCGGGTAGTAGGTGGTCGGCGACCTCGAGCACACGTACATGTAAATGTAAAAGCAAATATGTCTAGTCGTGCGTTGCCTGTGCCTACACAGGTATCCCGCTGGTATCTTACGGGTATTGCTATGGCAGTGCTATTGGTATCTGCTGGGTATCTGCTGGTATTCCTTGGTATCCTCCCTGGTCTGGTCTCTTAATGAGGATGAGCGGGCTGTGGGTGGAATCAACCACGGCGCAAGAGGAGGGAAATGCGACGGTGATGGGGTTTCACTGGGCACGCTGGAGAGGGCAGCACCGTGTGGACTGGACTGGCCACCTGAACAGAAGCTGCAGTTTTCTTTTCCTACTACGTGTGCATTCGGAAAGAGAAGCGATGGCTGCAATGGCCGTGTCTTCAGCGCTGGAAATGTACTGCAGAAGGGGGACCGTTTGAGGAATCAGACGGTCTAAGGAGCCTGAAGGGGCGCGAAGGGGCTGCCAGTGGTCGCAATGTCAGAAAGCCACAGGAGGCAAAAATTGAATAAACCGAAAGCGACGATGGCGGCTCAGGACGAAGTCAGCAGCCAGCCCGGAGCGGTATGAAAAGGCCGGCACGGGCGAATCAAGATGGACAACGAGTTCTTTTAAACCAATTGGAACAAGAGGTGGCGCAGGATGATGACCCTCATAGTCACCATAGACAAACAATCTCGCAGGTTCAACGCTGTTGAGTCAAAGTCGAATAATTTGCATCACAGGGCGAGAGATTGGGATTGGGAAGGATAGGTAGGTACTACTACGACGCAGCAGCGGTTATGCAGCTCCGGCCGCCGCTGAACGTGATGAGTGGACGAGTCGATGGAAGGTCCAGGTAGTGTAACGGGGGATAGGCGTTGGAGGGGGAGCTCGGGGGTCATGATTTGCGACTGACGATACAGCGCTGTACTTGGTCGGCTTTGTGGACAGCCGAACCAGCGCCCTCATTGGTCCGCCGCCCTTCCGACATTTTCGATTTTTGCAGGTGCTCTTTGTGAGCATCGAGCTCCATAGGGCCGAGCCGCGGGGTCTTCTTTCTCGCACCCCCACCGAGATTGCCCTCTAGGGGTTAGTTCCCCCTCCCAACGCCATGCCCAGCGCTCCCCCCAGAACATCCCTACCTACAGCATACATGTAGCACCTGGGCACCCTCCCAATCATCTACAACTGCATACATATTCGTCTAAGCACATGGACGGGATCCCCGATAGGTACCTAGGTAACAGGGCCGTGCCCGCCTGGAGCAGCCAGATACCTAGGTATGTGGGTTGCATCAACGGCCAGCCAGCTTGTTCAGCCCCGGTCAGGCACATGTTGCGAGGTGACGCCAAGCCTTTACGGGTGCGCCAAGTTAGCTACTCTCAGCTTCATAAGCACTATCTACCTGTGCCTAACATGTGCACACAGTGTTCTACGAAGACTGTACTGTCCGGAATACAGTACTTTACAACTGCCAAATACCTTACGTAGTTCAAGATCACGCGATCATCTCTTTTTCTCTGGGGATTTACGGTAGTCGAGTTGGTCCCTCTGGGGCAGCTGAAACGTACGTATTGATGTGAGCTTAGGTACCTACATACATACATATGTATCTCGACGCCAGACATCCAGGCAATGGGCATCTACAGCATATGCTATACATACCTATATGTAGGCAATACTTACCCCATACCTACCCCCTGACTTTGTGCTCCATGGAACATACATGTATGTATGTACGTTACTTCAGTAAGGTGGGTAAGTATGTACTAAGTGAGTGAACAGGCTGAGACTCAACATCAAGGTGCTTCAGGTTCCCTGGCATCAAGATGCGGGTATGTAATACGTTTACCCCCACCCGGCCATACCTCAACATACCTGGGGGTTTGCAGGTTTGTACTGACTTGGGGATTGACATTGAAATTTGTGTTGCCGATACATGGATGTACGCCCAATGCGGATTTCATGTGGGGTAACGGTAAGCACATATCAATATATACGTACATATATGTATATCAGGGTTCAATGTTTCTGTCTTGGGTAGATTATTACCGACATTTCTACTTTATTTATTGCTGCTGCTGCTCACCTGGTTTACAGCCCCTCACCCACGTTTTCCCACGGGGGACACCTCGCCCTCAGCTTGGTAAGAAGCCATACAGCATACATGATGTAGAAGTACTGTACCTGGGTAGGTATCTTGGGTGCTAAGGTAAGGAACCGCAACGCTTCGAACTGCTACAATACAATGTAGGTACCACTAATTGCCATATCTGCAGCAACCACCTAACCTACTTACATGCGACGACACACACGCACACTCTGCTGTACATACAATTACTGCATGTGTATAACACGACTTTTGCACCAAAATAGATGCCAAGAGTAGCGGGCGAATTCTGGCCGTTCGTTACTCCACATTATTCCCATCGTGTTTCCAGCGCTGGAGTAAGGCATGAGCGAGAGATGACGAGATGACGCTCATCCTCCTCCTGCCGCTCGGTCATACCTCGTTCGCCCTCGTCGTTCTCGCTCCGGACTTACTGAGAGCGGGCATGCTCTCCAACACGGCACTTTTGCTTGCTCCACTGATGCTCCCCCTGTTGACCAGCTTGAGTAAGTGAGTGACCAAGCGAGGCCTGCCCCCCCCGGCGCAAATCAAGGCCCTCTCCAAAACAGACCACGGTAGACCTGAGTCTGACCTATGGCAGACCGATGTGCGCTGGGTAATTGCTTGCTTGCGTATGCAACCAGCGGCTCGAGCCGCAACATCAACACTAGGCAGCGGACCGCGATTGTCAAATCAAGCTTTCCCACCTGGTCTGCCGAACTTTCCACGCTGTTCGACGATGCAACGCAATCTAAAACACCCCTCGCCTTCCCCATCTGTCCTCCATGCTACCTTGCCCCAATTCACCGTCTTCTCAGCTTCGATATACGTCTAGTTTCTGCTGTCGCCATTTGACGGAGGCCTCGAATCCGGTTCCAGAGCCCGACCATCCGGGAAAGTGGTGAACCAGCCAACAGCTGCCGTGCTGGTCATGCTGGCCAATTTCAATGTGTTGTGTTATGCTCCCTAAAGAGATAATTTGCGGGCTATTATTATTATTATTATTTTATTATTTATTTTATTCCCCTACCCTCCCCTCTTCGTGGCGTGCGGTTGATACAGACCAGGGCCGACCTTGCCCCCGTCCTTGTGTTGTACCTGAAGATCTTCGCTGCAACCATCCTTCATTGACTAAGCCGGCGATTTTTATTTACGTGTTCCAACATGCTCAATCGTAGGGTAATTCTCACCGATCGTTGTTGCAGCATCCCTGTTTTCATTTCTGTGGCTAGGTGGATCATCGTCGACGTTTTAAGCATTAGCCAAGATGAACTGATCATCTACGCTATCTCTTGGTCTTCGTTTTTCTATACTGCCTGTAACCTACATGTGGTCGACCGCCGTTAACATGCAGCGCCAAGTACGTTCCTGGGTAGATACCTACCTAGGTAGGTAGGTGGGTAGGCTGGTAGGCTGGCACTTACACGTAAACTCCCACGTCGAGATATGTACGTCACCAATCTCGAAGTGATCGATTGCTGAACAAGCGTATATTCGTTCATTCGTTATCTAGCCAAGAGATCGTCCTTTCGACTTGGGGCACGTTACTCTCTCTATCAGATATGAAGACTCACCTACACCAAAACCAGCATCCGAGCGTAAGGCCCCCCAACTCCAACAGGCATCCCCAGCCAACGCTCGACTCGCCTTCTTTTGGAGAAGGCCGCGCTGGTTGGCTCATCTTCCAGGGCGGTTGGCCGCATTCGGAGTAGCCATGTTGTCCAGCACATTACATAGATAGCCAACCAATACTCGAGAATTTTGTGGCACACAGCACAGACTATAGGCATTGCCAACTTCATTGTGCAGTGATGGTGATGGCGATGAGAAACCTTTACAATGGTTTATGATATTACGTACGCATTGTCCTCCTGACACAGCACGTTCATTGCCTTCTTGTCTTACTACAATGCTCGAATTTGTAATTCAAAAACTCTGCAGCCAGCTTAACTCACAAGACGAGCCTAGTACGACCCTGGAATGGTCTTCTCCGAATGCATTCCGGCTCAAACCATTCCCTGAAGGTCTACCGCACGGGCTGCACTACTGCAGTCATTACGACGCAGCCCCGTCTACCCGTTGCCAGTGTCCGATGTTGTGTAACACTCTGATGTCAACTACTCATTGCGACCACGGTGCCTAATAATACGCAACATTTAGGTTGATCTACCGAGCAGTGCGCTCGCTGATCGGGGGGTTAACGGGGAGTATACAAATCCGCTACATTCTGTTCGAGTCTCCAGAATTACTAACGAACCGCCGTATCTAGTTAAAATATTAGTAACCGACCCCGGGGCTTATTCATAGCCGCATTTCGGAAGCGAACCGTTGAAATACAATTTGTAGGTAGGACTAAATAAGTTCGCATCTGAGACAGTGCCATGTCTTACCGGATTCTGTTGTATTGCTTTCAACTGGTGGCCCCCCAACACCCCTCCACACTTTTTTCTACGGCACTTGACCGCAGATGCTGGACCACCTCGACCACTCGGAGAAATTCTTGATGATTTCGAAGTAATCCTCGACCATGACTGGAGTAAAAGCAACCCACCTAATAAAGCAACCACCCTTAATTAATTCTGACATACTGGTCCATGGTTATTGGTGGAAAGGAATTCGTATATCAGGTCTTGCTAGGCCTACCTCTAACAATACTTTCGTTGCAACTAGCATAGTGAAAGCTTCTCATAAGAATATATGTTAATATATGATACTTTATTTACGGACTCATTTGCAGTCTGAAGCATGGAGTAGAGAAATTGGTAGCTGTAGTTTAATAGAATGAAAGGAGAAAGTCACAATGTTTCATTCTAATCGGCTGGCGGGCAACATCCGCTAGGCCGCAAACTGATATTTATTTGTGCATTTTGAGCATATTTCACGGGCACTCCGTCTTTCTCTAGATAATGCCTACATTAGCTGTACAAAACTTACATGTGATTGTTAGGTATTTTCTCTTGATATGGCTGGTTCGACTTTCAAGTAATGGTGGAAGAACCTCAGCCAACCGTTTAACACACCAATGCAGTATAGAGATACTAAGAACCAACGTGGTTGGTTTCTTCGAGTCTAGCGGTCAAGAGCTGGAGTATCATGGTGTGCATATTGTTGAATATCGAGCATCTGTTGGTCCAGGAGGCGCGTTGCTCATCTTACCTTGCAGTCTTACGCACATGGCGTGAGGTTTCCATTTACGGGACAACTGCATTCGAGTATAACTACTTAAAATGACTACGTAAGCACTTAAATATTAATTAACGGCCTCACATATGACTTCGCTGACATGGAAAGGACATTGCATTAGCGACAACGCCTCCTACAGAGTCGTTGTAAAGGATACCGTATCTCGCCAACCAATGACTATCCTGATGACTTGATGGTTACAATGGGCCCAAGTTGATCTTTTTCCATCTGTTGCTCGAGATCATGCAAGCCCGTATCCAGCTCTGATCTCTACGAAACTACAACCGGGCGCACCTCATGTGCCTGGGTCAGGGTACGCAAAACTACAAGGATTTGATCTCGACAACCTCGCAGATCACGATGCTAAGAGGCGCGAAGCCCTCGTATCAGGAACAGCTTCCCCTGTTGCGGGCTACGAATGGACAAGGGATGGCGTGTTTTTCTGTCCCCTATTCCCCCGTCTTAGATCTCGTGTGCTCTCCTTTCTCATAGGATCGGCTTGCCTAGCCGATCGACAAAGCAGAAAGCAACGCAGATTTCGGGTATCGGACGCCGCCCTGATGCGTGAGGGATTCCATCGAATCGATCTTGCACGAGGGGGGCTTCGGATTTCGCGTCAGAGCTCCCTCCTTCCAACCTGATATTACCTCTTACCCATGGGCTTTTCCAGGTTTGCCGCCACAAGACGTGGGTAGGGGAGATAAATTATATTGCAGTCCTTCAATGTATGTATTATGCACGAAATGTACGTATATATGTATGTATGTGTATTCAGATGTAAGCACGTATATGTATGTAATTGCTTCGCATAGAGAAGAGAAGTCGGTGAGCCTCGTTAGGCGCGCTTGGGATTTGCCACCGCCGTAGCATGCGTCGCGCGCGCTACCCAAGTTTCGATACGTGTGGTTGAATTGAGTGATCGTGCAGGTCCCAGCCTGCAGCAGCAGCACATCTTGACCCAGTCTTGTCGCGCCGGGTAAGGCCATCATCACATCACAGTACATTAGTCAGGTACCAATGAACCAGGCCTTTCACAGGCGAGGTTTCGGCCCCCATAGCATATACATAAATACATACACCATCCCATCCCATACGTACGTACATACGTATAGACGTACGTCACAGCCTGCGTCGTTTTTTCTTTTCAGATACCGTATTAAGCACTTGGCACTTTCCTATCTCGCGCTTCAGCCGCATCGCATCATACCGCACCGCACTGCACCGCACCGTCCTCGTTCGACGTTTTGGCGAGAAACAGAAAAGAAGATTCGCTGGCGCGGGTTGGGCCCCCGGCCGGCGCTGTCCAACCTCGTGTTCTGGCTTCTTGCATCGCCCAATGATCTACGGCACATGGGTTACATCTCTCGACATTTACGGCCCTTTCAGCCAGCCTTTGAGAGACTCAGACAGTCATTCTCCCAGAGCACAGCAGGCACACACACCCCCCGGCCGGCCAACCAGATCGGCCAACCAAGGACCGGTCTGCTGTGAAACCCCCCGGCTCAATTTCTTTTTGGGCTTCCCTTCCCCATCCCTGGCCTTGAGGAGCTGACTGACTAAGTCGATTAACGCGGCGGCGATCGCGAGCGGATTTTAAAAAGGAATTGAGGGCCTAGGAATGCCGAGATGTGGTAGTGTCATCGCAATCATACGCTGGGTTACATCGGGAGGCTTGGAACCGCTCAACGGTAGCCGGGGCTGGAATGCTGATACGGCGCCGGCTTCGATGTCGTATCCTTGGCACTTTTTCAGTTATGGCTCATTGATCCCTTAAATCATGGCGCGCAGTTCGACTAAGCCTCGTACGATACGTGACGTGGTATTTGTGGATATGAGCGGACTGCGGAGAGAAGTCTCCTTGAGCCTCAAAGTCCTGCATAACATCTAGACTCCGCTAGATGCGGCGGGTTGACCGCTCTTAGGATAATTGTGGTCTTGCTTAGTATCTGGATGGGTTTCCTCTCGTGTGGACGTTTCGAACTTGGGATCTACGAACGCTGACGCGGGTCATATTTCGTTCCGTTCAGGAGAACTCAGGGTGCTAATATGTTGTATTGTCTCATGGCTGCCTCAATAATCATGATATTACGTGCTTCGTATGCTAGATGTCGAAAGATAACTCTATTCGCTCCTCGTGTGTTGGGGGGGACTCCTCTTCGACCTCCTGAAATTCGCTCGCCAAAACATTTGCTTCGTAACCAGAACCAGCCACCAAATATGCACCAATACAAACGCCAACCTTGTGAAAGACAATATGGCCCCAGGAAAGCCATGTAAGCAGCTAGTTTATAGACAGTAGAAATCTTTCATCTAAAATGCGTAATTCATATCGGGCTTAATATGTCTCAGCAAGCCCTGAGAAATTGGGCACGTCTGAATCACAATTGAAGTTCCGATCGTATGCCTTTGCAGGTAGGATGCCGGCCGCCAGGCCCTGACGATAACTCCATTGGGGAGCGGACTCGGTGTCCCAAGTCCAGTACCACCAGCCGTAGCCTTTTTCGAACGAGGTCATCTGGGCCTCGGCGAACATGAGAAGGAACTGTTTGTAGGTATTGCTGTAGCCACTGGCGGCGGCGTTTGCGCCGTCGCATGAGCAACTCGAGTCCAATGTTGGACACATGGGCGTCAGGGCCTGTGTGGACGAGTTGCCTGAGTCGTATGTGCCCGTCCACCGATTGCCCCAGCCGACGTTGGTCAAGTACTCGGTGCAGTCCGTGTCAGCCTGAGACCATTCAGCAAACATCGTCGGCCCGTATCCCGTTGATGTGTCCAGCGACTGCTCCGTCTGCGCCGTCCAATCGGTACACGCGTACTGGACCTTCTCCTGGTGCGTGAACTTGATGAGATCGTTGTTAAAGATGACATACTGGTGGACATCTAGGATCAATGTCGGGTATCCAGTCAACAGTCCTTGCCAGTTCGCAAGTCCCATAAACCCATCCCCAAACACGACATTCGGCCACGTGAGCCCGTTAGCGCGTATTATTTTATACGCTTGTTCCGTCCATGACACCACGGCACTGGCGGACAGCTTCACCATCTGCGGTTCGTTGGCTAGGCCGTAGAACGTAAGTATGTTTTTGTACCGGTCCTGTGCGAAGAACTTGGATAGGCGGTCGTGTACGTCGAGAGATCGTTGCGCGTTTAGTTCCCCGTTGGTTCCATTTAACCAGCCAATGGGGCCTTGTCGCCCACTATGGTTCCAGCCATTCTGTGATCCAGGAAGTCCATGTAGATCGAGATTTACGCGTAATCCGTATTTACGCGCCCACTCGATGCCACGTAGGAGATACCGCCACGATATTCGGAATAGGTACGGGTCGTTATCATACGTCTGCACCGCCCAGTAGCTAAAGGGGATGCGAACGTGGTCAAGCCCTGCCGCCTGTATCTCTTTGAAAGTCTGCTCCGTTACGAAGGTGGCGTAATGCTTCTCAATCGTCGAGGCTGTCGTCTTTGGCCCGAGGTAAGTGCTTAGCGTCCACTCGTCTATGATGCCTAGTCTACTATCGTAGTTGAAGAGAGATGGCGTAATAAAAGGCTCCAACGACAGCCAACCGCCGAGGTTGACACCGCGTGCCGGAGTCTTAGAGTAATCGCCCCAGGCCTTGTTAAGAGCTGGGACTTTGTTGTTCGCTTGTGCGGAATCATCCCAAGCTGTAAACAGTCCCATGACCGGTAGGTCACCGACCGTCTCGTTTGTGTAAGTGGTGTTGAGGTCTGTGGTATCGTACCACGTGAAAGGGTCGAGATATGATCCTCGAGCAGCTGTTGGTACGCTATCTTCATCGATGCCACTAGAACCCGATGACCCAGATGTCTTAGAAGCGTTCTTCTTGCTCACGACCACAGCAACTACTATAATAATAATGAGCACGACGAGGCCAACTCCCGCTGCGATCCCTGTGCACGCAGTCAGTTGTGAGGCTTAAGGATGTTACTATACAAACTAACATCTCTTCTTCTTCTTGTTCCATTTTGGAGGACTGTAATGCATCGATTTCTCGTGCTCAATGCTGTTGTAACTGCTATGTTTACTCCCAATGCCACCTCGTATTTCGGGGGTTGATCTGCCTTCCTCGGCGATGGCGCCACTGACGATTCTCCTTTTCCTCCTTCGATGGCGCCTCCTTTCTTGTTCTAAGTTTGGGTACTCTTCGTCATTGTCGTCATCGAAGTCGGGTTCTGCGTGAGCACGGGTCCGTCTTGGGCGTCTCGGTGACTCGAGCTCTCTTTCTGACTCTGAATGCTCATTCCGCCGTCGCCGTGTTCTCCGTGGAGGATCGTATTCTCTGTCTAAACCTCTGTCTTCGTAATCCCTCTCCCGTTCAGCTCGTGGCGATTCATATTCTGGTTCGACGATCTCGTATTCGTCGCGCCGTGGTTGATGTTTCCTTCGCTTTCGTTCGGGCTTTCGGGCTTGTGACGGTTCTGGAATATGGCCCCTGGTGTTTAGTTCGTTGAGTTGCGCCAGAGCATCCATGGAAAGCGCCTGCTTCGAGCGGCTGCCCGAGCCTTCAGAGGTGGATGCGGTGCCATGACCTCGGGATTTCCGTCTCTCATGGCGCTTCCTATGCGCATCGGACCCTCTACGACGACGCTCTCTCGAGTCACGATCGTCGGGGGGTGCCATGCTACCAGCGGAATGTGAATTGACAGGTTATTTATTAAGCGGCCGCGAGGAATGTCCTCAGAACGCAACGTTTAATCTATTCTTGGAGGGATTCGAAAGAGGATGTCTTGGCATCTGCACTCGACAGAGACAGACGGGAACTTGCAGGTCCCGCAAATGCAAGACATCCTGGGAATTACCGCCACTGTCCAAGTTGTTGACCGGGCAACAATCTGCCCCATTTATTATAGGTATCAATCCCGTCACAACTCAACTGGGTCCCGCAATACAGATCTTAGCGGGGTTGCTTAGCTATGCCTCGCTAACTCGCCCGCCCGGGCCAGACACTTTAGGTACTTACCTACTTACCTAGGCAGTCAAACGGAATGCCGCAACTAAGCGAGCTTCCCCGGCTTATGGCTTAATGGCTTATGACGATGAGGAACTGAGTGTCCTCCATTCTTCGTAGATTGTTCTCTTCTCTGTAACTCTACCTATCATCAATTGGCTGCCGATGGTGGGAATTACCGATGAGCCTCATTCGCTATGAAGAACCGTCTTTTGCTTCGATCGCTAAATGGGACGCTGGCGTCCTTGTCTTCGCGGCCTCCAAGTGTAGCGGCGATTGTAAGCAACCGACATTATTCAACACACCCACCAAATGCACGACTGAACCTCCCCACTGATTACTCTACGACACCCTTATTGGCACATAGCCCACAGACGGCATTGAAGAGTCCAGAGCTCCCGCCCGAGGTCAAGAATGGCACAACGAAGCGAATGAACTTATTCCAGGCGGTCAACGACGCCTTGGCTACTGCGCTTGTAGAAGACGAGAATGTGCTCATCTTTGGCGAAGATGTCGCCTTTGGTGGCGTCTTTCGCTGTACCATGAAACTTGCGGAGGACTTTGGGGCGGACCGTGTATTTAATACACCACTCACGGAACAAGGCATCATGGGTTTCGGTATTGGCCTGGCCGCCGAGGGCATGCGCCCGGTTGCGGAGATTCAGTTTGCAGACTACGTCTTTCCCGCGTTCGACCAGCTCGTAAACGAGGCGGCGAAATATAGATATCGCGAGGGGAAGACGGGCCGAAGCGTGGGTGGCTTAACAGTTAGAATGCCTTGCGGCGGCGTTGGACACGGAGCTTTATATCACTCTCAATCACCTGAGAGTCTCTTCACACACGTACCCGGCTTGCGAGTCATCATGCCTAGGTCGCCGCTGCAAGCGAAGGGTCTTTTGTTGTCTGCAATCCGCAGCAACGATCCGTGCATCTTCATGGAGCCTAAGATCCTATATAGAGCAGCGGTAGAGCAAGTGCCGACCAGTCCGTACACATTACCGCTCTCCAAGGCGGAGGTACTAAAAGAGGGAGAAAACGTGACTATTATATCATATGGTCAACCCCTATACACTTGTCAGGCAGCTCTCCAGAAAGCAGAGCAGGATCTGGGCATCTCTGTCGAGCTCATCGATCTGCGAACAGTATACCCCTGGGATCGAGAAACCGTGTTCAAGAGTGTCCGGAAAACAGGGAGATGCATGGTTGTGCACGAATCTATGATCAACGCCGGCATAGGAGCTGAGGTATCGGCGGCGATCCATGGCGATGCGGAAACGTTCCTGCGACTTGAAGCACCCGTAACTCGAGTCGCAGGCTGGAGTATACATATGCCGCTGATGTTCGAGAAGTTCAACATCCCTGATGTTGCTAGTAAGTTGCGACTCAATGCGAGACGAAATATTCTGGCTCGGCTGACAGTTCTATAGGGATTTATGATGGCATCAAGAAATTGGCGGAGTATTAGATCCGGTGGTGCTTGTATTGCGGGAGGTGGGTATCTTCGTGCATGTTTAAACGCCTCATAGCGAATTCATTGATGGGTAGCGAAATAATCATTGGCTGGCATATTTTGGCACGAGAAAGCGTTTCAACATGTTATCATCAGAGTACCTGTAGTAAAGAGGAAGAATAAAGTCGAAATAAAGAGAATTTACTTACCCAGTAGTACCTGAGGTAGGTAGGTATCTAGCTCTGAGCTACGTACCCGTAAGCTATTGTAGCTGTGGGTCTAATTGGGTCGTTAGATCGCCCGCCTTTTGCCCCGCGTTCGTTGTTTCAGTAAACCGGTACCTGGTATGACAGACAACCTTCCTACCTCGACATACATTCCCCCTTTAAACTTCCCTGAGCGCCGCTCAATCGAACACCAGACGAATCCCCAGACGGGAAAACCACTACACTCGCGCATTCGTGGTTGGAGTGCTGTCGAGAGTTGCGACCCAAGATGGCTTCCTCACTGGCCACCATTGAGTCCTTTGTGGAGGGCGCACCACCGGGAGAGGTAGGAAACAGCTTGCGCCACCGGTACCACACATTTGTACAGCTTGGAAGCTAAATAAGAATCAGTTGGCAGATGTGATAAATGGTATGCGAAATCCCCGGACCGAGACTGAAGCTACCGACCGTTTCTTACGCAGCCGTACAGACATCAAGACCTTAACCATCAATGAACCCTCGCTAGTTTCCGAACTGGGGCCAGCGTTTGAAAAATACAACGAAGAGCAATTTGCCACGGTCAAATTGCCTGGTAGTAGTCAGCAGGTTATCATAAGTTCTCACAACTCCCTTGGTGGTGGTCGATATTTCGATGTTGAGAGCTCGTCAAGCTTCGCCTTTGATCACGCTACGCAGGTTCGACTCAGTCTATTGCATCTCCAGTTCTCGATAGTAACACCCTAGCAGAAAGCGAGCGAGGTTCAGAGCTACGGTTTGGAGGGTGCGCAAGTAGATTTGGTGTATGTTGTGACTCGATTACGACGCTACCAGTTTTAGGGGAGTTGACACTGGCTACAGGAAATCAACACTAAAGAGCTTGTCAACATACATCCAGGAGCATTATCCAAGCGCCTCGTACGGCGTATACCCTACCGAAAACGATACGAAGGTTGCCATCATTATTGTGGCAAATAAATACAGCCCGAATAACTTCTGGTATGGCTTCATAACTGCGAGACGAACCGGGGGATAGTAGCTTATAGTGGATGAAACTAGGAACGGACGATGGCGATCCCTATACATTTTCGACCCTTCGTCAGGGAGCCTAGAGGGTAGCATTAAGGTTGACGTGCACTACTACGAAGACGGCAACGTGCGTCTGTTGACCAACAAACCTATTACCGCCTCTGTATCTTCTGGCACAGGTGCCGGCATCTGTAAAGAGATTGCGGCAGGCGAGAGAAAATATCAAGAAGAGCTGAACAGGGGCTTCACGAATCTTAGCGAGGGTGCCTTCAAGAGCTTGCGCAGGCAGCTTCCCGTAACGAGGCAAAAGATTGAATGGGACAGGGTGACTAGCTACCGGGTAGGGCAAGACATTGGAGGTGGTAGTTCGAGAAGATGAGTTGGTTTAGCGAAGAAATGTTCAGTGTCGTCATGTGCGTGCTTGACACTTTGCGCTTGACGGATATCGTTGCTGCGAATAACGGAGAATGTGCGATGAGATAGATAAAGAGTGTTTATGTTGATTTTCGGAGTCCCCCATCCTTCACCCATAAGGAGGGCCCTGCTACCTGCGGAGTACCGGATTCGTGCGGATCCGATCGGGTTGGAACTATAAGCTCTCGAGTCTTGGCTGTGTGAGATATCGTACAAGAAGTTGGGTTGAACAAAAGGCTAACCGCCTGTCTTTAATTACCTGCGGAGTGAGGCATACAGAGATACAGACGTATCCATAATCCGAAAGAGCGTAGAAGAGGGCGGATCAATTTATTCTATTCGTATTCGGTCTGCACGCGTACAGAACATATTGAAGGGGAGGGATTATGGTTGGGATGGTGCCTGTCCCCAGTTCTGGGATTGGGATCTAAGTTGCATTCGCTCGGGACACCGGTGGTGCGGGTGCTACCTCTTTGTACAAGTTATGCAATTTTAAGCAATCACCTCATGCTTACTGTAGAGAGGAATTACCTCCATACATATAGTAGGTACCTGGTAGTATTATCGCCGGCATCTCTTTGTATTTATACGATATACCAGGCGGGTAACCGTCTACCGCGCTCCGTATATATGTACGTAATCCTCAGCAGATTGACAATTGATCGGGAATCAAGGGTCCAAGTGCTTAAAATACATAGGTACTACCTATCTGAGCCAGCAGCGATAACAGAGTTTGGGTTCGGGGGCTTCCATTTTAGCCCGGTCCCGCAAAAGCTGATGGTTTCTGGTCAGTGGAAGAAGAGCAATGAACAATTACGGTGCTTCTGATTCGCTGCAGCTGCATCAGGCCACCTTGGGATTGGGTGCCGGCCGGCCGCGCTAGCGTCTCACTGGCTCAAGCAGCTATTCTGCGGGGACAGCGGGGATTTTCACTAGTACTCAGTCCCATTAGATACCTAGACAGATACCTAGGTAGGCACGGTAGTGGAAAGAATAATTTGGAACTTGTCCACTAGCACCAGCGAACGCCGCCCGCCGGCCTATGGCCTGTGAACACCGACAGCTGACCGACTATCAACTTGTGCAATCTCACCAGCATCTCTGCTTTTCTCTTCTTACCTACCTTACCTATTTCCACATCCCACCTCGCTCATTTCCACCTGCCACGTCTTTTTCCCCGCGGCCGATATAGATCGAATATCTATCTGTCTCCGTTCTTGATTTTATATCCCCCCAATCGCTAAAATGGCTGACAAGGAGTTCACCTACCAAGACGTTGCAGAGCACAACACCAAGAAGGACCTTTTTGTTGTTATCCACGATAAGGTCTACGATACCACCAAATTCATCGATGAGCATCCGTAAGTGCACTGCGTCGCTCGCCCAATTCACCCCTGTCGATGCCTCGGACGGTGCTCCTGAGCTCCGGCGCGACCGTATCCATTCTTTCTTTGCCATTGGGTTCCCCGAATCCCCCTTCGGAGGGTGCAATTGAGCTGAGCTGACTCTCCGACTCCTTCTACAGCGGTGGTGAGGAGGTGTTGCTAGATGTTGGTGGTCAGGATGCGACTGAGGCCTTCGAGGATGTCGGACACAGTGACGAGGCCAGGGAAACCCTCGAAAAGTACTACGTCGGCATTGTGAAGCGCAAGGTGAGTTTCTAATCCCCGATCGCCGATCGCCCTCGGTATTCGTCTCCTCTTGTCAGCCTGCTAACGAGCGCTATCCCAGCCCGGCGACCCCGCACCTAAGGCCACCGTATCAGCCGTCTCCCCTCCGGCCGACACAAGCGGTGCCGGTCTAGGCACTGCTCTGTACGCTTTCGTCTTCATCGGTGGTCTCGCCGCCTACTTTGGCTACCAATACCTACAGAGCCAGGAGACCAAGGCTTAAAAATAGCGAGTGACTCTGTTTTACGATCAATGACCGAGATGGCCGGTGCTGCCGAGGAGCCAAAGGAAATAAACCCTCTGAGCAGAGAGGCATACCAAAGCATGCGGTTGATATGATGATGGCGATATATTTCCCCTACCTGACATATAACTTCTACCGATTCGTAATAGATCAAAGCGCATGGTTCGACCTCGTCGTCGTTTTCTAACTGGATTGACTCTCGTAGAACAAATCAGAATTTGTTCACTAGAGAGCAGAGGTTTTATAGACAATAGCAACAGCCGTGCCAATTCTATTTTATTCCTCGAGCTAACGTCCTGAATTTGCCCCAAAGTGAAACATGTGCTAGGTAGTAGGTATGTTTCTTAGTCTGAAGGTTGGGTTACTTGGAGATGGCACTGAGGGGCTGCCAAAGAATATATTACGAATCTCCGCGTAAACGCCTGAGACAGCATGAGACCGAATTCCCTTCTACGATGGCTCATCAATACCTTACATTCTCATAGCTAGAGATGCTTATACTATGTAAGTGCTCAGTGCACCTAGTCTAGGGTCTCGGCTGCTGGCAGATCATAGATGAGACCATACCCAGTGGGCACATCCGATGCGCCATGATTGGTACCTGGTCTTAAATTTAGATTGGAACCCTAGCACCCGAATAGACCAGTGTCCCCCTCGTAGACAAGTATCGCACCTGAGCTATTCTTTTAGTCCGAACCTAGACTGAGTTTATCTTGACCCGACTTTGCTCAAAATAATTGCATAACACGCAGACCGCAACGAACAGAAAACAACTAGTTACAGCTTTCCGCTTGGACGGCAGCTGTAACCAATGCGACGCTTTCCTCTCCAATTAGCTAACTCCCTTTTCTCTCACAAAGTAAATCTCATTTAACCCGCACTCAATTATCATTGTCCTTACACTAGATCTGTCGACGGGCAGGTTTCATTACTAGCAACTGATTCGCAGTAGATTGAGGCAAGCCTAGCCTCGATGTGAGAAGGGTTCATCGCATATCCGGAAGAAATTAATAGGTGGGACAATATGATGTGGCTATATCGGCGGTGGCTTTATGTACCTACCTGCACAAATGTCTGCTAAACCCAAGAAGTTCTTACCAAAATTTAAAATTATTGTTAGGGCTTCAAGCATTGAGCCTCACAGCGCAGAATGCTAGTCGGGCAAAATGCTTCTCACTTTTTATAATAGCCGAAATCTGGGTGAGTTCTAAGTCAAGTGCTTAGTAATAACAAATAGTGAATCTTTGCTAAACTCAGTCCTACAGATTAACTCTTTGACTTGGAACTGTCTGCTTGATTTGAAATGAATTATCTAATTGGTTGCCGGGTGGCATATAAACAAACGGCTGTATTCATGACACGGAAGTCTCCATAAAGGTAACTTTTGGACCTGGATATGTATAGCTTTGCTTATTCACGATGATCGCTTCACATATCTACATTTAGACTTGAAATCAACTTGAGTTGTCTCTGCTCGCCATTACATAGACATATTTCAAATCACTACCGAGGCTTAGACATGAAAACATATTGCATAGATTCAACCCAGATTCAAGGTGGATTAATAAGTTGCTCTAGAACCACTCGTTGTAGTTAACCCCTCGCAGTCGATGCCATGTCAATTTCCATTACCAATATCCGTCTACCTTCCAAAATGGTAACTGTGGTATAAATTTTAAATACGGCTGCCCTTTCCTTGGCCGTTAATTATAAACGTTTTAAGGACAATTTCCCTCTGCATATGTTATTCAAGTTCCTGCGTAGGAATTACCAAATGCCCTTTGTACACGAGCCACCTGACTTATAAGATGGATCAAGTGGGGGCAAGCGTGCTAATCCTGATGTGGTAAAAGTCGTAAATTTTAGAGCCTGGTCTAGTGCGTAAGCCACACCGACCCCGCCACAGGCCCCG
This sequence comes from Xylaria sp. Z21, assembly GCA_037356095.1. NCBI lineage: Eukaryota > Fungi > Ascomycota > Sordariomycetes > Xylariales > Xylariaceae > Xylaria > Xylaria sp. Z21. Next base: position 106,118 of record JBAWJX010000006.1, on the reverse strand, counting down.
CCACGAACACTAACCCAGGCCGGACTGGTCAACAAGGACAGGACAATAGTTAACTAGTGGACCCAATCTATCTACCCTTACCTTTTTCAGCCTTGCTTTTAGATCGATACGTCAATCCTCCTTCTTTCATCCTCTGTCGTCTCTCGACAAGAACGATCCCCAACATCTCTGCATCAATTACTCGCCTTATACTGCAACGATGTCTTCGCTCGCGTCATCCAAACTTAATAACAACGGCAAGCGACTGGCGCCGCCGTCGCCAGCGCCCGGCTCGAATACCTCGCCGACCAAATCCGCCTCCGGCACGCCCTCGTCGGCATCCAAGCGGCAGAAGCGCGACAATGTCAGCAGCATCAGAGACCGCGCCTCGCCGACTCCCACGCCCGCGGCGGCCGCCGCAGCCGCCAAAGCGACGGACTTCGGCACGCACATGATGACGCAGTTGACGTACGTGGTCGACTTTCTCAAGGCGAAGCGCGCGCCGAAGACGCTGCAGGAAGTGCTGGATCACCTGACGCTGCACAACCTGCCCGAGCACCAGCAGAAAATATTCGTGAACCTCATGCACAAGCACTCGCGCATCGACCACATCCCCGCGCCGAAGAATGCCAAGGGCGACCAACCCGCCTGGCGCACCGGAAAGTACCAGTTCAAGGCCAAGATCCCGGGCGTGCACGACAAGATCACGCTGCTCGCGCACCTGCAGCAGAAGACCGACGCCTCATCGTTGAGCGTCAAGGACCTGAAGGACGGCTGGCCCGACTGCGATCAGGCCATCACGGAGCTAGAGAAGGAGCACAAGATCCTCGTGGTTCGTACGAAGAAGGACAACCACGCCAAGTTCGTGTGGCTCGACGAACCCCGCCTATCTCACGCCGTCGATCCCGAGTTCCTGGCCATGTGGCACCGCATCGAGTTGCCCGCGCCTGATGATATGGTGCGCAAGCTCCTGGCTCTTGGCCAGAAGCCCGCTAGCGAGGCCCCCTCGAATAATGCCAAGGCCACGGCCAAGACCGCGAAGAAGAGGAAGACTACACGTCCGCCGAAACACCAGAGTAATGCGCATATGGCGCACCTGCTTAAGGATTACTCGCATATGAAACGGTAGTGATCCGGGTGCGGAAAGATGACTATGCTGGAAGGTTCCAGACCTCGGGGTGCTCCGTTCGCATTCATACATACGTATTCCCGAAAGGAAGAAACGGGAAAAGGAAAAACGCTGAGGGAGACGAGCGGGCGGGGAATTGATTTTTTCCTGAAATATAGATTGCATGGGACTGGCGTTCTCGGACCAGGAATCACTGTGGACAAGGGAGATTTGCACGCATTTGCTGGAGTTTAGGTAGTTGCTTCTTTGTTTCCAGAATGCCGGCAGCCCTAGATACAAGACCTATGAAAGAACATAGGTTTCTAATATTTTTTATCTAGCGCGCCGGCCCTGGATGATACCAGGGCTAAAGTGGTTACGATGGCATACGGAGGAAGCGAGCGCAGTAGTCGCAAGGCTGGATAATTGTTGGCCCCTGTTCTACTTTACAGATTATAACCACTGATTCCTCTATAAAGAACTTCGGTGCGCTGAAAAGCGAGATGAACACCATTCCGTGAGGTTATGCGCTTAGCTTAGATCAGTGAAAACTAGGACCATGCGTTCGTAGGGAGAGGTAACCACGGTCTACGTTAACCGAGATGAGTAATCCGATTAGAAATGTGTTGTCGCATTTCCTTTCCACTTCTAATGTGGCTTGCTGCAACTCCTCCTCAGGCGTTGAGGTTGTTCATGATCTGATCATTCGCAGGAAAACCACAGTACGGCTGACTGGCTCCGTCTCACCCAGGGCCTCTCTGCAGCTTATAAAGCGCTCCTCATACGACTCGTCATTTCCCTCTCTGACTGGGTTTCCGGCTTGCTATCTATGTGATATATCTCTCACAATATGCGCTGAATCGCGTCATAGAAGTCACCAACCACAACACAGAACCCTTAGGGCAGCGTCTAGCCAGGGTTGGGGTTCACAAATGAGATCAATCATAGCAGGTAATGAGTTCTCGTTCATCACCGTCTAATTATGTGACTGCCCTTGTTTATTCATGTCTATTGTGACATTAGCGGGCAGTCCGTGCCACTGGGAATCACAAGATGCCAACATCGCAGACTAGTAGGATCGCAGGCGATGATTCAACGTAAATATATTTAGCATAGCACGCTATGCAATACTAAATAAGCCCTGTTCCTCCGCATTGGCCACACAAATTTTCTCTCACGAATCATCACACATGAGCATACAGATGAAGCAGGACCCAGCTCAATTAGAGACGTCGGCGCCGTTGTTCTATCTCCTATATATGACCCCGCATGCTGGCCAACAGGAAGAAGAAGCTAGCCACTCAGTTTCATTGGTCGGCATCCATATAAATAGTAGGTGATGACGTGCCCCCCAAATGGTATCGCCTCTGGAACGAGCAAACTTAGAACCAATATGATCCTATGTCAAATTCCTTTCCCCGAAGATGGAATAGGCTAGATAATGGATACAATGGAACGTATAATACAAGGCAGCGTCGCATGCGCGTACTTGAAAACTGCAAAGTATCCGATAGGCGACAACGCAAGCGGGAAAAGCATCTGCCATCGATGTTGAACCCAGTATCATGATAAAATGAGGGGAAAAGCGAAGCCACCTCTCTTCAGGCTGGGAGAGAAACAGGGAAGAGGATGCCCGTGTCTGCTCCAAACTTGCGTTATACACCCTGTGCGGACTATATGCGTACGTGTGTGTATACGCGTGTGGTCCCGAGTGCCAGCCCTGATCCAACTTAATTTCCCGTAATTTGTAAGGCGTACGAAATGCCGTGCCAAGGAAGTGGAAGATACGATGCTATACTCTTCCTTCGATGGTGGTCTCTCGTTCGGCTATCCCCACTGAGACTTGCTTGAATTGTTCATGCGTGCCCGAGTGATAAAAGACCTCCGAGGTAGGAAAATATGGCAAGGAATCGATTGGATGGGTACGGTACACTAGAGCGGCTTAGCTCCGTTCACCCCCCGTTTCGATCTGCATTGCACGTTGGACCCTTGTGCATATAGATACTACACATCCTTGTGATGTGAAGCTCTAAAGCCAATATTGAAGATCGTCAAGTTCTTCGACCGTCTGTATGGTACCACGTCCTCACGCCACAATCATTTCGTGCTGGCTAGGCTTTAATAAGCGGGGGTAATCCAGGCGCGAATGTTACCGCAGATAGGCCCCGCGGCAAGCGAGGTGATGATCAGTAATCATTTAAAACCTGCCGTCATGATCGGCTCCTGCGTGAATCGGTGAGATTACCTCGTTTTAATCGATCACAACCGGCGAGTCTAGGGCAGACCCGGCCGAGTGAGCCATTAGACCGGCTAACACACCCTTGTGGTTTAGGTATTTGTTAATGATGCCGTGGTTCAGCGGTGTGTTCTTAGCCGCTGCTGCTGCCACCGCCGCCACCCTTGCTGTTGTTGTTGCTCCTTGCCATGGCCGCCTCGCGGGCAAGGGTATCAGCGATACCACCATCGAGTACCAGGCTTGATGTGGTGTACTCCTGGAGAGGGTTGGCTCCACGGCGAAGTAGTTCGAACTGGTCAACAATGTCGTCCACTTTTTGAAAGCCCCCATACACCCACTTATTATTGAACACCATAGTAGGCACAGCAACAATAGGACCGGCAAGCCGGCTACGCACACTTATACGGTTTTGCACCTCAGAAGAAAGTTTATCGACTGTGTGGTCCCATTCTGGGCTATCGAGCACAGCTTGAATCTCGTCCTCAGAGAAGCCTGTCACCGCCCTAGTAATTTCCACCAGAAATTTTGGGTCGGACAGATCTTTGTCGTGTTCGTGATAGCCTGTTGTAATCGCATCTAGGAGACGCATCTGAAGGTCCGGTCCACGAGGTTGTGAAAGTGAGACTGGTATCTCGGGCGCGCGGAGGGAATAAGGAGGGTAAAGAGGCGCATCTACTGTTGGCTGATAAATTGTTAATTCCGTGCTCGCCTGCACTGTTGGCGTCTTCTGGAGCGCAAAACGAAGTAGTTTATGCGAGTTTCGTGAATTTCCTGTGCGTCCTTTCCAGCTAAATCGAATGCCAATATCTTCCCCAAGCTTGTCCCATACACCAAAGCGGCTCGTAGGTAGCCCTCTTTCAGAGCTATAATAATAGTATTTATCGTAATCTAGAGACTTCATTAGCAAATATCTATTGCAAATCTGGATGATAAATCTTGGAGATGGTCCAAATAAAAGGCAATCCCTCCTCTTGTCATTTACGCGGACCAGGAACCATCATACCAACAAATAAGCAACGTGTGACTAGGACTTCGATGTCCTAAGCAATGCTTTAGGGATAGGTAGTAGAGTGATAGGTTTCGCGAGTTAACTCGAGCAGCATCGAGAAACTTACAACTTATCTTAGCAGTGGGTGCAAGAATATACGGCGTGCAGGTGACTTCGAATACAGCGTCCGGATGTCTCGATTTGTAGATATCAATTGCCTTCAGGAGAGTCTTCATGCCGATATAACAGAAAGGACAGATAGTGTCATGGATGAATTCGATGACGAAGTAATTTGTTTCCGAGGGCGTAGGATTGGTTTTAGCTACGCGTTTCCCTTCGGCTGTCGAGCTTTGGGATGGTTCTTCGTCCGGTATCAGAAGGTCTTGGACTCGTATTGCTTGCATATTGAACTTGACTGTCTGTGCACCTCGGTTTGTCTGAGATGAACTTGATGAGTGCAAGGCAAACCAGGCAGGTTGATCTCGATGATACAAACTTGCGTCCCCAGTGACACTGGTGGGAGAAGTTCGAGCCTTGCAACGATGACGATTTCACGGGAGCCGACTGAGACTAAGACAAGGTGTGATGTATACGGCTTATAAGTAGTGCTGGATCCAGTAGCTCAATGCGGGTGTTGTGGGGAAAGGAGTGCAGCGGCTTGAACCTATGGAGTTACTTGACGAGGACTAGAATTATGCTACTCGGAGAGGCGGGGATGATGGTAAATGGGGCTAGACACGGGTCAAGCGCTGCAGGTTCGGATACAGAGTTGTCCACAGTATACATGGAAGCAGACAGTTTAGCTACTAACTCGATAGGATTCTTACCGAAAGGAAAGGGCGGTAGGAAGCTGGAGGTCGAGGACCAGGACTCTTCGAATGACGGATCCCGCGCTGGCATGCTGATTCCGGCTCACACTCGGCTCACAAGGCCCAGCATCCAAGCGCTGGCACTCGTAGAGCTCGTGTATCTTCGATACTCAGCCCAGGCCAAGCCCACACGGGCTCATCTCCATGGCCTGAGTGGTTTGATCGTGGACATATGTTGTTTCGTCCGGGGTCAGAGGAATATTGCGTCGTGGAGATCAGACCATGAAAGAGCGTTGCTTGAGGTGTGGCGGCGGTGACGATGTGCGAATTGGCGCCCCAAATCTAACGGCAACTACGGCCGGTGCGTCTGGTCCCGCGCCGGGCCCTGCTTGTGCTTGTGCTGGGACTTGTGTGTCTAGGTCTAGGTCCAGGTCTGGGACTGTGCCCGCGGCCTGGACTTACACAGAGGCGTTGTTTCTGAGCAGGGGGCGTTCCGCAAGTGACAATTGCAATTGCGTCAAGGGAGGGGTTTGAGAAGAAGTGTTTCGGGAGGCCAAGGTCAAATACAGCGGCGGGGGCGGAGTTTGGGGAGAGGAGAAAGGGTCGGCGAGGTAGAGCAGCCCGAAGCATCACGATGCGCAACAGCCCGGCGCAGAGCCAGAAACGGTAAGGTCGGGCAGGGTAAGGCAAAGCAAGGTCACTGAGACAAGGCAAGGTAAGACAAGGCCAGGGCAAGGCAAGGCAGGGCAGGCAAGATTAGGTCGAAACCAGCAAGACGCCTCTCGTTTAGGCCATCGACGATAGTTGTCTGACGACGTACGTCGGCGAGCAAATGAAGACGCGCCCTTAGCCGGTAATGCCGTTGATCTGCAAATAGGAATCAGGCACCGATGCATGCATGCATTTGTTATGTATGTATGTACGCGAGTGCATAAATGGTAAGTGTGTAGACGGGATTGTATAGTATATGCGTGTATGCTGTATGTGTGCGTGTGGGTGGGTGTGTAAGTGTAAGTATAAGTTGCGGCAAGTTGAAGGTGGGAGGAGGTAAACCGATCGATCTACTAACTTCGGTGTGTACTACGCTAACTACCTACATAGAATGTAAGCGCGCCCCGTACGCATGATAGAGGCTAGACTAGGTAGGTACCTACCTACATAGAGGTAAGTACGAAATAAGTACCTACCTAAGATATGAGATATGAGGCTTAGTAGAGGCATAGCTATAGTTACACCGAGGCAGGTAGATAGGTGCTGTGTACTTTAGGTCAAGCCAGGACGAGGCAGGTATTATCTGCCTACCTACTTTGTTGGTAGGTGCTTGGATGCGAGGGGAGGTAGCCGAGTGGCTGGCTGGGCTGCGCTTGGGGTTGGACCGTGACTGGGACCACATGCTCGTGAGTATAATACCTGACGTCAATGTGATCCATCCCGTCGGCTCTCTCGCCACTGCAATTGCTTCTTCTATCCGCGGAATATGCGAGAACCGGCAATCCAGAGGGGTTCTTTGGAATCGTGTATGCCAGTATCTGCTGCAGTGACATCATTGTTGATCTGCTGTACTGTATCACATCAGAACCGAGACAGACAGTCAGCTGCCACGGGTAGGACCACGGGAACCAGTTGCCATTAGATAGGAAACTAAGAGAGGTACTAGCCTTTTTTTTTTTTTTTTTTTTTTTTTTGGGCTTTCTTTTTCGGTCCGCCGCCAAGTCTTACTGCTTTGTAGACAGCCGTCCCGTCGTGACAAGGATGTACACCTGGATGGTGGCGGCAGGATGCGTTGAACGAGATAATAGACAGAATATAGTCTACAGGGACATTCCGGTATAAATACGTCAGACTGTTGCGACAACTACTCGCAAGACCCAGCTCCTCTCGAATTTTGCTAGGCTTTTATCATTATGATCACAGGCTGCTATGCATGGAGGTACTACATCAAAAAAACTGAAAAATATCAGGGAGAAAGAGATGACGTTTCAATCTAGGTTTGCATTAGCTTCGAATGACCTCGACAAGTCATATATCTGCCCTCATTTCGCTATCCTAAGGAAATGAAAGCCCTCGAAGTTGTCGCCCAGTTCGTACTCCATTCCCGGTCCTTTTGTCCTTGCCTTGCGCAGACGAGCGCTACCCCTACAGTCTCTAGAACGCCTGGTTGTTCTACACTGAGACATTACAAGAGTGATGATGAAAACCCCCATTTTCGCCACGCCCTGTGTCCTTAGGTTTCCTTCGCTTTTCCCTGCTGCTTGTGAAGAAAAAAAAAATAAGAGAAAAACTCGAAAAAACATAAGTAGTGTCGCTCTGATCCTGTAGTTCGCATTCCTGAACTCCGTGCCATTCCCAGGCTAGTGCCGCTTATAAAGTAAATGCTGTATCATCCAGGCTACCCAGCCTAGCCAGTCTATGTCGAAGAAAACGAATCGAGAGGAGAACGCGGAATCGCTCCTGGGTTGCTACCCAAATTAAATTGCAAATCTTCTATCTCGCAATTCCTCTCCGCAGTTCGATGTTAATGTGCGAGTGATTGGTGAGGGTTGTACAACGCTATCGGAAATGGCGTAGAAAGTAGATATATGCGAGGCTCAACCCCCGACTGAGAAACACCACCGCAATCATATCGCTCTAGGTCGTTGAATCCAGTTAAGCACCATCTGGTGCATATATAATTACCGTCTTTTCGGGATGCCCCGGGGCGAGACGCCAACCCTACCCGTAGTAGTAAGGCTGTGGCCTCGATGTTTCATCCATGAAACCCGGGTCAGACCTATGATCTAGTAAAGATTGGCTTGATCCGAAACCCTGTGGGTACGGGTTCGACTCAACCACTAATTGGGACAAATCGTAATTCATCAGCTCGAAGTTAACGGGGCCGCCACCCTATTGGCCTGCCCAAAGCTCGCTCGGCCGTGGTTTAACGTCATATGTGGATGAGGTAGGTTCCGTGCTGTTAGCGCGGCGAATCTGGGTACCATAGGAATACATTGGGCTCAGCGCATTCCCTGTGAATGATGGTTCCAGGTCTGGGTATACCGAATTGTTACCGCCACCATTGCTATATGTTGGCGAAGGCATGTGCGAGGGCGACTGCACATGTGAGGGCGATTGCCAGCCAATACTTCCCATGTGGGGACTGCCAGCCGTGCTGCCTCCAGCCGAGTGATGAGACTCAATATTTGGCTCGAGAGTTGAGGGTGGAGGATAGCTGGTGGGATGAGAGGTTGGCCGCATGCCAGGAGTAAAGCTTGCTGCCGTGGCCGAGGGTTGTGTGTGGACGTCAGGCCGTAGGTGGGCCGGGAGCGTTCCATTGCTCATATACGAATAATCACCAGAACGCATCGCTCCTGAGGCAGGATCGGCACCCGGGGAAGCAGACATGTGTCTCTGGCCGGGGGATGGCGTATTCAAAGGTGATGCGTGATTCGAATTCAGAGTAACTTCACCTCCGTCACTGCGGACAGACCTAGATGCAGCCATCTTACTAGCCTGCTCTGTGAGCTTTTTAGCTGTCGCTGCGGCTGCTTCTTCTAACGTTTCGGTATGTGTAAGTTGATGGCGTGTCAACGTAGTTTTCCTTGTGAAGGTCTTGAGACAGTTGGCGTAAAGGCATTGGTAGGGTCTCGTGCCTGAGTGAATACGACGGTGCCGAGCCAACGAGCTACTATCACTAAAAGGCTACAAACATGTTAGGACATCCCTTAAAAACCCAACTAGATAGGCTTACCTTGCCACAGCGCTCGCACATATGGGGCTTCTCTCCTGTATGAACACGCTGGTGGACTGTCAAGGCCGACCGCTGGATGAACTGTTTACCACATCCTGGATAGTCACAGACGTGTGGTCGGATGCCACTGTGGATTCGTTCTAACACATCTATCAGCATTGATTGTCCATGGAGCGCGGCAACGCGCAAAAACTGTCAGGACACTGAGGCGCTTACCATGTCTTGCGAGATCACTCCGTCGAGCGAAGCGTTTCTGACATGTGCTGGTACTGCACAGATAAGCTTTGACGGGTGGCTGGGGAGCCTCGGGAGGTTTGTTGTACGGCATGGGTATTCCCTGACCGGCAGGAGGCAAGCCGGTCATCATCATACTCTGGGGTATAGTGGGATCCGGCATTGGGAGCTGGCCCTGCAGTGCAGAGGGCGAGCCGTATGAGCGATGCGCCGAGTGGTATGAAGCCTCGGAACCATGGGGGGAGTTTGCTCGGTCGAACGCGGCTGCTTGAAGGTGCTGGTGTGTCATGAGCTGTGATTGTTGCTGCTGCTGTTGCTGCTGCTCGAGCGCAGACACTGATGCTGCGGCGGCAGCGGCGGCGGCAGCAACCACGGCGGCCTTATCTTTGTCCATCAGGTTGCTGATGTCCATGACGCCGTCCGACGGCGGAGTACCCGACATGTTGGGCGTTCGGGGAACTAACGAAATTTCGATGGGACCTAGTTACTTTCCGGCAGCACGGCCTGGTCAGCAATGATAGACTCGAGAGCATCTACCTTTTGGGTAACATGGGCCTGATAGAGGTCGAGGACTGAAGGGACCGAGGCACGGATCATAGGGTGGTTTTGAGATCAGCGCGCACAACGCGGGGGGCGGGAACGGGAGCGAGGAACGAGGAACGAGGGGCGAGGGCAGGCGAGGGCATCACAAACACGATGGCTGCGTGCATAGATCTCAATGTGCACTTGGGCAAGGCGGGATGGACCGAACTCACCAATGCAATAAATAGCCTTCCCGGCTGTCGCAAATAATGAAGAGCAAGCCCTCGGAAGAGAAGGGCAGATGCAGACAATGGTATTGAAGCTGTCACGGTGCCATCTAGGTTGAAACCAGTTATTGTGAGTGCAGAGAAAGGAGAGACCTGTTGAAGACGTGGATGCAGAAATAATAATAACAATAATAATTTAGAGGTGACGAAACCACCCTGCAAATGAGAAATGGGAAGGGTCGAATCAGGCGAAGGGATGTGGTAAGGTTGCAGCAGTCTGTCCCGCTACAGCCGTGCTAGCTTAGGGCACTGTACTGGATCCCGCTGGCCATTCAAATGCCCCGGAACTGCAGAGCAGAGGTAGGTACCTACAGTGAATATGATACCGGCTGTGGCTAGGGCGTGTGGCTCACCAATCAGACGGATGATCTTTTGGCGGGGATGGGGTGGCAGGTGGGTCTATGTTTCTTGAAACCAGCGCCTACAATGCAAGGAGGAGCAAACATGCCATTGATGCCCACAGTTTGCATCAGATATCAATTCTCATTACCTCTAGGCAGACTCTAGGATAGGGAAGCGTAAAGGACACTGTACACCGCACATCACAAGGGAACAATTACCTACGCACCAATGTGCAATCCAAACTATTGTTGGTGGTTAATAATTTGACAATACCTAGGTACCTACCTGTGATCATAATGTGGAACTTCTGTTCTATGCCTGCAAGTCTTGACTACCTAGGTACCTAGGTACTTATGGAACATCTACCAGCGAGGGGCACGTTTCTATTATTGTTTATTTCAGATTCTGGACACAGACAAACAAAAGTTACAGTAGAATAACATGTATTACCTAGCAATTGATGTAGTTCCTCCCATTTCTCTCTTTCTTTTTGTTATAAAAAAGAAAATTCATTCTTTAATCGTCCTTGCCGTTGGTACTGAGTGGGAAGCTTGAAAGGTACTAAACAAGCACAGGCCTTACCCGCATTGTCCCGTGAGAGCCTATACATGTAATGCGCCATGGTAGGCGTTGTTTCTACTACCGTTAACCCACAATTACTTTTCTATAAGTACATTATCATAAGTTCATGATACCTACTTAGTACATATAGTCAGATGTTTACAGCACTTTTGTCTCTACCTCTCTAGCTATCCTTCATTTAAGAGCATTGAACCTGTTCGTAAAAGCCTCAAGTCTCATCCTGCTGAGTTTATATGTAAGAAGTATGAAATTTATTAGACATAAAGTTGACCTATTTGGCAATACATAGGTAGGTTAGTTACTACCTCCAGATGCATTTAACATTATAGGCATGTCTCTTGCCAAACCGTTCTTGTTATATATGATATAAAGACAGTTTGCAGAGACTTGTGACTTGTAGGAACAGATCCTCAACTATTGTAGTCGAGGCTAAGCCCTAGGTTTCCAGTGCACCGAATTCTTCCTTGTTTGCTCCGTATTTACGATAAGTATTTTTCTGTTACCACAGCCAGATTTATATTCACGCCTTTGTACAGCACGGCTCACTAGCTGTCATTTCTCAACTTCTACACAAGCATCCCCTCTAGTAAAATGCAATGCGTAAGAAATGATGGTGCTGAGGTACATAGGGTCAATCCCCACGATGGACAAGGGCACTATGCCCGGTTCATTCGCAGGCATGTATGTATACCTGAGCCCTTGATTTGAGGAGAAAAAACCAAAGCTGAATCCGGCTTGGAGCCGATGTAGACCTTCTAGAAGGATTTTGGAATTAATTTTTTCACCTCGGAAAGTTTGGTACGCAAATCACCTCTACGATCACCTCCACGAGTACCTAGATGCTCAATTTTCCACTTTGATGCACATTGAGGCCAGACTAATACCAAGTATTTCTCATCCCATTTATGCTCATTCTTCAACAGGAAATTCTTAAACTCGTAGGACGTTATAACATCAACTCTTTGTAGTAGATATGTACGAGGCAGAGAGAGGATCTTGTTAGCAGTAAGGAAGCCAAGATGCACCTAGGGAGCTAACCTTAGTCCCCTTTTTTCAGCAGGCTTGCCATGTGGCCAACTAACTAATGCATACTAAGTGATGGATATACTGAACTAGTCGTAGAGAGCTAGATACAGTTATACTTAGACAATTCGAATATCATACATAAGCCTTCCTTCTCGTAAGGTCTGTCCCAGTATTCCCCAGCTCACACAACCACCTCTTATACTCAGCCCTGTATTGAGTAGACAACACGACCCAGGCACTTATAAGCAATTTTCTATGTTACCGGCTATGAAACTCTTCTGCTATGCACTTACAGCACATAACCTGCGTTTAACCCTCACGTCAGATGAGAAGAAATTTTACAAGCCAAGACTGCATAGTATGTGAGACTGTACGTAGGCGGTGTACTGTACATAATAGGACTACGTTCAGAAATGTGCACTGTATGGAGGTACCCGGACCACATTCCGTTCTCCGGCTCACCGGCGTCGCAATGATTTTGTCGATCAATAAGCAGGTCCCCATATTCCCAAGTGCCATCCCTGGAGCATCTCATCTCGGCAGTCCCGACGTTCTGGTACACGTGTTTTCGCCCTCGCCTAAATGCCTACATAGTACCTAGTTTCTCTCTTAGGGGGCTCGTACCCAGTACCTAACACAATTGATTGGATAGCTCCAGTCGGTTGGTAAAATAGAACTTCGACACAGGTAATTGATAAAAGAAATTTCATCAACTTTGAATTGTTCCTTGGATTTTGCCGGGGAAAAAAAAATAGATTCAAGGATCTGGGGCGGAAATAGTAAGCGACATCTAAGTACCTAGAAAATAAAGGAGGGGTTTTGTACGCATGATCGTACTTATAACCACGATTACCACTCCGGACGAGCTCACTGAGCGACGTACCGTAGATGTTGGATATAGCTGCGCACAACATCAGTAACATCAACCCTCTAGATGAGGCCTGAATTATTATAACTGATTCGACGCTCATCTCAATATCGACAGTCGGCAATGTCTCGCCTTCGCTCATATTGCTCTGAGCTACCGTATCTGAAGCGACGGTCGACTTCACGATCACGTCACGTCGGTTCGCTCCAATGACACCCCTATATAATCCTTTAGATACAGGAACTATCCGAGAATAATCGTGGCCCTCCTCTCCGCGGATAGTATAAATGCTAAAGGGTGATCGAAGTGAGAGCAGAATCTATCATTACTCTCACCAAACTATGAATTAATATAGCATAACTACAATTCCGAGTTTACGGCTTGAATCTTTGCTACCATTAGATCTTCCACCAGTCCTCGTTGGTATAGGGAGTACAATCTCAACTTAATTTCACATCAGTAACAGGCGTTTACGGAAAACCCCAGAAAACCCCCTAATAATCCCACCTCAACAGGGCATACTAGGTAAGATATCCTAGGGTAAAATGGCTACACACAATTCAAAGATAGGTACATGGCGAGTTTGATAAGAGAGGCTTAGTGACTTTGAATGGGGCGGCAGTAGAGTATGAAAAGTTTGCATCTTGTTCCCTGTAGCATGAACTGGAGAACGTTGTTACATATCCTACAACATATCAAATACAGAGCCATCATAAATTCTCATGGGTCAGCATTATAGCATTCGCAACCTTCAGTTTCCTTTTTAACTGAGCTGTTTCTAAGCAACAAGGTTTATGTCGAGATATAACTGTCAGGTGACTATATAACCAATCCGTAGTGTGGTTATATTTCCTAAGATCTGGCTATATATATATGTACCAGGTCCCCCTGGGGACCTGGGTACTAGGAGGTTCAGGAATCAGTTGACTACCTATTGATCTCTATACTACAGTTCTTCCTAGCCTTTGGCTAGCCCTCCATTCACTCCGTTACCTAACAATAACATAGCTGGTGGAACACAATAGTAATCGTGTCACGATCTTGACTACCTACAGCCACATACCTCTGCCCCTGGTACAGAACAAAGAGGCTGTTTGTATATAGATACCCAGCTGCTGGAAGTAGTAGTTAGAGCTCCTTGTGCGTCAACAAGTATTCAGGACCTACCTATACGTTGCCATTCGTACCTAGAAGCCAGTGACAAATCGAATCAATGGTCGTCAATACGTTGGAGCATGGTTTTGCGTAATGTATTCCTAATACCTCTTTTCCTTCACGGGTATATTTCAGTGAGGCTTACATTTAATGGTAGCCGAAGCAGTTAATGTATTCACGGACCTCGAACTCTCCCCGCGTCTTAGCATTTAAATCCCCTTTTTTAATGTAAGATTGATATTATAAAGATAGAAGCGAATAAAACGATGCATGTGTTTGCATAACCACTACTTCATTCTATAGAGAAAAAGAGCAGCAAATACTACAACACTTTTACAAGCAGAATACTGTTAACTCTTAGACCTAACTATCGGTAACGGCTTTCATGTAGCTTATAGCCGTACATGTAATATTGAACCGACTTAAGAGATCGAAGTATAAAAATAGAGCGCCTACACTGCTTTTTCATAGTGGCAAAGTCCCTATTTAAAAACTATACATCCGGACCCTTTCAGGTGGATGTATTAGCGGTTTTAGCTATACGCAAAGGGATATCCTGGTCTTCTTAGAGTCCCAGGGGGGTAGGGATCAATCAATTATTCCATTAAATTCTACATATACTACAGTTCTATCTAGCTGAGACAGGCATATCCAGCTGGCGATCTGGCTGCAGGGATCGTGGTATCTGGTTCTTTTAATCGTCACGAGGCTATTATGAGCAGGAGCACGACTAGCGGCTTAGTAAAAGCGTTCAACACAAAAGTAGGCCTCGACCACGCATAGCGTATCGCAAATAATACTACTTTATTCACCTTTTCAAGTACTTCTTATGGCTGCCTGGAACTTCAGTGATATATGTGATTCAATTGTAATTCATAGCTCAGTACATCATGGTGTGTGTGTGTGTGTAGGGGTGACGCCTATATGCAGCTCTTCATCAACAAGCCAATGCTATGGCTTAGTAGCCAGTCTCTGTCCATGTGTGTAGAGAATTGAAACCGCCTCTTTTAACCGTAGCTTTAGCACTCGGGCACTTCAATGTGAAAGACCGCACCTGAGACCGAACGACTATACGTTAGCCCTCAGCCTATCACTTTATCCCTTGCCTGTTTAGCGTCGTGCAAATAACGCACTCGTTTAATTTTAGCGACGAATAATACGCAGCCTCTTGCAGCATAGCCAACACCAGTTGAATTCCCCGTTAGAAATTAAACGTGAGATAATTGATAAGCCGTATTGCTGTATTGGTATTATCTTCTGTATTAACTATCTTCGATGTATTGAATAATATTGTACAGCACATGTATTCTGCTGGCAGAGAAAGTGATGCTAAGGGGGCTATTTACCTTCGAGCAAAAACGTCTATGGAAACCGTTTCATGTAGTTACGTCTTTGTTTGTACGGGCTAGCCTGTCAAGCCGTTGTGCCTTGCGCGTGGCTTTACGTACCCCTAGCATCAAGGGCGTTGGAAACAATATCACAAACAGATATATAAGTCAACATTAGCCTTTTATGTTTCGGTGGCCATAGACTTGCAGTTTTGTGTGCACATACCTCATATTATATGATAACTTTGCATATTTTGATTTGCCGTACCTCCCCAACTACCGGACGTAATCATGGCTGCTGAGATTATATATCTGTATGCGCTCTCGAATCTCTTCCATATTTGTTTAACTAAGCCCTTGCATTCATAAGCCGCACGCTCCAGTGTTTCCCAACAGGCTTGAAATCAGCCGAGACGCAATTAGCATCAGCCTCGATTTCTAATTCTAAGATGATACAGGCAAAGCCGTGTCCATATACTGGAGCTGGTCGAAACCAAGATGATAAACGACGCGCAACCGCCGACTAGGTTCTCTGATAGCAGCCGATATGCAAGGTTGGATGTTGAAGGGGCGGAAATTATGAAAATTGTCGCGGAAATTCGGGTCGACAACATGGCGACCGACGCAATTCTAACGCGGCATGGCTATCACCGCAAGAATGAGCTTAAGAAGGCCCTGGTACAAATCGAATCGAATATATCCATAACCTCACTAAAATCCATGCTGGCGAGCGGAGCTTACGTATTCAGGGCTGTATCTCGAAACCAGGTTGTAGGAGTGGCAATGATTGTTCGCCTCAGTAGTGACTTTCCTCTACTGGAGATCTCGGGCAGGACATCGTCATGCGAGACTCCTGCATTCCCTAACACGATGGACTTGGATGCAGTAGCAAAATATGCTATAGCCGTAGACAAGGAGGAGGAGTTCCAAAACCAGGTGTATACCTATTTAAACAGGCACCGATCATACAATGGTATTGGCGCACTATGGGGTGAGCATGACCCTTCACTATTCTATCATCGATATAATCTGACAGCTATACCTGCTAGAAATGGCGGTTCTAGGAGTAAAAGAGGAATTTAAAGGTCTAAATATCGAGAAGACCTTGGCCAAGCACGCATTGGCACAAGTTGCAGTCGGCGATAGGGTCATCGCAGTAGTAGACCCCGGCAAGCAAGACATGTACGATACTTTAGGATTCTGCCATGCAATGATGAGGGATGGCCGGTACCAGACCGTCAAGATCGAGCCGACGTGGGCTATGCCAGGGGAAAGGCTGGATTTTAACATGATGACTTACACGAGGCGTCCTCTTGGACCCTCGCGGACGATGTGAGTTAGCAGGGGAAACTCTGATGGGGCTACAATCTTTGTACAGAAATAAAAACAACCACTTCTCATATTGCTAGCAGTATCAACTGTGACGAAGGGTAACCCGTTATTTTAAGAACAAGTAGAATGTCGAAAATCGAAGCGCTTTTAGACTTATATTTGTTACCGGATAGCAGTGAATGGTTAGACTAAGTTATTTAAGCACGATGTAAAATACTGCGGGTATGGCTCGACTAGGCGGGTCAGTATTTAGTCTGGAGCTACACACGTATGCGGTGATCACCAACACACAGTTCAATTTTGTTACCTAGATACTACCACAAGCCCATGTAGACGTTGCTTGATGTTCTGTACTCCTTAGATGTCTTCTACCTTGGTTTTGGCAATGTACCAACCTCTATTTACCCTCTGCATGACTCGTTATTGATATGACTCATTCAACTTTGACTTCTGCATGGATCGTCTAGATTTATATGTTCTGCTTTCGGCAGCACTGTATCCACTCATCTTGAGGAGTACGCTAATGTGTCCGGCTCCCGGTAGGTCGCATTGTAATTGGGGTCTGTCAAAATTCCGGGGTTTGATTTGCTCCAAATATGTTACGTGATGCAGGAGGTGACGGGATATGACCATACCCCAGCATAGTAAAGCCGTTTTGAAGTTCGGTGCTGATTTCCTTGCTATATCCCGTCTGATTTATGGCCCCAGCTGCAGCTAGGCATGCACTCGTTGGATAACTGGGGAACCTATTTGATAAAACTGGTGTAGAAACTAACGCAACCGCTTGACTTCTGTTTTCTCCCCGCCTATGATGACCATAAGCTTGCCCAACAGCTTCTTCTCGCTTTGTGCCTCACGAAGAAAAAATGCAGTGGACGACCGACGATTTAGTGCCGAATCTCATTCAAAAGATCCGAAAGAGAACAAGGCCATTTGCTTCCGTAGTCACTCCCGACGGAGAGCTCGAACACATATCAGTTGATGACATACACAATGTGTCTAACAGAGCAGCTTGGTTTCTCCAGCGGACTCTGGAACGGGATGAGGAGAAGTTCTTCTATATGGGACCGAACGATATTCGCTATATGATATGGGTTCTTGGAGCTATGAAATCAGGCAAATGTGTAGGGATCTTTCCACTTTATACCGAAAGGCATGAAGAGGAGGCCTTTGGCTCTACCGCTAGAAGCGATCACGCCTATTGACTATTTCTAGGTGGTCTGTCCGTCCCCGAGCAACACCGTCCTATCGAACATTCGGTTCTTCTCAACTGTTGGTGCAAAGAAGTTGCTCTATGCACCTGAGAGTGCCAACGCCCTCCAGTCATTATTGGGATCGATAGGCAATACAACAGAACCAATACGGACGCCTTCATACTCGGAGATGTTGAATAATGAGGTCGTTCAAGAGTTTCCCTTTCCTTTCACGTTTGACGAGATAAGAGACAAGCCTTTTAGTAAGTAACCTACGACCTTATCTTCACTTTTGCTGCTGTTCAGTGTTATGGGTACGATGAGCGATTCTTTCTTCGTTCTACTGTCTGCCATTTTTCTCAACCTTATACTTCTCGCCCAAGGAATCGGCAGCTGATATTTTGCTACTTCTAGTGGCCCTCCATGTAAGCCATACTAAGCCCTTGGAATTGATATTTTGGAACTTTTTGCTGAGAAAGCATGACTTCTGCTGCGATTTCTCCTCCTGCGTCCTCCCCAATACATGTTGACCTATACTATCTATGATAAATGCTAATACCAAACCAAAGACGTCTGGCACATCGGGACACCCTAAGCCTATCTACTGGAACCATGTAGCAGTAACTAGTGTGACCATCCCGTTTGATGTCACCACTTTGCCTCAACCCCCCAAAGGGCAGTACCTATTATTTGACACTCTAGAGGGAAACAACCTATTCGTGCCATTCCCACTTTACCATGTGAGCTAAGTGCCCTGCTTTATTACTAGGACTAAAAAAATCTGATTGGTTGTGTCAAGTTCGGTGGAATAGGAACGCTGCTTCGATCTATCCCCTACGATTGTACGGTAGTGTTGCCTGCACCGGGCACGCGCCTCTCACCTGGGAACTTCACCCGGATTCTGGAAGCCTCTGCAGCCACTGCCGCTTTGACACCGCCATCGTTACTAGAAGCTATGCTGAATACCCCTCGCGACGCAGCTGCTATTTCGAAATTAAAACATGTTGGCTATGCTGGAGGGCCGCTTAACCCAGTTATAGGTGAGCGGCTTGCGAAACTCATTCCGCACATGTATTCCCTGTATGGATGTACGGAGGGGGCAGGTCCCTAGTAAGTGGCACATGTTATATTTTCTCATTTCTTGGCACTCGTTCTATCACCTCTACCAACTCTTCTCCGAGCTGATTTCCTCGTAGTCTTGAATCCACGGGCGACAATACATACTGGCATGGTATGAAGTTCATGGAGATGGGACACCGCATGGATGAGGTCGTCCCGGGATTATACGAGCTCGTGATTACTCGCACAGACCTAGTGAATCGGACTCAAGCCTACTTTCACACGTGCCCACACCTCGAAGAATTCCGCACATCTGATCTCTTTGAACCTATCGAGGGCTCTGACGGTTGGTGGAAATTCCGCGGCAGGACGGACAACTGGGTTACGATGTCAAATGGACTTAAGATGGACCCGACGGAGATGGAAGACGCCATCAGCGCCCACCCGGACGTGAAAGGCGCGCTGATCGCGGGCTCCCATCGTTTTCGACTATGCCTTCTCATCGAGCTGAAGCCCGAAGCAGCGCCGAAGGGTGACGCGGAGCGACAGCAGAAGCTGGATGAGCTGTGGCCGACGGTCGACGAGGCGAACAAAGCCGCGCCTAAGTTCGGGCGAGTGCCTAAAGAGCTGGTTATCTTTACAACCTCGGAGAAGCCCTTCCTGAGAGCGGGCAAGGGGACAATTCAACGCAGACTGGGCATAGATGCGTATGAAGCTGAGATTGAAGACTTATACGCGAAAGCGGAAGAGGGACTCCTGACTAGCGACCTACCGCCTCTCAAGTCTACGAGTGCTGATGACTTGCAATCCTTCCTTAAAGCTCTGTATTCCGAGACCCTCGATAATCATGATCTCGCAGTTGACGATGACCTTTTCGCGCAAGGGCTAGATTCTCTACTGATCTTCTCGCTTGCAGCACGCATCAAGGCTGGCCTTCGCAAATACGGCGTCTCGGAGGAAGTGCTGGGAAGGGTGAACAACGCACTGCTGTTTGGATTCCCGACGATTTCAAAGCTAGCATTGAAGCTATCCGTCATATCGGGACCCGGCGACGCAGATCAATTACGAAGTAACGATGCTAACACAGACGATCTACGAAACCTACTGGCGAAGTACGAGGCAAAAATCCCCTCAATCTTGAGGACTGCGCGTCAGAAGGGCCAGACGATTGCTCTCACTGGATCCCGGGGATCTCTGGGATCGTACATCTTATCTACGCTTCTGGCTCGGGAAGATGTGGATAAGGTATATTGTCTGAACCGCAGTTCCGACGGCCAATCTAGTCAAATAGAATCTTTCAAAGCCCGAGGGCTCCCGGAGTTGCAGATGGGTCGGGTCAAGTTCCTACAGATCAACATAGCAGAACCGAATCTGGGCTTAACTCAGGATGAGTATGCGAACATGGCGGCAGAGGTAACAGCGATTGTCCACAACGCATGGCCCGTCAACTTCCTCATGCCCGTCCAGTCTTTCGAGCCGCAGATCCAGGGGCTTCTCAACCTCCTCAAACTGGCGCAAGACAGCGCGCGAGACGCAGCCGTGCTGTTCATTTCTAGCATCGGAGCGGCGCTTCCTGTATCCGGAACACGCATTGTCGTCAAGGAGGCCGTGCTGGGCATCGAGGAGGCAGATTCAATCATGCCTCAAGGTTACGGCCAGTCCAAGTTCCTCTGCGAGAAGCTCATCGAGAAGTACGCGTCTTCCGGGGGCCGGAAGGGCGCGATTCTCCGCGTGGGCCAAATCGCCGGGCCGCTTCAAGGCACGGGGGTCTGGAATATTCAGGAATGGGCGCCGTCTATGTTCATCAGTTCCAAATACCTGGGCGCTGCCCCCGAGTCTGTCGGCGCGGCGAGCATGGATTGGATACCCGTCGACGAGCTCGGTCGGATTATCAGTGAGGTCATCGACGACGTCGCGCAGCGCGAGGGCGGAGCCGCTATCGTGTACAACATCGTGAATCCTCAAACTACATCATGGGACGAGCTTCTTCCGGCGGTGAAGAAGGCGGTTCCTGAGACGGTGTCTCCAGCTGAATGGATCAAGAGGCTGGAAGCGAGCCGAGGCGCGGGGTCGCAGGTCTTGGACGAAAATCCGGGTGTGAAGCTCATTGATTTCTACAAACAGACATTTCTAGGTGGCGATGGCAGGCGAGATATTGTCCTCGAGAAGCAGAATCTACTGCGGGGAAGTAAGACAGCAAGGGAGTTGTCACCAGTGAAGCCAGAGAACCTGACGAAGTGGATGAAGGGCTGGAGACTATAACAATTCACAATTTATGCATGAGTTCTTGTTGCTACCTGAAGTCTTTAGGCCCCTGTTAACTGGGAAACCATAACTACCGAATAGATGATGGTGTATCTGGTTCTAAGTCCTCGACATCACGTGGTATCTAACACATAAGTGCTGGTTCTAAATAACCTACCTAGGTGCGTAGTAGTGTTTCTGTAAGCGCTATTTAAATGAACATAGAATTATTATGACTAAAAATCGATGTGTAGCGATCTCACTACCTCTGCCATTTGGTCACAGCAAACAAAGGAGGTATGTTTGTTTTAGATAGATTAACTATTAAGAATAGCTACAGCAGCGATCAAAAGCCTCGTCGTAGGGAAAAAGAAATATTCAAGATGTACGTAAGGGGAGGCCATGCAACTATGGGACAATTGGCTTTGTTTACCGCTATTGTAGATAACCTTTACAAAGACAGGAAGGCGTTCTCGAGTTGAACAGCCCTATTATCGGCTAAAAAAGAGGGATATTGTCCAGGCAAAGCAGTTCTCCCTTCGTGAAATTTTTTTTTTTTTTTTTTTTTTTTTTTACATGAACGCACCTTTCCCAAGCAGGAACTAAGTATATAAAAGTCGAATTGTTGCGCTCATGGCTCATGGCTCATGGCTCGATCTCATCGTCCAAATTTCGTACTCACAAAAACCCCACTACAGCACCACATCACACAACAGGAGAAATTAACTTGACAAATAAAAAACCAATAACAATAACAGAGGGGAAAAAAACCCAAAAAAAAAAACAGAAAGATGGCTGGCATGAGTTGGGAATGTTGTCAGTGTTGGCGCATAAACACCCTACTCCTCGAGATTTGCAGAGACGCCGATTGTTCTCACGACAAGTGTGCATCGTGCTATGATAATTACACCCAGAGATAGCTATTCATATAAGGCCACCACTTACGAAATAAATGAACAAATAAATAAATACGTAGTACAAACATAATGTAGTATGAAAACATAAGTAGTTATGCATCTTTGGCTCTTTGTTTGTAAGGCAGTATATCGGTTGATAAGTGATGAGAACCCCCACTCTCTCTCCCCACCCATCCTCGAATCGCGGGGTTGCGTGTTCGAGCAAGTGCCTGGATAGCGGGGCAATAAAGGATGGAGGTACCTACTGGTGTTACTTGTAGTAGGTATGTAGGGGGTTATGTAGGATCGATTTAGACAGCAGCAAGCCTGACGACATCATTTTTGGGAAGCTAGCGACAAAACCGAAAGGGCGCTCTCTCTCTCTCTGGCTCTGATATCTAGTCTTTCTTCTAACATTGCAATTACAGCAAAGATATTCACATCCACACCTACACAGCCGACTACACCACTCCTTCTTCCCTGACGGCTAATAACTAGGTGATCCGAGAATTCGCCCATCATGGCAGCCAATCCTTACGAAGGTATGAAGCCCCCAACCGAGGCACGACGAGAATTGTGTAAATAACGCGAGCTCACTCTTCCCGGCGTCTAGTCGAGCATAACGTCAAGCCGTCCGCGACACCGCACCGGCGGCGTCCCGACATGTCGAGCTTCACATCGCACCTCCACCAACTCGACACCGACCCGCGATCCTCGCACGCCGGCCCCACGCCCGTCGACATGGCCGGCCTCTTCCAGCTAGTGCAGGATCAGTTCGCGACGCTCGCGACGACCGCCCCGAACGAAGGGAACTTCGCTTTCCTGTCGTCGTTGGTGCGGGAGCTGGAAGCAGACGCCGACCACCCGCCAGACCACGTCCCGGGCGTCAAGCAGGAATACCTCGATGGTCTGGACCGCGTGTCGCGCAAGAGACTCCAGTCGAATCCGGAGGACGCCTGCCCGATCTGCGCCGAGAAATTCGCCGACGATCCATACCCTCTCGTTGTCGAGCTGCCTTGTCATGGGTCTCACACCTTCGACCTCGAGTGTGTTGGCCCTTGGTTGCTGAGTAAGGGGACGTGTCCGATGTGTCGGATGGATCTTACGGTATGGGATAACGCTTTATGTACACGTTTTCGTCGGAAAGTCGCTGTTATCAGAGACAATCCTTCTTTTCCACCACCCCATGTTCTATTCCGAAAGGCCCTTCTGATTTTTAGCTTCAAATTGAGCAGCCGCTGACTGACGCTTGTTCTCTATTATAGAAAAAGAAGATCGTTGAGATACCTAAAGACGACGAGGATGACGAAGATGCCGACGGGCTCTACGGCTGAAGAACTTTTACTGTCAAATGTATAGAGTCTACATAATAAACTACCCTTTGAGCGTTTGGTGATACCCAGCTTAGGAATACCGCTTTGCACAAAACAAATCGCATCATGGGACATTTTGCATTGTATTCCATGCAACCGATTTCATCACCTCTGACTGGACCACACATCTAGGCCCAGAACCAAGCTGAAAGTACATATGATATGCACTCTCGCAACTGCTTCTTACTACTCGCGCCCCTCATTAACCACAGTAACCAAATTCTTATCAATTGGCCTTCCCCGCCTTAGGCGCGTCACCTCCACCGCTCTTCTTCGGCTTCCCATGCTGAGGCTTCCCCTCGGACTCGCGACCGCCCTTGGCGAAGTCGTGGTCTGCCGGGCTCGACTCGAGCGGGTTTAGCTTGCCCTTTTGCGCCGCGCCCTCGGCAGCCGCGCTCTTCTCGTTCTCTGGCGCCGTCTTGTCTGGGTTGAAGGCCGCGTCGCCGTGCTGCCGCGCCGTCTCGTCGTCCGTCCCGCTCTGCGTGTACTCGTGCGCCCGGGGCTTCAGCGACTCGCGATCCATGTCGTCCTTGTACGGCGGCGCTTTGAGTATGCCGCCCTGGTGCAGGAGTCGGGTGGCGTGGCGCGGTAGGATGCGCGTTGTTTGGGAGATGGGGTGGCGCAGACTGGACATGGTTTGGGGGGTTTGTGAAGCGTCTTCGAGTAGGTAGACTGGTGGTGAATCCTTACTTCCGTTGCGCCGTGTTGGGCGTGATATCAATTTAGTGTGTCTATGGCACAGAAACGGGATTATCACCACCTCACTTTTTGTCCGGATTATGACCTTGTCAATTGGAAATTTATCCCGGATTCTGAATTTATTTATCGAGAACCAATTAGCAATGTTGATGGTTTGTTTGCTTTCGCCGAGAGTAATGATGTAGCTGTACCTCATTAAATCGGGGCACCTAAGTGATGAAGTAGTGACGTCACAAGTACAGGACACTCATCTTTTTCTTCGACAACAATGAAGGGAGCCACCGAGTGCAATTTGGCTGTATGTTTATATTCTCAGATTAAGGACAGTAGGAATAAGAAAGATGAGAAAAACGCCGTATGACTGGGTTCTAAGTCTATGTTAATGAGATTACTAATATTTCACATGAGAAACTTGAGCGGCTTCAAGTCTCGGAGCTCGAGCCCCGACTTTATTCAGTATTACTGGATAGTACGACATAGTAGTTAAACAAAATGTAAACGGGAAGGGAGATTACCCTTCTTTTTTGTCCTTTTCTCTTTGTTTTTTTGGGGGTTTTTTTTTTGAGTCGGTCTACGTTAGATGCACGAGTAAAGGCGAATTAGTAGCAATGTGAAGTAGCTTTATTATAGTATATGTCTAGGACTAGAGAAAACAGTAACTAAAAAAAAACAAGAACCAACTAGACATAATATCTCGGATAAGCGGCGGGTTGTTAAGCTGTTAAATTCCCGTCGCGTTGTACATCTGATGATCGAAGAGGTACAACAGGCGAACTTCACCTCCTTCAGTTTCGCTATCGTTCTCAGGCGCATCGTCGGGCAAATCTAGACGAGGCCGGCGCCAACCTCGGCTCCTTGGCGGCAATGGGTAAATGGGGTTATCTACGAGCTGGTCGCAAAGCCAAAGCAAATACTGTGCGCGTTCCTCCTGGTTGATTGCTCCGTACTCGTAAGGGGCCTGTGGAAGTCGGCCGTCCGCCCGATACCTGTCCCTCAACCTACGTAGCCGGTGGCGGAGTCTGTCTTCTACCAAATCTGGATCCGCACCATGATCCAGAAGGCGACAGGCTGCGTAATAATTGTACTCAGCAAGGGCAGTATTCAACGCAGCGCCGAAAAATCCAAGTCTATCGGGAGCTGCTTCGATCTCCTCCCACTCCCCGTTAATATTCATCTCAAATCTGGCGCGTGGGTCTGTGAACGGGTTATCCTCTAGGGCGAACAAGTCGTCGCCTTCCAAGACCTGGTCAACATCCCGACCCGCATTTTGGAAGCGGGCAAGTATGATGTCGAACGTTTCTCGGTCTCCGTAGACAATGGCGCGCCTGAAAGTAACTCCATCGATGGTTTCTTCATCATCGAAGCGGTTAAGCAACCACCGCCGAGTTTGAACGGCTGGTGCCCCACCTTCAATGGCGTACCAGAGGAGATACCGTCGACCATCAACAAACCCGTGTTCGATCATCAACTCTACAAAGGGCGTAATGAACGCGAGATTGGCATCATCGCGAGCTAGTTGGGCTATAACGAAGGTCCCTCGTAAGAGCCGCACGAAGTGTTCCCTACTGGCTTGCGAGTGCTGTATATCCCACCTATAGGCTGCCAAGGCATTCTCCTGCACCGGGTTAGGGCGCCGGAGCGTCACGCTAGTCATACTTGACCGATTCTCAAGGCGGGGGTCATAATTGGCTCCTTGTTCGAGCATATATCTGATAAAGTGAGACATGGGGTAAGGACTCTCGAGGGCCATCGTAAGAGCCCCATCGTTCAACATTTGATGTTCAGGCCTTATCATATCGTAGCCGTGGGCTACTTGGTATACTAGCATCGTAGTCTGATGAAGGGTCAATGCGATTCTTTCAAATCCCGCCAGGAGCGCCAAGCGAAAGTCTATAGACGTAGCAGTAAAATCGTCCTCGTAAGCATGGGCGGTAGCAGCATAATCTGGGGACTGTACGATGTCCCACGCGAGATTCACTATTCGTTCCCTCCTCTCTGGATCCCGCGTCGCATAAAGTTGCGTATTGTCGTCCTCATGAGCACAATAGGCGGCAAATTGCAAGGGTGTCAAATTACCCCTATCACCCATCTGAACTCTTTGCTCAATATTTGCTCCTTGGTCTAAGAGATACCTAACTACGTCCGGTCTCGCTGAATAGACGGCTTGGTGGAGAGGCGACAAAACAAACCGCCGCGCTCGTCGACGGAATTCGTCTCGATGTCGTGGTGGGACTTGGTCTTCGTAAGGGACCGGTACAACGAGCGGGTAATCGGAGTTTAGAAAAACACCTGGGTCAACGTTCCTGCTAGCAGCTACTTGTTGATATTGCTCGTAAATAAAGCGAACTGCATCAACACCGAACCTGCCTGAGCTAATGGCCGCTACAAGTAAAGGAGTCCGCTCATTTTCTACCGCCATAACAGGCTCAAGTACGTTGGAGGGGATCGCTAGTTGGCGGTCAGCGTCTAAAACAATTATGTTAATACGGTCGTTGTTCAGAAACAGATCCGGATACGCGAATGCTGCCGTAATTCTGTCATTTGGTGACATGGTACCGATTATGTTAAGAAGCACCTCCTATAAACACTAGGGTCAGTAATTACTCCTTTTAGTAGTTAGAGTGCTCTCGAGACAGCTCCCGAGGCATTTCGGGAGCTCTCAAGTTAATGAAAGGGGAGAAAATAATTCTAGTGATAACTTACGTTAGGAAGAGCGCGGATCCGATCTCCAAAAGTTGTGCCGCGAGCTGGAGACTCGTTTGCGTTTCGTCTGACCAACTCCACGAAAGGATCGCCAGTGTACTGCCAAAAGGGAATATTGTCCCATTGGAGAACGTCACCGGCATTTGGACGAGCGTCTTGGTTGTTTTGGCCGTCGTTCTGGCCATTTTGACCATTCCCTTGGACATTTCCTCCGTTGTTTTGGGCTTGGGCAGACATTTTTGCTTCCAGAGCTAAGATGCCTATTCGTGATTCTTATACTATTGGTTTGAAGATGAAGGTCTTTGGTTTGTGAGTGAGTTTGACTTCAGTGATGGGTTGTGTGATTGTGTATGCGATGCAAGGGGAAAATCTAATCATTAGCAAGAGCAAAACAGAGCTTATATAAGTTAACTAACACGCCAAAATTATCCATGTGCCAAAGAAGAAACAATATGCTTTGTAATTGACAGCCCGAGTCTTAATCCTTTGAGCTTAGCAAGAAATTCTGGAAAATGATTGTTTGATTAAATCAACAGAGGACTTAACAACTTTTGAACAAGGATCTTTTGTTACAATAGCGCACAACAACTTGGTTTTAGCGCTTCAGAGAACATCAATGATTATGTCACACAATAGCTTTAATAGTTAATATTACTATAGTGGTCGCTTTGAAGCGTGGTATAATGCGTCACGTTCGTAATTCCAAGGTTATGTTACTAGCCAACCCTAGCGATAAGGCGCTTGTATATGAAAACATTCCCTTTGATAGTGCGGTGGTATAGTGCTACAGTTATATTCTGTGATGCTGTAGAAGTTAGTCTGGAGAGCCTTGGTCCCAGAGTGAAGAGGATAGGCCGCATAGTAAGGAAGAAGTGTACGAGCATTCCATCTGCTAGCCCTGGTGTTTACCTTCGACCTGCTGCTCACTAAAAAAGCTCCGCATACAGATATCGGATTATAGCAATATGTATTATCTTTTAGTGGCATGGGTTCATACCAATTCATGTTCAATACGTATGTTAAGCATTATTACCTGCCAAATAAGCACTAGTTACGACATAATCACCCGACACGTGGAATAGGATTGGCGTGACGAGACACGTATTACACTACCTAAGTACTTGAGAATAGCTCGGACTTGCC
Source organism: Xylaria sp. Z21 (assembly GCA_037356095.1). NCBI lineage: Eukaryota > Fungi > Ascomycota > Sordariomycetes > Xylariales > Xylariaceae > Xylaria > Xylaria sp. Z21. The sequence continues at coordinate 78,285 of JBAWJX010000006.1, read as the reverse complement.
GCTAAGCCCTAGCTACAATATCGACGACCTAAGTTTCCATGCACTTCTCGATAGACATACATGTGCCCATAACCCCTATTGCTCTGTCTAGATGTAAAACATCGAGTTCCGAAGGTTTTCGTGCACACCAATAGACGGTACAGCTGTGTTTGCTGTCGTTGAAGATCTGACAGACTGGGTATCCGAGGCTTCCAACATATCGGAGAGATACACCCTAGCACGAGTGCAGAGAATGTCTGCATAGTATGCCGGTGGACAGATACTCACAGCCTTGGTAGCTCGTCCAAATAAATGACACATCTCGAATGTCAATTTCTCTAGTTGGTTTGCCGCCTGCTCGTGTGACATGGCCCGGAATACCTCATCAAGCAACACAGTATAATGCGCGGGCCGGGAAGTTCCTAGATAGACGTCAGCGATATTGTATGCGATAGGCAGTAGATAGCCTCGAGCTTACCTTGGAGTCCCGAGTGCGCCGTCAAGAAAAAGTCCCACGTAGCGGCTTGGGTCACACCACGGTCAACAACCGTGCCATTCTTGACGTTTCGAGACCGAACCATATGGTTCTGATCAGTCGGGTAAAAGCGAGTCTGATGCCGCTTGACTGACACGATGACGGATATCTTGGGGCTTTGCTTGGCTGGATAAATCCCTTGGCAAGCTGCTCTGATATGTGGCAGCTCCTCGTCAAGAACCTTCTTAAACTGGCCCTCAGATACACCATCCCGGAAGATGATAATGTTGGTCGGAAGCCGGCCGTTGTTGTGTTGTCGATAGAGTCGGAGGCGCTCGGCGAATCGTTCCTTAAGCTCCTCGCCCAACATCTCTACGCGCCCCTCTTGTGCCCAAGCCGTCCCAGGCCACTGGCCCAACTCGCTGTCAACACTGGCGACCATGCCGACCAAGCTAGGTATGCCTTCCATATTGCCAGAAATATTAGTCGGGTGCGTCACGTCGTAGCCGACGACCATAGTAGGCTGTTGTTTGACAATGGTGACGTCGTCCCGGAGCTTGTGGTTTATGCCGCCCATCTTCAGGTTAATCTTGAGGCCCAGGTTGGCATATATCTGCGGGCTTAGCTTCATTAAATTCGTCCTCAGGATATTCTGGCTGAGGTATCCGAACTCTAAGTCTCCGAGTTTCTTGACTTCGTTGTAAATACTTGTATCCGTTTTCGGGCCTGGGAGAACGACAAACACAAACTGAGGATTCAGTTTCGCCATATTTTTGAAGACGGGGCGTATCGCATCTACGACAGAACGTCTCACCGTGACCTGTACGTCGTTGCACGCCAAAGGTTGCTGTTCGATGGCAATACCTTGCGACTCGCGCAAGAATTTTATCCATTCGTACATGCCTTGGTCAACTTGGGCATGATTCCGATGCACTGGGTATCCATTATCAACATCAATAGATATCCAGAACCATCGCTGGATTGGTTTGCCGGGTTTCAAAACACGGACACTCTCCATGTTCCATCCACCTTCATTCACTCTAATATGCTTCTGGCTCGGCTGTTTGCCATCCTGGTAGACAATAGTTGGTGGAAGTAGTTCACGTCCTTGGACCGTGAGTAATTTCCCGTCCACTTTTATGCCAAAACGAGACAGAAATTCGGGCTTGTCAAGGCCTAGGACCTTGCGTCCGGTCTCCAATATCGACGTAGCATTGGCGAAGGGTGAGCGGCAAGAAAAGGTGATCATATTTCGAGTTTCATCTGCAGTTGTCTTCCGCCGCACTGGTTGGCCGTCCAAGACCTCGACAAATTCGGCAGGCATATAGACTGGCTTGGCCTTGGTGCCGACGTTCACCACGGGATAGTCAGGGCTGATGTTATACCCATATCCTAGGTATGGTCAGTTATATACTTTGCGAGTGGATTGCGTCACTTACTCTTCTTATAATACTCCTCAACGGAGCAGAATGCATCAGCACGAAGGCCAGCAGGAGCTGGTGCTTTCAGGTAGAACAGGACGGCACCGGCACCGGCCCCAAGGCCAGCCACCTTCGGTTTATCTCCTTTGGTTCCATCTCCGCTTTGGGCAAGGCCGCATATAGTCTTTTGAATGAAGCGGGTCTTCTTGGGATCTTTATCGTCAGATAGGATCTTGCATCGGCATCTTAGCTTTGATAGAACCTTGTGCAAGAGTCTGTAGTCGTGGTGATATTTGATCGCCAGCTCCGAGACGTAACCCTTAGGCCGGAAGACCCCATGGGAGACGTTTACATTCAGAATCAGACGCCCCGTAGCTGGACGGGCGCTCTGAAAGTATCCCCGAATAAGCCTGTTGAACTCCTTTGGACCTAGATCCGACGTGTCGTCCTGGCCTGCGTCTAATGGGAAGTAGCGACTGCGACCCAAAGCCGAAGCAGCTGGATTGCTCCGAGCCTGGTAGCCTGTGATGATGCTAATGGCGTCAATCGCGTCTTCGAATTTGGGGAATGAGATATCTCCCGGCGGATCGCGCATGGTCTTCAAATAGCTAAGAAGCCCAGGTAGATCGACTGTGGTTGGTCCAGTGAACGTGACTTCATACTCATCACTCTTGCCCTCATCCGTGTACAGGATTTTGACGACTTTATTATCCGGCAGGGTGAACGGCTTGAGCGAGATGACTTGATCCTTGAACTCAGTTGCGAATGGCACGGACCCGGCGACCTGATCAAGTGCGGATTTTATAATGCTGTGAAGCTTCCTGCCTTTGGGACCCGTTTTCTTTTTGTCGTCTTGTTGCTTGTCCTGTTGCTTGGATTGCGGGTACTTGTCAATCCTTTTGGCTTCTAGGGAATACTTCAGCAAAACCACTTTGGCAGACGCTTCTAGCTTGAAGTAATTTGCCCAAAGTATGACCTCAGTGCCTTGAGTGCCGAAAGCTGGTCGACGGGGGAAGAAAGCATTCGCCGGGGTTTGGGTATCGGATATTTGAACCGCCGCCATCTTGGCTGTAACGGCACCGAGGCCCCGTCCCTTGATAAGCTCATCCTCGAGGTTCGTGATAGCTTGATCTGGGCGTGGAGTGCCGGTAGAAGGGCTGAAAGACGTGTCAGTATCAATCCAGGTTAGAATAGGATTTCAGGGTAGGCGAACCTGAAGACAACCCCCTCCCCCGCGAACTTGTCGCGCCCGCCGCCACCACGACCGCGACCGCGACCATAACCTCCTCCCTGGCCACCGCCACCACGGCCGCGACCATAACCACCTCCCTGGTCACCACCGCGGCCCTGGAATCCGGAGAATGTAGCGCTGCCCCTTCCCCGGCCTTGACCTTCAAAGTCACTTCCACCTCTTCCTCGGCCCTGACCTCCTCCTCGGCCTTGGCCTCCAAAATCACCTCGGCCTCCCCCTCGGCCTCCTCCTCGGCCTTGGCCATCGAAATCGCCTCTGCCACGACCACGACCACGGCCGCCACGGCCGCGGTCTCCGCCACGACCTCTACCTTGATAATCGGCCATGGTCTAATGCGCTTGCCAGGCTCTTCAGGCGAGGCGGAAGTGAGAATCCAAATATGTATGTATGGATGGATGTGACGAAGTGGGAAGATGACCGGTAGATCCGGTACCGTCTGGGCGGTTGTATGGGATTAGATGTTAGATATGAGACAGTGAGAGGTGTGGTGAACTAAACAGAAACTGCGTCAACACCAGGATCTAATGTCTGGGCTATCTGGTTGAGGAGTTTTGAGGCGAGTCCGACGTAGCTCATACAATGTGGTACTGAAGTATGTATGGTGGCTTGGTAGCTGAAGATGGAGAGCTTGAGATGTGACAGTGGGAAGAGGAGATAGGTGTGCTGGATATATGTGGTGGTACTGACTCAGAAGTAAAAATTGCCGATGGGCAACTCCGTTTGCCGTGCTGCGTTTGGTAGTTGCGTTTGTCAATTAATATCAGAATGAGTTGTCGTATGCGGAGAGTTTGCGAACAGACAGCCGTTGCGTAACCCCCATGAGATGGATGATGTTGTGATGCTCTTGGCAACAGTGGGATGATGCTATACTTATCTACCTAAGACGGGTTTCAATTACAGGCTTGAATGGGTTAGCCTGTTCAGCCCAACGCCTTAGACTAGGATGGTGTGGGGAGATGCCAAATAGTGCTGCGTGGGAAGCTGTCTAGGTCAAGAATGGAGAGAAGAGGGAAGAAGGAAGAGGAGGAGGTCAATCCTGTTAACTAATAATGTTCTGGCTTGGGCAGGAACAAAAAAGGCGGACCTGCCAACTGACTGGTCAACCGAGGCAAATACGTCGTTCGTAGGTATGTGGCAAGGCAAGGAGAAACGATCTGGGGAAAGGTGAGAGACATAGAACTGGGGTCGGGAGGTCTGGGGCCTTGGGAGTGAGATGGGTAATGTATGAGGAACTCAGATATGAATTCTTTTATACCAATGGAGCTTTGATAAAATGGCTGAGAGCTACTGATCGAGAGGGCTCACTGATCAAGCTCTACAAGGCATGTATAAATTATCGTCATGCAAGCAAGCACTCCAGTTCTCATTCTCTCACGGCCGGCGATTAAACAGTGTACCTACCTGTAAGTATATGTGGTATCTACAACTGCTCTTGATAGAATACATAGTTGAGCACGTAGGAAAAGAACTCTACTTCACCTTTGTGCCAGAGGTACCTACGCACACATATCAAAAACCTGCCTAGTAGGCCCCGCTTATATATCCCCTGGTAAATAGCGTTGCTTTTTATTCTGAGGAGGCATGGCTATCTTCATTTTCCTGGTAAAGCAGCGTAATGAAGAACACACCTCACTTGAAAACTACAAGTCGCTAGGCCTATATGATGCTGTGAATAAGAAATCAATTAAGATCTATGTACAAGTAGAATTGGAACAGGACTACAGCATCTGACCCAAAAAAGGAAAGGAAAAAAATGACGATGCGTATGATAGAAACCTATCTAGGTAGTTAGAACAGGGCTAGCAAATCGGAGAACTACCACCATCTAAGAAATTTACTAACCCTAAAAGGCAGTTCTTCAGCAGCTCAAAAGCCACAGGGAATCTTCCTCAACACAAACGTATCGTCACACCGCTTCGCTATGGCCCTTCGAACAGGCAGAGCCCTGGTATTAAGTAGAACATGGCTGCTGCCCGGAAACCGCTGGAAGACCGGCCGACCTCAAAGCGGCCACGCGAAACACCAAGAGCTCCCCAATTAGACTCTCACACATCCCATCCGACATGGAGAATATTACTTGTAAAAGCCCGGCACGCTGCCTAATCAGGATGGAGGTGCTGCAGCCACAACGCGGCTGCAAGGACATCTGCAGTCCACAGCTTGGCACGAATTGGTTGGCTAGAAGCAACGCCCACGTTGTGAGATGCTGATGCTGACCATTTACATACCTATCTACATCTCTCTCACACCTACCATACAGCAGGCACCATATGTACTCAACTTTTGTTGGGATGTGAGTCACCATCGAACCCTTGCTGGTTGACGGTTGGACGTTGTGCAGATTTAGATTAGCCGAGACTTGTAGGACGTATGACGCACGCTTTGCGAGGTTGCGCACAATCTAGTCTCGTGCTCAAGGAGTCCTCTAGGAGATATAGTAGGTAAAACAAGAGAAGTGCTGAGCTTCTTTAGTTGATATCTTGGCCGTATAGGAGATTGGTACCTATCATATATGAGGACAGGCCTCCGCCAGAAATGTTGAAGAATATCAGTGCCGGCGGTGTGGGTGCTTTCGATGTTATCCTAGGCAACACGCCGTTTGCTGGTATGTGGCGCTGTAATATAAATGGCCCGTTTGAGCTTGGCCCTAAATGAGTCGATGTTGTCAACACCCATGGTACGAATGCGAATGCCAGTTGGCCTTACTCGGCCAGCGAGTAACTAGCACGTGGCGGTGATATCTGACATGGGGGTCTACCGTCAAGATTACATTCAAGCATCCCAACAGACCCTTGGCTACAGGCGTATTCCTGTCAAAGTGAAAGTGAGACAGGCGAACAATACTGTAGGTATGTAGAAGAAGCGGAAGCGGGAAATCCCGCTCGATTACCTTCGTAATTTGTTGGTAAAGGAATTCCAATATCAGTATTAGACCGACGTCCGGGCTCATAGGATTTCAAGTCTAACTGAGTATGTAGATGACATGCGTATAATGCGGTTCTTAGGGAGAGTGATGGTGGGCTAGTGAGCCCCCCAACTCTATGTACGGAGCACATCAGTGGCAAAAGTGCAAAACTACTAGGTACCTAGTACCTACAGAGGCGGGAAAGAGAGCAGTTCAAGATATGCTGTACAGCTCCATTAAGTAAACAGCTTTGATAGTACTAGACAGTACTTAATCTAACAGGGGGGAAGAAAGACGGAAAAAAGAAGACGGAGTGTTAAAACGGTTACGCACCTCCAAGTACATGGGGTAACTAGGTGCTACCCTTGTGGTAGTACAGCACCTAAATGGTGGGTGTACCGTACCCATGGATCTGTATACTAACTGCTACCTTACTTATAACTAGGTGTGGGTCTGACATATGGGTTATGTGACAGCCCTAGTCAGTACTGCCTAGCCTCTGTTTGTCGATCTCCACTTATACAAGCCACACCTTACACAGTCCAGCCCCGGCTACTTTTATACGCCACACACACTCTCTCACAACAAAAACTCCAAAAGAGAATAAAAAATTCGTTGCGTTCCCAGTTAACTGGGAGGCATCGGGAATTGAGCCCGATGCGGGGGTCGAACCCGCAACCTTGAGATTAAGAGTCTCACGCTCTGCCTAATTGAGCTAACCGGGCAGCTATGGATCGCAAAGATCTGGAGATCTGGTGAACCGTTGCTGCTTGCTTGTTGGAGGGGCCGGGTGCTAACTAACTATATAGCTCTACAATTGGGTTTAATCAACTGGTGTTGAGAACATGAGCACCGGCGACTGCAAGTCGTGATCCCGCCAACCATCGTTGTTTACTTGTTGGGGGAAGAAGTTTGCTAACTAGCTAGAATTTCATGATATTTCATAGAGACAAATTCATAAAGATCATTCATCTGCAGGTGTTATCTCATGCCCAGCAGTTGCAACTTGCAGAATGTCCTTTTCTAATCCTCCGACCAGAAGAACTTCGATACCTGCATCTTCCAGCTTCCTCCGGCTTGAATTTCCACTGACGAAAGTGTCCGGCTCCCGTACACCAACGTATACTGTTTTAATGCCTTTCCCAACCTCTAGGATCCTATCAACACAAGGTGTGTTGCTGCTGAGCCGCTGCGAGCACGGCTCCACTGTCGTATACAGATCGACGGTGTGAGGCAGAGCCTCGCCCAGACGTGCTCCGGTCACCTGATATTTTTCAGCTAGCTTCTGTATGCAACATTGCTCGGCGTGGGTATTTCCCGGGAGCTCCAGAGTGTACCCTGTCGCAAGGACCTCATTTGTTGTCGCGTCCACCATGATAGCACCAACACGGTAGTTGGTTGGCTTGGGTGGTGACTTTGCTGCGAGCGAGAGCGCTAGTCTCATGTAGCCCTCATGATCACCTGCTTTGATTTCGGGGATTGTGTCCATATCTCGTGAGGGTTCTTATATGCTTATAGAAATATTGAGTGAGTTAAAGCCTAGATATGTTCCCGATGAATAGAATACCGGGGCCGGTCTGCGGTTGGGTTCCGGTCGGTCGGCCGCCGCAACCTCTTCAGGGCTCCTTCCTCGATCGGAACTACTGTAGGTATACAAAATGTAGCAGCTACCCCGCGGCAGCGCAACTGCCCCGCGATGCAATGCTACTTATCTAAGCCTTATCTTAGGTACATTATGTATGTAGGTAGATCACACTAGGTACTAAGTACCTAGGTATTTTTCTTGTCTTTGTTCGTTTGAAATATTTAAAAACTTCAACCGTGAAAGCAAAATTTAACGGTCAATCAGTCTATAATAAATTCATAGTCTATCTAAGAATTAAACGCCGAATGAATGGTTTATCTCATGGCTATTTCGTGGTTGAAATCAGTCAAGCGAAATACAGAATACAATTTTAAGCACAGAAGGTTTTGGTACGGCACCTACTAATTGGGTAAGAGCATAGGTAGTCTAAACGCGTGCTATCTATCCCATGCGCGTCCTACAACTACCTAGGTACCTAGGTAGCCTTCACCCTTTCAACTCTACAGACGATAGCAACACCACTCCACTTCTTCAATTTACTAGACTGCCATGGATGCATCTGACGACCTTCTCCTCGATGGAGAGCCTCCTTTCATCAACCCGTACGAAGTACTTGGGCTTGAGCGCACCGCTACAGCAGACCAGGTAAAATCAGCTTATCGAAAGCTTGCATTGAGAAACCATCCAGGTAAGCAAGCAATCTACAAGTGCAACAATGCGTCGCGATATTTCCATGTAATCTGATCTAGAATAATGGGTAGACAAGGTATCCGAGGACCAGAAACAGAAAGCGCATGAGACCTTCCAATCCATCGCTTTCGCGTACGCCGTACTTTCAGACCCGACTCGACGCAAGCGCTACGATGAAACCGGCTCTACCTCGGAATCCGTAGTCGATTCGGATGGCTTCAGTTGGTCGGACTTCTACCGCGAACAATTCCGCGACGCAATATCGAACGATGCGATTGAGAAATTTGCGGCACAGTACAAAGGCTCCGATGAAGAGCGAGATGACATCCTCATCGCCTACGAAGAACACGAGGGCAACATGGATGCAATCTACGAAACGGTCATGCTTAGCGACGTGCTCGCGGACGACGAACGCTTCCGCAAGATAATCGACGATGCCATCGCTAGCAAAGACGTCCCCGCATTCAAGGCGTATACAAAAGAGAGCAAGAAATCTCGGCAGGCACGCGTCAAGGCAGCCAAGAATGAAGCTACAGAGGCTGAAGACTACGCAAAGGAGTTGGGGATTCACGACAAACTCTTCGGCAACAAGAAGGGGAAGGAGAAGGAGAAGGGCAAGAATAAGAAGGAATCCTCCGAGGACGCGCTAGCGGCACTCATCCGGCGCAATCAGCAGGGACGGGAGAGTTTCCTCGATAACTTAGCAGCGAAGTATAGTGCTACACCTGCGACCGGGAAGAGAGGGAAGAAGCGTCGCGCGGAGGAGAGCGAACCTTCAGAGGAGGCATTCCAGGCCGCCGCGGCCAGGTTGAAAAAGGGGAAGAAGAAATAGACGTGTGTGTTTCTGTCGTCTTTATTTCTACGTCTCAAGTTTAGTCGGTTAGCGTGTTCAGGCGCTGGGTAAGGGACAAGGCAGGGTCATAGTCGCGTTAGCTTTCGCGTGGCACTAGGTACGGACGTTTGGCGTTGGGGAGATTCCGCATTTAATAAATATGAGGGAATGAAATCATTCTTTTGAGAGGTAGAACGACCGCAGTACAGTCTCTGGAACAAATACAGCAGAACGACTACGACCGAAGTACTATTACTCTAGTGAGCTGTTTAAACATATCTTAAAATATTTCAACCATCGATTGACAGTGGATTTACTGTGTACTACAAACAGCGGGGTTCGGTACGGTAGTGTAGGTAATATAGGTGGTTGCGGGGCACTGTTGACACATGCTTGAAGCATGTCGCGTCCCTCGCGTCTCCCTGCTCATAAGCCAATCCTACCATGTTCAACTATTTTCATCGTCTTCCAAGAGGGTCTGCTTCTTGCAGCATGATTGCCTACAAAATGCGATGACAACTGCTGAACAATTAATTTACTATCCCCAATACTGCTTCCACTTATCCCCAACCATTAATAAGTGGTGTCCTTTGCGTGCAAGCGACATTGCAGGCCTTGCGGCCCGACCCGGTTTTGAAGGTCAGTAGAAGAAATCCTTTACGAACCAAGAAAGTCCGGTCTAAACCATTGTTACACAGATGCTGGTATATTTTTCTACATGAACCACCCCATCCAGTGGGTGCGTATCGCAGGAGTTGTGGTCGCAATCGACAATTATTATGGCCACCGAGTTTATACTATCGATGATAGCACCGGGCAGTGCATCGAATGTACTCTAGCGACCCCGAATACAACAAGTAACACGAGACCTGATGGCGAAAGCAAAAAACACCAGGTCGCCTCCAGGGCCCGCATCGCGCAGACGACGATAACAGACACCACCTCTACGACACCGTTCCCGGCAGATGTTGACGTGGGCACGGTCCTAGATGTGAAGGGGACTGTGAAGCTCTTTCGGGGCCAAAAACAAATCAGTATCCGGAAGGCAACCCAGGTCTTGTCTACCAACGAAGAAGTGCTTTTCTGGGACAAGATTCGGGACTTCCGTCGCGACGTCTTAAGCCAACCATGGGTACTGAAGGATAGAGAAGTGAGGATGTGGAGGCTACGGCAGGTTGAGGCTGCTGAGCCCAAAGCGAAAAAGAGCAGGAACATGACCAGAGGGCTAGCCGAAGGACTAGCGAAGGATCCCCATGAGAGCAAAGGAAATGAGGCTGAAAGTACTCACGTATCCAAGGATCGCCCGAGACTGAAAAGCCGCGTTGGTAGCACCTCAGCCAAGGCTGCGAGAGCACAGCGCGCGGCTAGAATCGAGGATTTAGGATCGAAGGCTAGCGATGGGGACCAATACAGTGCCCTAGGATTGTGACTGGCTGGGTTGCGACATCGTGGCCTGGAGAGAAATCTAAGTAGCTAAGCACCGTCTAACACAACAGAGTCACATAACACCAATCTCACAACTGTTTGTGCACGATGCATCATTGATCAATATAGATTCATTCCCAACCTCACCTATGCCGCTCAACATCATGGTTGAGGCTACAGCCGCCTCATTCGCATAATGCTATGCCCCGGGTATGCTCACGTATTCCTCGCAATAGCAGTCATCCCCCTTTCCATAGCAAATACAGGTTCCTCCTAGCTGAGCTTGAGTCTATGCCCAGCTACGAACCAGCGGTACCACCGCGGGCATTATAAAATGCCTATCTAGTGGGATGCTACCTGCCCAAGTAAGCTCGGAAGTCTCATTCTTCCTCAAGCACTCAGCAAAGCAAGTACGATACTACACAAGATGAAGCACATACTATGCTAAGGTCTACCGAGCTACTAAGTCGCTTCCGTATCATGCTTAGGCACCTCAGCATGTGATCTCTGACTTTCTATGACGACGTTCCTTTATCATGAAGGTGCACAGGGGTACCGCGAGATAGAATAGCACGCACATTTCCATGGCTTATCTCTTTACTGCGAGATCCCAAACCCCTACAGATCACATCTTCGCTTCAAACAACACTTACTCATCATCACCTACTTGGTTTCCTTTTTGTCCTTCGCTTTTCGTCTTCCTTCTGTACGATTACTGTGATCTCCTCATTCCAGCGCTAAGATCTAGATTCACGCTTGTTATCTACTATTCAGGAATCAGGTAGGGAATTTTAGTCCTCATTTAAGACACTTCATTCCCGCAGCCAAGTCAAAACCTCGTGGTTTTGGCCCGTAGCTATGACTTTAGTCAGAGCAACTGCCCGCCTGGACCGTCACCCAGTGTACAATACTCATTCCTTAGGATTGGTCAGGCTACATGAAGCCCTTCTCGAAGATTATATACGAGTCTCCCTGCATCCTCCTGTCCCATGATACGACCTGTATACCCATACTTTTACTCTCATCTTCTGATAGCCCATCAGCAACCCCAATACCCTGTTCTTATATCTTCACTGTTTATCGACAACTGGACGACGACGCAGTTCATAGAATGATCTAAACATTATCGACGTGCAGCAGTCTATCGAATTACTGCGATCCTACTGGCAACTATATGGAAAAATCCCTACTCTCGATCTATTCCCCCCTCATCTCCCTCCCTCTTTCACTAATTCCCTATTTTCACTATGTTGTTGTTTTGGATACTAACCCTTGCTCAGCCTATACCTGTACGATCGATCCCGCTCGAACCTTTACTCAATAGACGGTTAGAAACTTCTTATTCAGCACGGCCACCGCTGCAAAGTCCGAATTTGGGAAAAAATTGGTCTATTTCAGCTATTGCAGACCCCCATCGTGAGGGCTATCAACCCGTTGCCGTCATTACAGTTACGACATCTTCGGCAATAATACAGATACCACGCCCTACGTCTAATCGAAAACCCAGCACTGACGGATTTATCGTTACAAGTCTAGAGACAAATGGTAGATCGAGTTACATTCCTCTCCTAACGAATTCGATCCCGAGTCCAACATCACTACTCGAACCCGTTGAACCTACACTCAAAATGTCAAATGAGCCCACTAAGCCAACCAGCGCTGCTTCGTCCAATATCTTCGGGGCCCCCATTGCAGCTACCAAGCCCTCGTCGGTATTCCAAGAGAAGAAAGACCATCCCGTGCCTCGAATCGGGATAGAAGGGCCTGGTCCCTATGGCACCAATAAGTTCTATGCCAACTTCTTTCTTGGTAACCAAACCTCACCCGCATACGTCCATCCCTATTCCCTATCATGGTCCAAGGGCCAGGGATCTACGTCTAGTTGGGGAATGGCAATTTCGCACACTGAGGCGAACCAAAGAGTTTATGGGGATGTGCAACCCGCTACGGGAGCCGCAAAGTACTTTCTAAATCCTATTGGGATACAGTCTTTATGCCTCTCTGCATTGGAGCTTGGCTCTAGCACTGCACTCACGACGAACACTCTGAATTCTCATTCAGCCAATGTGAACCTACACGTTGACTCGAAAGCTAAACCGTTAATTACTTTCCCATTGGTGCAGGGTATGGGGTTTGTGACGGCCGTATATAACGGCGGGACACCTGTGATTGAGACTGGAGTTTACTTCAAAACTGTCACAAGATCATCCCACGGCCCTCAACCAGGTATCACGAAGTACACCCTGTATCTTGAAGACGGCACAGTTTGGCACGTATACGGATACTCTGAAAAGGGTGACCCCCTCGACCTAACAGTAACCAGCAGCCGCATTGCGAAAGCCGGAAAACCCTTCAATGGGATTGTTCAAGTTTCAAAGGATCCCGGAAGTGCTGAGTCTGTAATAGATGCGGCAGCTGGGGCTTATCCAGTAGGGATGGTGCTGTCCGGCACATCGTCAGGGTCCAAGGGGACATACACTTTTGCATTCCAGAAGGGTGGTCTTCCTAATGTCAAACTGTTGATGTACGCTTTGCCGCATCATTACGAATCGTTTGATAGTGCTACTGCCAAAGCAACGTCCACCGTGAAACTGCAAACGACCACGAAGGGCATGGCAAAGGCCGTTATTGCAGACTCTTGGACAATGACAGAACCGAATATGCCCGTCTCTATGGGCTTCGCCCCTTGGGATCCCGTTAAAGGCCCTAAAAACACCCTCTCCGATTCGGCCATCAAAACTATTACCCCTGTTGCGTTGAAGGAGCTGTCGCAAAATGTGGACCAACAATCAAACCAGGACTCAATGTACTTCAGTGGAAAGGTACGTGATTCTTCTCCCACTAAAAACTTCGATGCCGTACTAAAGCCATTCTTAACTCATAGGCCTTGGCTAAATTCGCTGCCATTTGTTTCACTGCGAACAACCTGCTCAAGAACCAGAAGCTAGCCCAGAGCGGACTGACAAATCTAAAAGCAGCCTTCGAGAGATTTACTACTAACAAGCAGCAGTTTCCGCTTTACTACGAATGTGAGTAGTTTTTTTTAAGTTCTAGCTAAATTGCGATACTAACGCTGTGAAGCTGCCTGGGGTGGTATCGTTTCTTCCGCCTCGTACAAGACTGGTAATGATGGAGCCGACTTTGGTAACACGTACTACAACGATCACCACTTCCACTATGGTTACTTCATATACGCAGCGGCCGTCATAGGATACCTTGACCCATCTTGGCTAACAAAAGAGAATGTTGACTATATCAACACGATGGTAAGAGATATATCGAACCCCTGCGCATCTGATAAGTATTTCCCCGTGTCGCGAAACTTCGATTGGTATCACGGCCATAGCTGGGCTCACGGACTATACGAAACTCTTGATGGAAAGGTACGTAAAACCCCACGGTTTCCCACTGGTCGTGACTGACTGAAGCTATGAAATAGGATCAAGAGTCGAGCTCAGAAGATGCGATGGCAGCCTATGCCGTTAAGATGTGGGGAAGAACAATTAGAGATTCGAACATGGAAGCTCGGTAAGTCTGACTGCTCTGCCGTCACGCTCGCTCTACAAAAGACGACGACTGACCAGCGAGATAGTGGCAACCTCATGCTCTCGGTTATCGCACGCTCGCTGAATCAATACTACCTCTACACCGCTCAGAACAACGTGCAGCCCGAGAACTACATCGGCAACAAAGTGGCTGGGATTCTGTTCGAGAACAAGTGCGACCACACGACTTATTTTGGCGCCAACATCGAGTACGTACAGGGCATCCATATGCTTCCGTTGCTACCGAGCACCAAGTTCACACGGCCGGCCGACTTCGTCAAGCAAGAGTGGGCTACATACTTTGACAAGGGGCGGGCGGACAAGATCGAGGGCGGTTGGAAGGGCATACTATATGGAAACCTGGCTACTATCGACCCGAAGGCGGCGTGGGCGTTCTTCACGAGCAACGACTTCGATCCCTCATGGCTTGACGGGGGCGCTTCCCTTACCTGGTACCAGGCCTATTCGGCTGGTAAGTCATTCTGGCTCCTATTCTCTGACCGTTGGAGCGGTTTCGCTAATGCTATGGAAAAGCTTTCATGTGATGGGTGTCATGATGATCGACGGGGAGCGGGCGTTCGTCTTCTATTTGTATATTTTATCCGCTTCACGATGGGTGACGGCCGTATATTACGACTCGGGATAAAACTGTCAAGAGACGTAGCGCTCTCACTTTTGTTTGTACTTTTGGCTGGATGGATGGATGGACGGTCTTATCGCATGGATGTATCAAGTTGAGGAAAGCATTGGAAATCGACATGTTACACTGCACTTCTTCTTTGTCCCCTAGACCTGTTAGAATAGAGCCTACAAAATACCTACCTAGTACCTAATGAACCACCTCATTCTCTCTATATAGCGCTAGCTCTTGATTTGTCCTATCGTAGACTAATGACGTTGTTCTCAGTAGACTACATAGTAGCTAGTTGACTCGCACCAGCGTTCCGACTGGTTGGTGGGGTCCCGGAATGCTAGCATTATCGATAGAGTATGTCGGGGCACTACATATGCGCAGGTATGTAGATACCGTGTAGCAGCTCTACCTTGGGTATGATGTAACGCCCCCATTCGGATCCGCGTAATTTGGTAATTGGCGCCAAGAGCGTGCCGCGAGGTAGCTGGCGCCGCTGGAGGCCTCTTTTCGTTGCACAGCCACTCTTGGTTAATTTTGACTGGAGGGATGCGAGCTGTCTGATGTGATAGTGCAAAAAGTGCAAAGTGCATTTGTGACGGATTTCTTCTTTGCTTGCATTAGTATTACTTTTGAATGCGCAAGCCTGATTCCTGGTTCTCTCTACGGGCTCTGACATGGAATTGTATCTTGGGCTAAGGTCTTAACCTAATTGCTGAGCTGCTGTAGGGGAAAGGGGAAGGGATACCTAAGTATGTATGTTCCAAGCAAGGTTGGGGGCCCGAGCTCCAAGCTACCCTAGCAACCAGCAAAACCGGCGAAGGCCTTTACCACCTTGCCTGATTCAGCTAGGACAAAGGGGAGTTCCAGCGGGGTCAGACTTTCAGGAACCTGGCACCATGTACCTACCATCCGCTACCATCTACTAAGGCACTGCTAAGGGAGCTGACACTACCCACCTGCACTTGGCGTGTACTTTGCGGGCTTTGTGTGGAGACCTGCATGGCCCCGGCACCTGTTAGAACAAGGTCTCTCTCATCATCGACGACATCACTGCGCCTGTTTCAGACAACTTTTTCTGCTGGAATGACTCGTTTTCGTCGCCAATTGTCTAACTAACTAAACACCGCGGGTTTCTACCTCGTCGAGTCGCTCGCTGCGCCTGAACGAATGCTTGCGATGCCAGATTGGCCGGCGGATTGCACCGATATAAGTAATAAACATTAAAGAACTGCAGAAGCCAACTGTATAGTTACCAAGGCACTCCCTGGTTTCTTGCCAATACGCTTCTGTACCGTTCTGGGACATCCGGGAGCGCGCGGTCAGTAAGCTCACTCACACCTGTATTATCATCCAATCTGCACTTTTGGCTCGAAGCTAGACTGGTGCCCGAACCCCCCTCACAGCCTCCTAACCTCCTAACCTGCTACATGTGTACCTAATCGAAATTGCTGCGTACTGTACCGAGTGTCATTGCACTGCACAATTTCACTTTCGGCTGACGCACGGCCGGCAGACCAAGACTCTAAGCAAAAACCCCAAGAGTCCGTCGTGAAACCCGTCACCTCAAACCTAAAAGGATCCCCCCCGAGGCGCAAGCACTCTGCCTCCAGGTATCATCTGGAAGACATGGCTAATGGTGAGTACCCGGACGCAAAATGAAATAAGCTTTATTCTTATCGCTGGCACATGTTCACTCTTCTTTTCCCTGTCAACCGCTATCGTTCGCAACGCCCGCCCGTTCTAGTCCTGAGCCCCCGAGCCGGCGCCGCGATTCATCCTCCCCTCTCGCTATCTACGTGCGCTCTTTGTTTGTGAGCACCGGGTTTCTCTACGTATCTTTCCAACTTGCCTACCCGCTGTCAATATCTCACCGAGCATGGTGCTGGTTGCTGTCACTGCTGCAACGCTGTGTCGCCGATTCTTAGTAGCGTGTATCGTTTGCTAATCATGAGACGCGATGGATCGTGAAATAGTTCTACCCAGTTTCCAGAACAAAATGCGTCAAGCTACTTGGGGCGTGTTGGGCCACAACGGCTCACCTCGAGAGAATGGGACGCCGAACGAGAGCACTCCTCTCATAACTGGAAACGGCAGGCCATCCCCTGGGAATGATGGCGCGAAAGACCACACTTCGACGTGGGAGTTCTTCTTCAACTCTAGGCATACGCCCGGCCGCGACAGTCCCAAACCATGGGTTAAATATCCTGCGCATGTATGGCACATCATAAAAGCCACGCTGCTGAGCAGTACGTAGCTTCTTAAATCTTGATAAACAAAAACGTCGCCATGTAATGTACTAATGCCTCGCTATTAGGCCCTGTTAATATTCTCCTACTTGCCGTACCAGTCGGTATTATCGCGGGGGAAGCACATTGGGATCCCGTCGCTGTTTTCGTCATTAACTTCTTCGCTATTATCCCACTAGCCGCCGTGCTTTCGTTCGCCACAGAACAAATATCCGCAAAACTAGGAGAAGCTCTAGGTGGCCTTCTTAATGCTACTTTCGGAAATGCAGTTGAATTAATTGTGCGTCAGCCCCGGGCTCCATTTCACACCTGCTAATCATGTGTACACTGCAGGTCAGTATCATCGCATTACGGGACCGCCAAATCGAGGTCGTCAAATCATCTATGATCGGCTCTATCCTATCAAACCTATTATTGGTTATGGGGATGTGTTTCTTCTTTGGTGGTATTGTTAACATGAGGGACGAGAACGAGCAAGGGATGGAACAATCGTTTGCGTCTATCACCGCCCAAACAACAGCCTCTCTCATGACTTTGTCAGCCGCATCTATAATTCTTCCTGGTGCCGTACGAACCCTCGCCTACGCCCCGAATTGAGTCATGAGCACTAATTTATATTAGCTATTCATGATCGTAGAGAAAGGTCATGACAATCAGCAAGATGGACGAGATATTGCGCTTTCACTTTCACGTGGCACGGCTATTATTCTCCTCGTTATCTACGTTCTCTATCTCTGGTTCCAGCTTCGAACGCATCACAATTTATTTGGCAACGAGTCTGCGGGTGAAGAAGCTGGAGCAGCGCAAACCGAGGGAACAGGAAGAGAGCAGGGCGAGGAATCCGAACATGAGGCGGCTATGAGTCCTTGGTCCGCTGCTGCCGTTCTCGTGGTGACAACGGTTCTGGTCTCTATTTGCGCCGACTACTTGGTTGAAAGCATTGACTCTCTTGTGGAACGGGGTGGGATCAGTCGTAGCTTCATTGGTCTCATCCTCATTCCCATCGTAGGAAATGCTGCCGAACACGTCACGGCAGTGGTGGTTGCGATCAAGAATAAGATGGATCTGGTAAAAAGCCGCTCTAAATTGAGTCTAAAGATCTTGATACTGATTTGGCATATAGGCTATGGGTGTTGCCATCGGCTCAAGTATTCAAATAGCCCTCTTTGTAACACCCTTCTTGGTGGTTCTGGGCTGGATCATGGATCGCGATATGGATCTGCACTTTGAGACATGTAAGTGTCCTCGCACGTGACTTATTTATATTCAGCTGACCCAACTTCAGTTGAAACCGTTGCCTTCGGACTGTCGGTTTTGGTCGTCATCTACACAGTTCAGGATGGAAAGTCGAACTACCTTGAGGGAGCCATGGTATGATTCCACATTCTATCCTACTCGGGATTCTCTATTTCTAACATAAACTAGTTGATGAGCCTCTACGTTATCATCGCGATTGCATTTTTCGTAACACCGAGTCGGTATTTCGATGGCGAGAGCGCAAAAAACTTGGGGGAAAGGGTTATGACCGCTTTGGGCTCTTTGAGCTCTGCGTAACGTGATATTGTCCTGAAATTTAAATATCCGTGAAGGGCAACTGACTCGTATTAAATTGCAGTAGCACATCATTTATACGTTTGCATTACTATCAGCACGAGGGAAAGTAAAGACGAGCCGTATTGTCTTGATTCACCGTACTGCTTTCGTCGGTCATTGAAAAGTTTTCTGTATGTCTACATCTGTAAACTAACTCGTTGTATTGGGTTTGGGTCTTGAGTTTTGGCGTATCTGGCGCAAAAGGATCATGGCCGGTATATTCAGATAGAATGGATATAGCAGCGGTTGTCTTGCGCGTTTGAGAGACCTAAAAAAAGAAAAGACGAAGTAAAACCGAACCTGCTACAAATTCTTTATCAGATAGGTGCACTATGTGTTTTATTGTTTTCCAGACAGCAAACAGCAAAGATGGAATGTTAGCTTCAACATTACTGTTAAGTGAAGACCCACGACTAGATCGACAGTCTGCAAGGTGGGGTAATACGGTGATGATGCCACAGCTGAGCTCTCGCGGGGTTATGTACGATGATTGATTGCGTGGGGCCCCTCGCCTTTATCGTCACGTATTCGCCCTCCCGACTTCTCCGAATCCTGCTACTTTCTCCCGCGGGGCACAACTCTTATGTATGCCCTACAAACACTGCGAAGAGTCCTACTCCAATCTCCCCGATCGCGACCCTTTGCGCAGTCTACGTGTAAGCTCCATTCTCGCGGTTACACTTGTCTCTCCAATCCCCTGACATCAGTAGAGTGCGACTAGTCTGTCAATATTAACGTGTTGTATACTCTTTATATAGACGTACGCCGGACCTTCGCAGCCATGGCGACGACAACCGATACGAAGAACTACAAGTTCAATCACTCGATGTAAGAGCCGCCGCCCGCCGCCTCAAATCACGAGCGAACAAACAAACGGCCGACAATCGAGAAGCTAACGCGCGGGGTGGGGTGCACAACACAGGCTTCGAGTCAAGGACCCTAAAGAATCCGGTATGCACTGGACAGAGAGAAAGAGAGGGGGGGGGGGGGGGGGATAAAGGAGAAGACCAAGCTGCCGCGATATTTCTTTCTTCATTCGGAGGGAAGCTGCTGACGAGGGCGAACGAACCCAACAGTCAAGTTCTACGAGTTCCTCGGGCTGAGCCTCATCAAGAAACTGTCGTTCCCCGAGGCGAAATTCGACCTGTACTTCCTCGCCTACGACGGGCCGTCCGCGACGTCGCACGGCAACAGCACGTTCGATCGCGAGGGCGTGATCGAGCTGACGCACAACTACGGCACCGAGACCGACGACAGCTACACCGTGAACAACGGCAATAAGGAACCGCATCGTGGCTTTGGCCATGTCTGCATTTCCGTCGACCACATCCAGGCGGCGTGCCAGCGCATCGAGGACGCCGGGTACAAGTTCCAGAAGAAGTTGACCGACGGCCGCATGAAACACATCGCCTTCGCGCTCGATCCCGACGGATACTGGGTCGAGATCATCTCGCAGAAGCTCGGGTCGAAGGGCGCCGATGACCCAGAGGAGGCGGGCGCTGTCACGGATCCGAGCACTTACCGCATGGTGCGTACCATTTTATCTATCTCGTTCCTCGAATCCACGAATGTGTCGTTTCGTCACGCTACTATCTACGTCTACGTCTACGCCTGTATCCATATATATAGTTTGCAGATTGATTTCTAACTGTTCCCTACTCCCCGCGAGCAGAACCATACCATGATCCGCGTCAAGGACGCCGAGAAATCTCTCAAGTTCTACCAGGAGGTCCTGGGAATGACGCTATTCCGGACCCATGAGTCGGCCGCCGCAGGCTTCAACCTGTATTTCCTTGGTTATCCTGGCGCCGAGGGCGTGCCCGAGAACGGCTTCACAGCATTCAAGGAGGGTCTGCTAGAGCTGACGTGGAACTACGGCACCGAGAAGGACGAGAGCTTCCAGTATCATAATGGCAACGACCAGCCTCAAGGTTTTGGACATATCTGTAAGTCCCCCATCCCCTTCTTTTCTCATACCATTAATGCCACTGCCCTACATGAAACAAAACATGGAGTCAATTTGGGAGACGCGATTTGCAGTGGGAGCGTGAAAACTGCATGGATGAGGGCTATCATAGTTAACCAAACTAAAATGTCGCAGGCGTCTCCGTCGATGACATCGATGCCGCGTGCGCGCGCTTCGAGGGCATGAACACGAACTGGAAGAAGAGGCTCACGGACGGCCGCATGAAGAACGTCGCGTTCCTGCTCGACCCTGACGGATATTGGGTGGAGATCGTGCAGAATGAGCGGTTTGCTGGCAAAGAGAATTTCTAGATAACTAAGTGAAGAAAAAGAAGAGAAAAAAAGACAAAATGGCATCGAGCGAGAACATGAAAATTGGCTATCTTGAAAACATCTATGTATGTTAGTAGGAATAATCCGAGATTCGTTATCAGGCCTTGGGTATGCTGCTGTCTCTCTCATCTCCCTAACCTCCTTCGCTTCATTGAAGTTTCATTTTGGATCTGTAAGGGCACATATATAGTCTATGGATACCTCAACTCTTGCATACGTACTCATTCGCTCTCTGTCGAAGTACTACGGCGGTTCATCTAATATAGGCGGGTGTTGAGGGCCGAGGATCGCCAGAAGCCCACTGAGACAGACCCTCAATCAAAGTTGAATCTCTTATCTACAGCACTATATCCGCAGAATTGAGAATCCAGTTCATCATAGGACCTTCACAAAGATAGGACTTGCCCCTAGGCATCATGCAAGTTGCCCCCTACGTCAGATTCCATGTAAATGTCACACGGGCTTTAAGACAAGGCCACACAAGGCCTTCAGCCTCACCATGAGAGGCAATTGAAAGCGAGAGCCTGGCCCCCATGAAGCCATGTCGTAAATAAGCCGCATATCCTTTACCCGGGCCATGGCGGAACAAATGCCTAGCTCTTCGGGATTCTTTATCTCACCGAATAAGCATCACGGGGTAAAAATTAATTTCTGCTCTCGTGAGAAATTCGACAATTTTTTTTTATAAAAAAAAGTGGAAAAAAAAAGGTCAATACGGAAGGACTGGAGAGACTGTGTAAGCAACTCTACTATCCATATTCTTGCCCAATGGTCTTTCTAACCCTCATGAACATATTCACTAAGATATAGGACGATTGCATCAAGTGAGTGAAATTTTCTATCACTGTAAAATTGTTATTTTGAATATTCATTCCTATATATCTGTCTTCATCTAGTCCTTTTATTATTAGTCTGTGGCCTAGCGTCTCACATCGCTTTGCTTATAGTTTTCTTTACACTGATTGTAGATTATAGTTGAGGGTGGCAATAGGCTCTTATAACCCTTTGCCACACAGCTGCAACAGTAGGGATTAGAGATCCCATCAAATGAAATACACAGCGATGAAATAAGTTTTGCAGTGATTGGATATCAACCAGTATAGTATTCTATAAAGGCACTTCTAATTTATTCGCTTTAATTGGCATTTTCTGAGTCCCCGGCCTACCGGTGGCCACAATGGGCGCAATATAAATGTTGGATAGGTTGAAAAAGCAATGCTGATGATTGCACGCAGGTTATGCGCGGTTCTAACTGCTGGATTTGGCTATGAGCGCTGTGATGATTCTATTGCAGAGATAATAATATGCATTATGAATGAACCTTGGCACAAAAGGCATTATTGATAGCCAAAAGACAAGTCAACCAACATTAGGTACTATGCAAGCTATGCCGACGTCATGATGCGTAAATCACGTCTCCATAAAGGCCATGACGGTTTACATACATTGCTAGGTAGTAGTTGGGGGCCATCCCATCTGCAGCATTTCTGGAGACGGGGAGCATTCCGCGGGAGATGGGGGATCGCATTCAGCTACCTCCTCGATAGCCTAACTTACCCTGGAGACGGAGAAGCAAGCAATTCGCGGGGTAAATTTGGCGACAAGCGGAGCGGCCTGCATTAGCACCCAACTTTCATGGCGTGTTTGAAGAGGGGTTCGCGGTACGAATATGCGAGTCCCAAGCCACAGTCTATTATATCCGGCGCCTCATCGTGGGGAAGACCCAATCACGACGTCGCTCTATTATGTCTGTCGACTAAGCGTTAGACCTCATTATGTACGGCTTCACGTCACCTGCGCACTTGCATGCGGTGCCGGCTCTATTTATTCTATTCGAGACGGAATGTAAACTGGATATGGACAAGACCAACGTGGCCCTGCATTGCGTTGCGTTACCGCGTGTGCTAGATGCCGCTGCAGTGATTTGCTCGGCTCCTGCATGTCTGGGACACTTACATTCTCTCGTGGTTCTACCTCTGCAAGACTGTTGAAAGCGCCACTTGGGAGGAGGAATGCGGAGTCGGGTGCTTTGACTTGCAACGGATGGCAGTAAGTGGTGGAAAAGGGAAGGGAACAAGACTATAATGGTTTGTGAATTCGAGACATCATTTTCGTTTATGCGGGAGAATCGCATTAGTGTATCTTTACTTGAAATAGCTACTACGAAGGACCTTAGGGCCCTTTCGTTCTCCTTTCTCGACTACTTAGTAACCCTCATCGCCCAATTCAACTCGTGCCCTCTCAACTGACGTCACTTGGAGATTTATATCTGGTCAGACTCAGAATACCTATTCTGGATATTCTACATTGTTATTTTGCATTGTACTGACTTACATACTAATCTCTTACTTCTTGTTGAACTGTCCCCCTCTACTACTTCCCCACAAGCGTACTATAACAACCCGTAGACTCGTTTTATCACGCGAGTGAGGACACCATGGCGGCTTCAACTTCTCATAAACCTCGTATCTTGGTGCCCGAGAAGGTGTCTCCGGATGGTTTGGCCTTGCTATCCACAGAGTACGAAGTAGACTCCCGTCCACAGGGGGTGTCTCCGCAAGAGCTTCTCACCCTGATACCTGATATCGACGCACTCATCGTACGGTCCGAGACCAAGGTAACTGCCGAGGTGCTTAGCGCCGCCGGGTCCCGGCTGCGCGTGGGTGAGCACTCTTCCAAATTATTTTCTTGTTCCGGCAACGTTTGGCATGTAGAATCTTCCTGTCGGGTGGAAGACATGTCCTAGAATCTCTTCGCAATTTGGAGGAACCTGTGTCTCAAACTCAAAAATAGCAATAACTAACTCCGAGCCCTTCCAGTCGCCCGAGCGGGCGTTGGTGTAGACAATATCGATGTAGAGGCTGCGACGGCGGGCGGCATTATCGTCGTAAACTCGCCTGCGGGCAACATTGTTGCGGCTGCAGAGCATACAGTTGCGCTACTACTGGCTGCGGCGAGGAATGTCGGGCGTGCCGACCGCACTACCAAAGACGGCCGCTGGGAGAGGGGTAAGCTGGTAGGCGTCGAGGTTGGCCGTAAGACGTTGGGAATTGTGGGCTTGGGAAAGGTTGGTATGAAGGTTGCGAGGAGTAAGTTCATACCATTTTGTTTGCAGTTGACGTAGTGGTGCGCAGAGAATCGAGACTAGCTGGATACGTTAGAGGAACGCTTCATGGGTTAGACAAGAGGATATCCCTGAGCTTCGTCAACTCTCCAACCAGTAAGCCTTAAGAGAAGTCTTGCTGACGGTTCCTTTCTAGTGTGTATTGGCCTCGGAATGAAGGTCATCGCTTTTGACCCTTATGCAAACCCCGATCTTGCGCGGCAAACAGGCGTCGAGCGTTTAGTACCGCGCCTGACAGACATGCTCCCGGAAATCGATTTTATAACGATTCATACGCCGCTTCTAGCAACGACCCTAGATTTAATCGGGGCGCCTGAGTTTAAACTCATGAAGCCGACCGCACGTGTACTCAACGTTGCCCGCGGTGGCGTCTACAACGAGGCTGCGCTCCTCGACGCCCTAAACAGCGGCACCATCGCTGGAGCCGGACTAGACGTCTTCACCAAGGAGCCCCCAGACCCAAACACGCCAGCCTGGGAGCTCCTGCGCCACGAGAAGGTCGTCGCGACGCCACATCTCGGCGCCAGTACGGTGGAGGCGCAAGAGAACGTCGCCGTCGACGTGTGCACGCAAGTCGCGGCAGTGCTGCGTGGCGAGCTGCCTACCTCGGCCGTCAACGCGCCTCTTATTCTCCCCGAGGAGTACCGCGCTTTGAAACCATACGCAAAGCTGATCGAGCGCATGGGGGCCCTGTACACGCAGCATTTCGCCTCCTCCACGACTCCCGTGGGAATTGGGCGGAAACATTTCGAGCTCGTCTACCACGGCGAGCTGGCTGGCGTTTCGAGCTCGCGCCCTCTGCTCGCGGCGCTGGTTCGGGGGTTGGTATCGTCCTTTTCGGACACAAAGGGCAGACACGTGAACATCGTGAACGCAACAGCCGTCGCGCGCGAGAAAGGCATCGTCATCCGCGAGATCCACGCACACAGTGGTAGTGGCAGTGGGAATGAAGGGTCTGTGTATGCGAGCTCTGTGACGCTGAGGGCGTTGGCCGTATCAGAGGGAGTCGAGAGTAAGCAGCAGGACTACGAGAGCAGCCAGGTCATTGAGGGTTATGTCTCGGGGAATAATATCTATATCTCGCGACTGGGCCGCTTCAAGGCTAGCTTCTCGCCTGAGGGGACGTTGCTTATCCTGTACAATTTTGATGAGCCTGGGAAGATTGGAGGTGTCGGTTCGGTGCTTGGGCGGCATCAAATCAACATCTCGTTTATGCAGGTCGCGAGCTTGGATTCGAAACGGCCGCAACCCCCTATGTCGGATGGAAGTGTGAAGAGGAAGGGTGACGAGGCGCTAATGATCCTAGGGGTAGATGGGGATGTTACGAAGGAAGTAATTGAGGCTCTAAGAACGGCTGAGGGTATTCTCAATGTGAGTCTAATCCGCTTGTAACGTGATCGAAGACTACATAGGGGAATTTAGCTTTAAGGTCCAGAGAGCCTTCCAATATGTTAGACTAGGCATGTGCCGAGGTGTTCCTAGACTACAGCATAGATAAGGATCATCAAAACCTACGAGGCCTCCTGCGGACTGTCTGCGTGTTCTTCCTGTGCCCGGATCCTTTCTCTTTCTCGCCTTTCTATCTCCTTCTCCTTATGCGTGAAGAATATTAGGATTCCTATATCGTAAAGCCCTTTTAAAGAGCCACCTAGTAGGAACGAAACCCAGTACAGATTGTGGTCGACGAGTACACCCGTAACGATAGGGCCGAGGCTTGAGGCTGTAGTCTTGACCACATTTAGCGTTCCCATGACAGCTGTTCGCTCCTCGGGCAGGATAATAGTGGCGAGGAATGCGGACCGTGGCGCGGTATCCATCGATGCCATTGAAGCGTTTAGTACTAAGAATAAGAGCGCGATGTGCACATTCGTTGGCACCCCGACCAAAGCTCGGAATATTTGCGAAGGCAGATGCGTTAATACCATTGTCTGTTGGCGTTAGCGCTACAGTATGGTGGGATCCATTGAGATGGGTTGGAATGGGAATGATTTACCTTCACGTTTCCGAGACGCTTGGCGATGGACGAGGCCACGATCATTGACATTGCGCTTATAATCTGGGTTACGAAGAATATGCTACCCAGGTCCCCCTTTTCGATACCAAATCGCCATTGGAAGTAGTATGTGACCCAGGATCTAGGGAATAGTAAGTACAATCGAATGCGCCTAAGGAGAAGGAGAAGGAGAATGAGATCTTCTTACAGCGGATTAACACCTGTTCCCAAAGCATCGAGACCGAAAAGGAAGCAAAGGGCAATGACAACAGTCGCGCTGTCTCTGCGGATCTCTGGGAGCAGTTTTCGTAGGCCCCATTTGTATTCAGTCTTTGCCGGTACTTCCTGTCGGTTATTCGTGCCCTCGCCAGCCAACAGCGGCGTTATTTCATCTCCTTGTCGTGAAGTCTGTCTCATCTTCTGTAATTTCTTTTCGGCCTCGACCGAATGAGACAGGAAGATGGTCAAACAAAGCTTTAGTAGACCGATGATAGCGTAGATTACGAAAATGCCCCGATATGAGGATAGCAAATTCCAGTGAAGAACTTCGGTGAGAAACTGCAAGACCCAACCGCAAAGCATGATACCGAAAGCTATGCCGGCCACACCGGCTAGGCCATACCATGCATATATATCACCCCTATTCTCAGGCACGGTAAGGTGTGCGACGATGCTTTCTTCAATGGCGCGGAAAGGACCGATCTCATTGCCACTGCAAATCTACTATTAGCAACCACATCTCCTCTTTCATTTCTCCATGTGTAGTATAAGTTCGCGGTCGGGGGAGGCTGGGGGGGAGGGGAGGGAAAGGGGGAATGGGCATGTGCATACTTAGGGCTAATGACGCCCACGATGGCGGCGACAAGCAAGACCCAATACGAGTTGAACAAGGCAAACACAACACCACTACCAGTCATGAGCAAGGCGCCGAGAGCGAGCGTGGCCTTGCGCCCCAATGCATCCGCGAAGAGAGTCAAGAAGAAGCTGATGCAGACATCGCCTGCAAGTGTGAGCGACATGAAGAGTCCGATCTCAGTCTTCCGGTTGCCTAACGCGTCAAGGTAGGCGACGAGGATTAGCGTCGACATGCCATATCCTAGCATGCGCACGAAGCGCTGCGCGCATAGCAGTTTTACGTCGCGGGGCGACTCCCACAGGGAAACGAGGCCAAGTTCTGAGAGCACCCCTTTCGTGATGGATCTCTTTGCAGCGGGCGCGGGCGCGGGCGCCGCTGGGCTGCCATCATCATCGATTTGTCTCGACATGGCAACTGCTGAGCGAAATATCTATCGTATGAGTGAAGGAAGAGGCGAACAACTATGTCTTCATTTTTCACCAGCCAGTTACATCGGTAGACCACACCATAGACGGTATTATAGTCTTAGCCCCAGCCAGTCGAGATCGGCTCGGAGGAAGACCTCGGACTTCGGTTCTGGGCTGTGGGACGTCAGATCCGTTATTTACGTAAATCTTGCGATAAATCCGTGGATGGACATGCTGAGTCCTATTATCATAGCTTGCGAAATTGCCTGCTTCAAAATGGATGCGTCCAGATGGATATCGTATGTGATATAATCCTGCAACTGCTTGTCAACAATGATTTGAGATACTTTGCTTTCCCCAGACTATACCCATGCTGAATGTAACGCTTTGAGCATGTTAGCTACTTGCTTAAATGCATAGACATGCTGCTGAGAAGCGGAGATTTATGCGCTTAAAAATATAGTTCATCTAAGTAGGGCGGCTGAGGGGGCATAAAAGATTATTGTGGCGGCCACAGCGTGGCTTATACTATGAGGTGGCGCGGTGATAGATAAGTACGTAAGTATCGTGCACTACGTTATACTGAGTAAGATCGACTCAGAAATTTGCAGTACCTATGCTAGCAGCAACTTTGGCGCGACTACCTATTGGCTGAAATGGGGTCAATTGGACCGAAACGGAAATTTTGAATGACTCGACGGCTGCGCTGACTAGAGCCCGGACAGAAGCCGGACTCGTAAGGTACTGACTGGTCCACAGAGAGGCGACGAAAACCCAAACACGTCATGAAGAAGTCGTAAGAAGTCGTAATGCATCTGCTATGCCTACGTCATCTATACTATCTCCGCTACACGCCCATACGTTAACTACATCAAACACACCAATTGAAACTCGCCTATAGAAATCCGGATCTGACTGACCCTGAATAAGCGTAGACAAGACCTTCCAATTTGAGGGAGACGCAAGCTTCGGCTGTCTATTGATCGCCTTACCAGGTCGACGAGGCGACCAATTAACTTCAATGAATGTGATGTGGCTATTCGTGGCATAGCGGGCCTTCACGGAGCAAGAAGTCTCTATCTAACAATTTCATAGCTGCTAAACAGACCGACATTTCGTCTCACATAGTCTTCGACAGCACACAAAACGGCGGGCCACTTTCATGGACGAATATTCGACGTCAAGCCCTCTTAAGAAAAGGATTGTTCCATACATAGACCGATGTTACCCTGTTCCCTGCAAGGTAAAGTGATCCACCGCCTGTGTCTACGAGTCTGTGTTGCGTTCTATCAAGCCACAGAACGCCAATCCCACATATTCAGGCCGCCATCACTACAACGTCGCAGAAAAGTCATGTGCGTACGGTGTATCGATGTCCCTCACCCTGCCAACCTACAACGCTCGCTTTCCGTGCAGTCCGCTACGGCACTTGGACAGGCGACTGGGGTTCTACATTGAGAACATCAGTTGGAGATCGAGCACATGCGCTAATGTCGGATGGTGATAGGTAGGGAGTTGCAGCGGCATCTCGGCCGAGGACAGCATGACGTTGCCCGAATGCTTACGGTCCGAAGTTGATGGAAAGTAATCCGCGAGTGCCTAATCGACTTATCTAGTGCTAAAGAAATGCCGCAATGGCCATTATCGAGCACCAATTGACAACAATACCATATTCTCGCAGCCATACCACAGCTGTCTCATTATTTCACGCAGCTTTAAGCCCAAAGCTACAGTCGAGCTAGCAGCTAGTTCCTGCGAAGTGACTCGTCACAACTCCTTTAGGCTGGTTTTCATTAGAGGATTTCCTGCTGTCTCAATCTTTCCAATTGCCCTCTCTGTCGGGCTCGTGCCAAGCGCTAGCAATAAGAAAATACCGCCAGCTCCAAGCACCACGAGTTCGCGCAAAGTCAAACTTCGCAACGCCTGTAACACTGCGCGGCCAAGGTCCGTTGGCTTAGAGGGTCTCTCAATATTCCTACTGAAATCTTTTCTTTTTTATAGGTTAAGTGTTCCGGTGAGAAGACCGGATGCGAACGATGTCGCAATGCAGAAACCGCATGTATATACGCCGAGTGAATGGTCGGGAGGGTTCCCGGAGTCAGAGCCAAGCGGAAGGAAGCAGCAGGTGAAGAATCAGCGGCATAGCTCTAGGAGAGGCTCGGTGGCCCATTGGTCGGCCGGCTTGCACACCACATCAACGGGAACCGGCTTTCAAGCCGTCGAACAATATCGTAGCCGTCCAACCAGCAGAGCCAACAGGAGGCGGTCGATTCGTCAGATGTCCTTTCACCTCAGTATACTAGAGCGGACTCTCGATATGGCGCCGTCCCTCATGCAGACGCTTTCCTCATGGACCTTCTCCTGCCGCAATCGCCGACTCAAACGCCAATCCAAGAAACTCAAGACGAGCCACAGATCGGGCATAAAGAGCGCTCAGCTAGAAGGTCATATAATACATCCCCTAATGCCGATAGCCAATGTTGCGTCGAGTGTTGCCGGATTGTTTACGATCTGGAGAATTACATCATGTCGGAGATGAGGGCTTTCAAGATTATCCTCGGGGCTATGAGACAAACGCAACAGAAACTGAACGATCTTATTGACTTCCAGCGAGATTCTCCAAGTCCGCGGTGTATGATGCTACTTCATACAGTCCTGTACCAAATCCTAGAACTCATGGCGATGTGCTTGTCGACAGTCAAGTCCGAGTGGGATCGGTGGCACGGCCGACCCCATACCGGAATTTCGGCGGGCTTGGGGCTTGGGTACTCCCCAATCGACGCAGAATGGCAGTCGAGGTTGAGAGTGCAGATCATAGCTAGGGAAGCGCGGTGAGTGATGGAATTCCTACAGAAATTGGAAGCATTAGATCCGCGTCCTCGAGATTGCGCTAGTGGGAATCAGAGAGCCGGGCGGGACGCCCATCTAGACCTAGAGCTACGGTTCCAAGAGATAATTCGTCGCAACATGAGAGAAAACTGATCCATATGGACTTATTAATCTGGTCTAAACTCGCGACCCCGAAAGAGCTCAATAAGTGCACACATACCAAATACTTCTTTTCATTCGATTTTGCTGAATTCGCGAGCCGCCTTGTCGGTGGAATGAGCTCTAGGATGAGGATCGATCACAATACCTAGTGTAGCAGTTAGGTAGTAGCTAGGGCGCAGTATAGGGGTAGAGCTCAATATCATTGATTCCTGAACCCTTTCCTCGAGTATGAGGGAGATCTCCTCTACTTATACAATAGTTGTCCTACTACAACCACCTCAAGATATTCGGGCGTTCCACTTGTGACCTAGCTTCCTGGCGCCCTTGTGTTATGATTAGGACTTCAGTATTACACCAGTTGTCCCATTAGACTCTAACGTAAGCCACGTATCGGTAACTACTGACAGTCTGTCGCACACACCTAACTCATGTACATGACAAGCTTCAGTGGATACCTATAATATTCCCCATTGAATAATCGCATATCTATACCGAGTCTCGGTAGACCCTGTGTCAGGTGACTATATAACCAACCCGTAGAGTGGTTATATGTCCTAGGATCTTGCTATATATATAGGTGCCAGGCCCCCCTAGGGACCTGAGAGGTCCAGGAATCAATTGAATACTCGATTGAGCCCTATACTACACTTCTTCCTAGCGGTAGGCTAGCTCCCTATTCACTCTGTGACCAAAACCACTGACACCCTGGATGTGAGAGCAACCGGAACCTCTATCTAAGCCCCTTTTACAAAGCAGAGTCCCCGGGCTACAGTTATATTCCGTGGCAATATGACAGCCTCTTTTTAAGTGTTGCTTACTATGCAAGTTTTTATATATTGCTTCTTTATTGCCTCAAGGGTATTCACATAGCGATTCAAGTAGGGATATCGTGTAATATAATCGCAACATTAAACTGTACTACAACATTACTAAAATAGGACATTTTCAAGACCAGCACTCTGACCGCTTGCAGCTAGCATACGTACTATTCTGGTGTAACACAGAGCTTAGACTTTAATGCTAAACACACCGTTCCAAAGGCAAAGGATGGAATATTCCAAGGGCAACGTTTTAATTCGTAACCTAGAAACTAGGAAGTCGGGAAATAATTGACTCCTACATGGTAAAGTTCCCTATTTATATTTCGGTAATTTAGGTTCTAGCTAGAGTGATCAGTATTATGAGAAGTATTTGTAACAGAAGTCTTGGTATCTCCTAGTTTGTGAAAGGTCAATATCAACGATTGTATCTAATTGGGAATATAAACACTACCCTTCTCAGTAAAACACCAATCTGCGACTGTTTGCTGTTCCTTCCAGACATCCAACGCCAGTAGCCATATTTGTCTGTTTCACGAACTATTACTAGGTAGTTCAACTGGCCGCCTGTCCCGTCCCTGTCCATCTAGCTCCTGTGGCTGGGGCTTCACTTCCAATTCCGACTTAAGAGCAGAGTCTCCATGGACTTCTTGGCCTCTCTGCCTGTTCCTCCTTACACTTATTAGAAACCAGGCGGCCAGGAGTATGAGCGCTACTCCAACAACACCTCCTATAACTGGTCCGGCGATCCAGGCTGGGCTTCCCGTGACTGCCGTGTTTGGAGTTGAGGCTATATTGAACGTTAATATGAACGACAACAAGTGTTCTGGATTAATGGGTAAAATATTGACTGATATTACATACTTTCAGACATGTTGGGCCCTGATGACGGTGTGGCTGATGTCATAGTGACAAGCGACTCCCTAGGCAGAGGGGTGAGTGTCTTTGTGAAAGACCAGACCGTCTCGTGCCCATTTTCTGATGTCTTAATCGTAACCACAGTGATTTCCGGTAAAGGGGCGAATGAGGTTAATGTCCTCTCAAAAGACCAGACAGTATTTAGCCCGCTGATTGTGGTTGTGTAAGGGATGGTAACAACTGTAGTAAAGAGTACTGATGCTAGTGTCTCCTGTGGCGTAGTGGTGATTTCTGACGCGGTGGCGCTCGATGCTTGGGATGTTCCCAATGAGTCGCAATAATCAATCCATTGGCCAAAATTCGAGTTCAGATAGGCTTGAGCAGTCTCGTTGGTTGAATGAAGTTCTAGGCACTCCGAGCAAGATTTGTAATACGCGAAGAAAATCCCATCCGTATCACATAACACAGGGTTCTTTCCAACAGCCTGTGCCTCGAGATTGGCGTTGTCTAGATATCAGATATGACTATTAGCGCTAGTCCAATTCTGTTCTCTATTGAACATACTACACGTATCGTAGCAAACTTCAGGCATACTCGCCCGCGATTGCAGCCACCGGATCCATCTAGGTGTCTCTCGTAGTGATCTCATTTCTTAAGTGTGCTTTGGTGACTTCGACAACGCGACCACGGTCTCAAGAACCGCAGACACAAAGACATGTGATTAGAAGAACTCTATGTGCGGGGTTGAACTTCTTATCTAAACCGGATTATTACGCCGCAGCCTCACCTGGATACTAGATGCACAATGATGCATAGGGAGGTTGCAGTATTGCTGAGCCTGTAATATCATTTGCCAAAAGGCCCTTGGCAGACGCAGCATACGCCTTTATCGAGCTAATAATTGAACTGAATGATTGCTAGCCTGCTTGGAATGGGCTTTACAGGGACGGTCATCTCTTTCAATTCGTGCTATTTTGATCACCGTGGCTTGGGTGTGACTATTCTGACTATTCTTGGGTTGAAAATATCCTACTTCAAAGCTTGGGCTTCGTTTGGGGTTTTGTCTGGCGTTTCGATAGCCTATCCAGGTAGATAAATTAAAAACATATTACGGCAATTTGAGAGTAGAGACACTCACTGAGCAGAACAGATACCCAATAAAAATAGTATATGTGGTGATGGTTGGCCGGGAGGAGGGGTTCGTCAGCAACCGCCCGCAGCTGCCTGCAGCCGCTCATCGCCGCCACTCTCCTGGATAGAACCGGTGTCTAGTCTAGTCTAGCCTAGATAGGTAAATAATGAGAGTCTAAAGAATGATATTGCGAATGAAGATGATGTGCCGATAGGTCCGCATGCGCCCATCCACTCTCGTCGATATGTGGAGGGCCCTCTCTCTTCTCGCGCTCTCAGTTTTCGTTCTAATCTGGTCGGTCTTGCAGATGCGCGAGGAATCTCAGGAAGTGTTGCTCACGGACCCCATCCGGACCACGATGGGTCGTGCGGTCGAGGCCGAAGTGGCCGCAATCATGCTGTCGTGGCACTCATTGGAGCTTATATCTGTCAAGAGACTGCAGTCACTATGGGCCGGATACGGCCAAGTCTGCCAGGTGACAGCGCGGGCCAAGAGTGCGGCAGCCGCAGGACGCATGCGCGAGATGTACGGCGATATCGGCGTCCTTGGTGAGCAGGGAAACGAGATGTATCAGCTCGTTCTCAAACTCATCTCCCCGCCGCCTATTTCGTCTAAGGAGGAGGATGAGGGTCATTTGCGGAAAATAATGAGTTATGAGGTCGAACAGAGCTTCTACGGCTCCATTGCACTGCGGCTTGGAAGAGATCTGCCATTGGCCCGCTGCATAGCTGTGACGCTGGGCAAACCTGGGTCTGATACCCCGGAGGGCTTGGCCGCAATCTTGATGACGGATCTTCGGCTGAAATACCCCGTTGCCGGTGAGAAGAGGGCTATGCTAAACGGGACGCAGGTTCATGGCGCTCTAGATTGGCTATCCAAGTTCCATAGGAAATCATGGGGGGTTCTGCCAATGCCGTTACATGAACTGCTCTTACCCCCTCTCGAGGAAGCAGAGAGGAGGCGGAGAGGCGGAGTTAAGGGGAATCTGGTCTGGTTAAACGGCGGTTATACATACCTTGCCACGAGGCGGAAAGAATACGCTTCTCTTGCGGCCGACTCGGACTCCGAGTGGTCTTCGGCGCTCTGTAAGCCTGTTTCGTCTCACGGGCGGTCTATCGCGGAGATGGCAGATGATTTTCTGACACCACGTGGACGTGACTTTGAAACACTAATTCACGGCGATGTAAAATCCGAGAATCTGTTCACAACAAACTCTGGTTCCGAAGTCGCGTTTTATGACTTCCAGTACGTAGGCCTTGGGATAGGGGTATGCGATCTTGCGAAGTTATTCACGTGCTCGGTACCGTCACACATGCTCACGGACGACGACGGAGCTATGGAGC
The DNA here is from genome assembly GCA_037356095.1 of Xylaria sp. Z21. NCBI lineage: Eukaryota > Fungi > Ascomycota > Sordariomycetes > Xylariales > Xylariaceae > Xylaria > Xylaria sp. Z21. The sequence continues at coordinate 43,883 of JBAWJX010000006.1, read as the reverse complement.
TTCGTATGGGCCAGGGCGAGAGGAAGCTGCTGATGCGATATCGCGAGAATCTGCTTACTGGAGCCGACAGGACATACGACTGGGATACGTTCGTCCGGCACTGGGAAACCGCACTCGTTGATTGGCTCAGATTCCAAGCCTCATGGGGATTCTGGTGAGTAGTTCTCGGGGTTATTTTCTTTTTCTTTCGGCTGTTTTTAAAGCAGAAGCTTTCCTTTTTGGGCCAATACGGTGCCTAGAAGCTTCTAACTAAAGTCTTCATAAATCCATTCAGAATAGTGATAACTGACTCTGAGTGCTCTAGGGGGAATACAGAGTGGCTGGAAGCTCGGGTCCGGTCAATATTAAATGACGAAAACTGGAAAACATGGCTCTACGAACAGCAGAGCCTCATGAACTAAGAGATTGGCCCATTGCTGTTGAAATTTAACACATAACACGCATATATACACACATATATGCTAAGCGTACCTGCATACTACATTTCCAACGCCGCGCTCGTGTTGATATATGTATGTTCCACAGAATGATCTGCTCTCGAAACAAAAGATATCCCTAGTAGTGTAATCTTAAAGTATTATTAGGTAGTACGTAGTATTATTCCGAGTTCGAATTTCCATTCTCATTACTGTTGGTTCGTCTAGTCATGAAAATGTAGGCCTTGCCAACCAACACATCGAGACCAACATTAGCATATAAGTACGGATTAGCCACCTACGCCCTCGTAACGCATACCATTCGAACGCCCTAACGCCTATGCGCAAAATGAAAATCCAGCTGGTCATGTTTTAAGCGTTCCACTCGTCCCGTCCTAGCCTGATGATGTCGCTCTGCTCGAGGATCCAGTATTTGCTCGGGGCTTTGCCCTCAGCAGCTAGGGCTGCTGCCTTAACGGCAGCACGCGCGACAACCTGGTCTTCTTGCGCAAACTTGTCCTGTACGCCTTGCCCTAGGTAATTCCTCATGCCACGGAAGAGACCATCGAGGAGGGGCCCACCAGCATGAGCCACCTCCCGCTTGCCTATCAGGAACCCGGGACGCAGGATGATGGCCTGCTTGAAGTCGAGCGACTTGATCGAATCCTCCACGCCGATCTTCATCTTCGAGTATGGTGCTATACCGCCCATCAAGCCGCGCGTGCCTGCGGATGATACGAATACAAAGGTCTCGGCGCCGGCCGCGTGGGCCGCTTTCGCAAGCTCGACGTTTACTATGGAAACAGCGGATTAGTAATCGATAATCAGAAAAAAAAATAGTCGAAGATCAGTAATTGGAAAATGGGCGACCGCTAATTCGATATCCCCATAGCCGCCCGCCGTTGGAGTGTGGACTGATGTATGTATGCATGCTTACGGTCGTGATCGATCTTCCACTGGTTCTGTATACCGCCCGCCTGAGCGCGCGTCGTCCCTAGCGCTGAGTACACCGTCGTCGGGGCCGGGGAGAGCGCTGCGAACTGTGCCGCCCACTTGGTCGTGTCGGCCTCGATGGTCGCATTGAGCTTCGCGGATGCCTCGGTCTTGGGGGCGCGGCGGGATATTGTATATACGGTCTTACAAGCGTCGAGATTGAGAAGGGTGGTCAGGATCTGATGGCCCACGAGGCCTGTCGAGCCGATGACGGCGTTGACGGAGGTCATAGCGGCGATCTTGGGTAGGGGTGTGCGGTTGATGGCTCTGTCGCAAGCTGTCTTGGTGTCTGTTGATGCTGAACACCCTCTGTCCTCTGTCACTAATAGTTCTAGATAGGTACTATTTAGGTATCAATCACGATACAAGATAAGTACCTACTGATTGCTAGGTATGGCGCCACTGTGGGGCTGTGATAGGGCGGATGGCAGACCCCACCACCTGTCGGGTACTTTCCGACAGGTTTCAGGGGTCGTGGCCCTACCCGGGAAGGGGGTTCCATTTTTCTATTTGCGTGTTGACGATTTAATTATGCTGTAGATATAACCGGGAATTCCGATGCTCATTAAGTGCTTTTGATTTGGAAGGCAGTATTTCGATAACCAAATATTCATCCAATTTCCAAGAGCCTCCGTAATGCGGAACCCACACATAAGAGAAGAGCCAAGATATTGACTGATATTGGTGGCTTCATCCGTGACGGGCCATAAAGACTCTGTAGGATCATGATCCTGGGAGACCCACTTAGTCAGGTTCATTGGGATTATATGTATCGAGTCACGTTGAGCTTTGGTAGCACAAGTTCGAGTTTAAGCATAGTTAGGAAAAAATAGCACCAACCACAGTGTAAGGTATATTGCGCGATATACGTGCATGTATTTACAAATAATAGCATATTATACATACAAAATCGTACGTTCCAGCCAACTGCGGCTCTCGTGTAATTTACGGAAACCACGTTTTCCCTATCTGAGCCCCAGACAACCCCGAAATAATATATTTCGCCCCGAAGAAGCTGTAGCCTGCACTGCGGGATGCTTTCCGCTCATGAGGTAACTAATCACACGTAGTACAATAGACAATTCATATTCAATGATGGTAGGCCTCGCCAGCTAGTTCAAGCGTTGAGTGCGGATAAGCTTGCGATGGAAAACCGTCCTAGATAATTACCTAACAGCAGCTTTTCTTACTGTGTCAATAATATTCGATCTGCTGCTTGGTGACGTGGTCCACTTCATTCGTAAGCGAACTAGCTAGGTACATAGTACCTTTCCCTTGATTTAAGATGGCGTTGGAAAGGCGACCGATCTTTGAGATAGAGTCTATTAGTGATCACGATACGATATATGCATATTGGGTTGCGGAACTTCCATCACAAGCCTGTAGATTTCGATTCCCGCCGCAATATCGCATTAGTTTTCCCCTTGCGGTTAGGTTAACTGTAGCCATGAATTGCTTGTATTGAAGTAATGGCCTAGATAAGAGGAGCTGAAGCATAGCGTTAGCGATGGCAAAAGAAATATACATCATATTGATTAATACTGTCTCTCATTTTCAAGTAAATAATAAGACAGACAAAGTTTGTGGGTTGATCGTCTCAAAATTTACCTATTCCTCCCGATCCCGTTACTATTTACGATGCCCCTTTAATGTTTACGGAGGTGACCACGGAATGCAAAGAGAGGATAGTAATTAGTGCACATGGCCGCTGCAAATAAGCAATGTACAATGACGATAACAGCACAGATTGGATCCAAGGGGATTGGCTGGTGCTTCGAATTGAAACATACAGTTCACGGGAACCATGAGAGCACATAGTAAATCACGACTTGACGATCGCGTCTGGAAGAATAGATCTGAATTCAATTACCCCGCTGAACCGCAAGAGGCCCAGATAAAGTTACGCATAACACCTCTATAGGGCTTACTATGCTATTGCAGGAGCTTAAGAGCTTGAATGCAGGGCTGCATATTGTCACCTTAGATCGAGTTCCGCGGAACCTTGGGCGCTTATGTGAGCCAAAAGTTTAGTACAACCGGACCCCAACTTGCCAAGACGGCTCTTGAAGTTAGACAGGCCAGGTAATTGGAAGTTGAAACTCGGGGCCCCTGGGAAGACGCGATAATCCCGGCAGTACAGGGACCCTGGTAACTGCCGTCGGGTTTGCTAGGCCTGGATAGTTAGAAACTAACTAGACTGAAAAGAGCAGCGAGATTGTCAGCCCTATCAAGGTAATAAAAGCGTCAGAACTTGATTATGGATATGAATGTAGGATAATCAGACAACGATAGTTACGGTATCTTCATGTAGTGACTCACCGGCTTCACTAACAAGATGACGGTTTTTGTACCTTGAAGCCCAAATCTTGGTGCTATTAGGCCCACCGTTTGGATTTTAAAAGTCCCGAACGAAATTCAGTATCGGACTGCGAGAAAGACGAGCGGAGACTTTAGACAACAGCAAGGGGAATTACTCCTTTCTCGCTAGTATGCCAGAAGCTTATCACGATGGAGACTGCAATGATTGATGGCTCTCTATCATCATTCAACTTAGGATTTAACAGGCCGTCCCGGAGTCTGTTAGTAAGCCGCCTTCTTGCTATCTCCGAGGTCTATTCCCCCAATTGGAGTGGCTGATTTCTATAGTATGGTCTTCATTGCGTGGAAGAGACTAGGGGCCCTGCAAAAATGATGTCGGTGAGCATGATGCTATCTTCATGCTGTAGAACTTCAGTCTCATGATAGTCTCAGAGACAAGCCCGCCCTGCGTCGCCCGTCTAGACGTTCTAGACATCGTTCCGCCACTCTAGCGATGTCGGCGACCATGATCGTGATTCTTACTAGTGTGTGCCGTGGGTATTGTAATCAAGGAACCTCTAATGTATCCGTTCGCCCTTGGATCGCCGAGTTATTGTAAGCAGTACCGGTGGCGCCAGTCAGCTATCTATGACAGATCCTTCACGATGCGTTGTTCTTCGTCGAGGGTTCGCATCGCGTAGACCACGTCCTACATGCTTACGTTGTGGCTTGCGATGCGGCCGATTTTTCTCCTTGCCTATACGGTGGAAACTAGTGGAAATGATTTTGTTTGATAGCATGACTTTACTATTAAAGGAGTCGTATGCCGCAGCTAGAAGGGATCAAGGGGAGAGGAAACACAAGTCTTCTAGGACCTATTAAATCTGTCAACTTGATATCATACCTTGCTTCAGCTCGCAAGTTCAAGCTGATTCAAGCCCAGCATGGTTGCGCATAGCTCCTCGCGCGCTGATATCGACCTGAACGGCTTTCAAGATACTTATTCAAATACAAATTCGAGCAGCTATGCCACCCCGAAGAGCGAATCCGAAGGCTCTCCTACGGACGTTGCCATAATCGGCATGGCATGTCGAACCGCTGGTGGAGTTGATTCCCCCGAGAAGCTATGGCAGTTACTCCTGAGCAAAAAGGACGCCTCTGGCGAAGTACCCCGGCATCGATGGGAACCGTGGCTACGACGGGATCCGCGGAATAAGAAACAGCTAGAACAGACCGTTTCAAAGGGATATTTCATTGATGATCTAGAGAATTTTGACGCTTCTTTCTTCGGTATCTCGCCAAAAGAAGCGGAGCAAATGGATCCTCATCAACGGCTTGGACTGGAGCTGTCCTGGGAGGCTCTTGAGGATGCTGGTATCGACCCTAAAAGTCTATCCGGTTCTGACACTGCTGTATACATGGGTTGCGACTCGGACGATTATTCTCGCCTTCTTCTGGAAGATATCCCCAACATTGAGGCTTGGATGGGCATCGGAACAGCAGCACAGTGAGTAGATCTCGGAGTTATGTTCTTCTTGTTATGGCTACTTTGAAAGGAAGAATATTCCCTTTTTAGGCCAATACAATGCCTAGAAGCTTCTAAAGTCCTCATAAATCCATTCAGAATAGTGATAACTGACTCCGAGTGCTCTAGTGGTATTCCCAATCGAATATCCTATCATCTGGATCTGATGGGCCCTAGTAAGCACCGTTCCCATATCTCTGTACATGTACTTGAGACGAATGATTACTAATTCGAGTACCTATAGGCGCGGCTGTAGACGCCGCTTGTGCGTCATCCTTAGTAGCAGTTCATCTTGGTTACCAAGCTATTCTGAACGGAGAGTCAGAAGTAGCTATTGTCGGCGGCGTCAACGTGCTCTTAGCCCCTGCACTGACGCGGATGCTTGGCAAAGCAGGTGCACTCTCCCCTGAAGGTATCTGCCGGTCGTTCGACGACGCCGCCAATGGATATGCGCGGGGAGAAGGCGGCGCCGTCGTGATCCTAAAGAACGTCTCTTCCGCAATCTCCTCTGGCGACAAGATCCTCGCTGTGCTCAAAGGTAGCGCCGTCGCACAAGATGGGAAGACGAATGGTATTATGGCCCCGAATACGAAAGCCCAAGAACTGGTTGGGAGATGGGCTCTTAGACGCGCTGGCATAGACCCCTTGTCAGTTGCGTACGTGGAGGCACATGCCACGTCGACGCCTCTGGGTGATCCAACAGAGGTATCGGCCATAGCGGCTGTATACGGCGAAGGGGCTGGAAGAGCGGTAGACGCCCCAGCATATCTTGGCTCTATCAAACCGAACGTGGGCCACCTTGAGGCAGCAGCTGGAGCCATTGGGCTTGTTAAAGCTGTGCTTGCAGTGAACAAAGGCCAGCTCGCACCACAAGCTCGACTGAATAAGCTGAATACTCGAGTCGACTGGGACAAATCAGCCTTGCATGTTGTTCGCGATACTATGCCGTGGCCAAAGTCAGAGGGCCCCAAGAGAGCAGCCGTGTGCTGTTACGGCTACGGTGGTACTGTATCGCATGCCGTGATCCAGGAAGCGCCCATTGCAGTACCTAGCAACGGCGCCAGGGACGAGGGCTCAACAGGCCCTGTTGTGCTCGTTTTATCATCGCCGCACCAGAAGCGGCTTATTGAACATGCCAGAAGACTGGCGCAATGGCTAAGTTCTCCTGAAGGAGCAAGTCATAGTCTAGCAGATATCGCCAACACCTTAGCTCAGCGCCGTAGCCATCACGAGTATAGAACGGCACTCGTTGCCGGGACACGGGAAGAAGCAATAAGTGCTCTAGGGGACTTCGCTGCCGATCCACAAGTCGACAACCAAAGCATCGTGCAACGGAGGGTACTGGGCTCCCCTGCCAACACTTCCGTTTGCATGGTCTTCTCAGGTCACGGAGCGCAGTACAAAACTATGGGGGTAGAGCTACTGCAGAACCCGATATTCCTCCGCGCTATTGCCGAGCTGGATGAGATCGTACAAGAGGAAGCCGAATTTTCAGCTATAGAAGCTCTCCGAACTGGGGACTTTGAAACGGCGGATCGGGTGCAAATCCTTACGTATATCATCCAAATCGGACTGTACGATGTTCTTGTATCCCAAGGCCTTGCAGCGCAAGCCGTCATTGGGCATTCGGTTGGAGAAATCGCTGCTTCTGTTGTCGCTGGGTGTCTTACCCGCGAAGAGGGTTTGCTAGTAGTAGCACGACGCGCCAGATTGTATGCCCAGCTGCGGAATGAGATTTCTGGTGCTATGAGCTTGGTCAATATGCCCTATTCAGTAGTGGCGGAGGAGTTACGAGGCAGAGAAGACCTGGTCGCGGCCATTGATTCATCACCTTCTACGTGCGTGGTGAGCGGCGAGGCTAGGAGCGTAGCGAAGTATGTCGAAGGCTTGAAGGCTCGTAATATCAGGACGTTCCGTGTCAATACCGACGTGCCCTTCCACAGCCCGATGCTCAAGCCATATATGAAAGCTCTCGAAGAGGCTCTAGATGGCGCTCTTTCTCCTCAACGTTCTTCTTTGCCGGTGTACTCGACCTCCAATGCCGACCCTCGGACGATAGTTCCAAGAGATATCGGGTACTGGCAAACCAACACGGTCTGCCCCGTTCTGCTCAAGTCGGCTGTCAACGCTGCCGCCGAGGATGGGTACCGCATTTTCATTGAGCTCTCGGCACATCCTATCGTTCTCAACTCCGTGGACGACACAATGTTAGACAGGGGATTGACCGATGAGGATTTCGCGACAATACCCACAATGAAACGAGACTCCCCTGCTTTAATAAGCATCAACAAAGCAGTAGCGAACGCGTATACTGCCGGAGCTCGCATCAACTTCGAGGCGAAATTTGGGCATAAAAGCAACTGGTGTCGCAAAGTTCCTGGCACTCCCTGGTTGCATAAACCTTACTACAGGCAGGTCGAAGCTTGTGCCTCCGGACAAATGGAGACACACGACGTAGAAAAACATTGCTTGCTGGGGCATCGCACTACAGTCGCAGGTTAGTCCCCTGGAGTCTTTTATTCCCCTTTTTGATATGCCTGAGAGCCGTAAATTGCCTCAACGGGCATCTTTGCTCCAGATACTCCTGGAAGCCCCCGAAACCCCAAGTAACCTTTACCATAAGTGGCCATTATTGACTTGTGTTATGAATAGGCGCGGATACTGTAATATTCACCACTAAACTCGATGACAAGACGAAGCCATACCCAGGCACTCATCCGTTGGACGGAACCGAAATTATTCCTGCCGGTGTCTACATTAACACATTCTACCATGCTACTGGCGCCTCATCCCTTAGCGACATCCAGTTGCGTGTCCCAGTGTCTATGGGACCAGATACACGCAATATTCAAGTCATAGTCGAAGGAAACAGTATTCGTGTCGCATCAAGCACGGATGCCAAAGCTGATGACCCTGAGCAAACATGGGTTTCCCACAGTTCTGCATATTGGGCACGAGGAAATAATGTCGAAAACCAGGAGAAGATCGACATCGGAATGATTCAAAAGCGCATTGGAACTCTATTACCCAATACCTTCGCGACGGACTATCTCGCTAAGATAGGCGTCGAAGGGATCGCCTTTCCGTGGCAGGTTGTCGAACACTACGGAAACTCGAAAGAAATGATGGCGAAGGTTGATATGGACCCCTCGGTACAAGTGCTTCCCTGGGACGAACACTCATGGTCGCCTCTGCTCGACGCGGCGACATCGGTTGGGTCCGCGATATTCTTCAACGATATCAAGCTCAAGATCGTGTCGGGGATAGACCGTGTGGACATCGTCTCTTCCAAGCCGCCGCCCAAAATCGGGTACTTGTTCATCGAAGACACGTCTGATGCCAAAACTCCGGCAGCAGACGTGAGTGTTCTAGATGACCAGGGGCTCCTGCTAGCTAAATTCACGGCGATGAGATTCTCCGAGGTTGAGGGCGCGCGAGGGGTAAGCGGAGGCGTTGATAGTCTCGTCCATCGCATGGCTTGGGTACCGCCTAAATTTTCAGAGACTGTACGTGAACTCGGGGGCGTAGTTCTGGTCTCTCCTGATTTAGAGAGGTATGCCAAAGACATACAGCCACACGCAAAAACACTGCTTCAGGTATCTTCCGCGACACAGGTCGAGAATGAAGCAGGAAAACTTATTCCTGTCTTGGCTAAGAGTGAAAGCACTGTCATCTACGTCCCGCGTAGCGTGGAAACGCTGGATGAAGTGCCGCGTGCCGCCGAGGAGCTCATTTGGGAAGCGGCAAGTCTAGTCAAGTTCATCACAAACCATTCATTAGCCTGCAAATTATACATTGTCACCAACGGTGTCCAAGCCGGGAAGACCGCCGCAGGCCTCGCCCACGCCCCTTTCTACGGACTGGCTCGTATCATCGGATCGGAACATCCCGATCTCTGGGGCGGTCTAATCGACACCGATACGGACGGCACGTTCCCTATCATGGCTCTGAAGTACGTCCAGGGCCATGACGTTTTGCGCATGGTCGACGGCCTACCACGTAGGCCTATCCTGCGCCCGTTCACCCGCGAATTCGTACACAAGCCAGACTCCAAAAAGACAATCCTGCCTAGCCCGGAGGGAACATACCTTATCACGGGCGGCCTTGGCGATCTCGGTCTTGCGACCTGCGAGTTCTTGGTCAAGAAGGGAGCCCGGCGCATTGTGCTTGTGTCCCGTCGCGGACTGCCTCCTCGGAGCCAGTGGCCGAACCTCATCGCCGAGGACGCCAGGATGAAGGAGATTATCGACCAGATCAAGCAATTCGAGCGGCTTGGCGCCACGATCCACCCCTTGGCGGTAGACGTATCCAGCCCGACGGCTGCGGATGTGCTCCTCGCCAGACTCGATGAGCTGTCGCTGCCGCCGGTTCTGGGGGTGATTCACGGCGCGGGTGTTTTGGGAGGTAGTTTGTTAATGGAGACGACTGAAAAAGATTACGCACAGGTTTTCGCTCCTAAGATCGACGGCGCGCTTACGCTCCACAAGGCCTTTCCGCCTGGATCACTCGACTTCTTCGTACTGTACTCCAGCATAGGACAGCTCGTAGGCACAGAAGGTCAAGCGGCATGTGAGTGGTTCTCAGAGTTATCTTCTTCTTGCTTCGGCTACTTTTTAAGCAGAGGCTTTCCTTTCTGGGCTAGTATAGTGTCTGGGAGCTTCTGAAGCCCTCATAAATCTATTCAGAATAGTGATAACTGACTCTGAGTATTTTAGATGCATCTAGCAACGCGTTTCTCGACGGGTTGGCAACCTACCGTCGGGCGCGTGGCGACAATACCGTCTCTTTTCAATTCACGGCGTGGCTGGGCCTAGGCCTCGTGCGTGATCTGACGTTCCTCAACGACGAATTGCAGAGCAAGGGCATCACGGGGATCACGCCCGACGAGGCGTTCCGCGCCTGGGAGCACGTCAACAAGTTCGACGTCGAGGGCGCCGTCGTGACACGGGTATGCTCCATCGAGGAAGGGGATCCCGTCGCGCTGCCCATTCTCGAAGATGTCGTCGTGCGACGGCCGGCGGCGAGGACGCCTGGTGCATCACCATCATCATCGTCCGCGTCCTCAGAGCCGGGCCGTGATTCCGGGTCCGCCCCGGTGGAGAAGGGTGACCGGCAGCAGTGGCTCACGACGAAGATCCGCGAGTGCATTGCGGCGGTGCTTATGATTTCTGACATCGACGAGATCGATATCCGGAAACCGCTTTCGGATTTTGGGGTCGATAGCGTTATGACGGTGGCGTTGCGCCAGAAACTACAGATGGCTTTCAAGATCAAGGTGCCGGCGACGCTCACTTGGAATCATCCTACCGTCAATCATCTGGTCGCATGGTTCCTGACATCTATCAAAGATTAGACATGGATGGATATTGTTTGGTATAACGGCGATAGAGGTAGATATGGCCGATGGAGCAATACAGGGCAATGGCAGGGAACGTGATATGAAGGGCAGTATAAATATATAAATCCGCGATAAGATATAGTCTAAACCGAAGTATTTCCTTTCGAGGGTTTGGAGGTCTCATGTGATCTACAAATGTAGATAATCACGCCCCTATCATTCGTCATGTCTTGTTAAGTTTTTAACTGAGATAAGCTGCAATATAGCACTGAGGTTTGTTTTCCCTGCTATAGCTTGTATTATGCATTGGTGGCATATTGCTCATATTTCATAGGATCCTCACGCTTAAAGACTCCCTATGACAGAGTGTAGCTCGTGGTGGAACTTTGTTGTAATACGATGATAAATTGGATGGGAGAAGCGTGTCTTGTTGTAAGCGCGTGAAATCCTCGAGTCATTAAAGGGTGTGCTAAAGCCAAGAGGATAGACGCATGATTTATTGCAGTGTGAATTCTATTCCCATATACCGACCAATATCAATATAGTCTACACTGGATATATACCCAATAGCAGGACAATGGCTTGCCTGCTCAAGCTTATATGCATGTACTTTTGAAATCGCTGTTCCCCCGAAAGAGAGGCCGTAACTAGACACGTAGATCTGAAAAATGAGTACCTGGGTCTATGGTCGCCGACGTAATCCCGTAATGCGATGCGATTGAGCAGAACTCCGCCATGTCATCTAATGCAATGCTTGGTGGTTGGTCCTCATGCGCTCCCATTAGCGCCAATCTTCCCCTCCGTCTTTTCTAGATAATTGACTAGGTCTTCGATAGTGCAGACTTTTAGGTTCCATTTCCTAGCAAATGCAATGCAACCCTCTCCCCTCAGCATGCCGGGGTCCCGCCGTATGGCTTGGCCGGCAACTTCCTCGCCATCGTCTACGATCTCGCATAGAGCAGCAGCCTCGGCCTTGCCGGCCAGGCGGCAGAAGTCGAGACCGGCTTCGGTATGGCCTCTCCGTGCACGTACACCACCTGGAACGGCGCGGAGAGGGAGAACGTGACCGGGACGGCGGAATGTCGCAGGTGTCGCATCTGGGTTAGCTAGCTGCCTGACGGCGAGGGCGCGGTCGTGAGCGCTAATGCCTGTGGTAACGGATGGGTCGGCGGCGTCGATCGAAATCGTATAGGCGGTGCCCCGCGGGTCTTGGTTGTTGGGGACCATCTGCGGCAGCTCGAGAGACTCGGTGCGGGCCGGTGGTATTGGGGCGCAGACATAGCCCGACGAATGCCGGATCATGAAGGCCATCTGCTCGGTGGTGACATCCTGGGCGGCGATGATGAGGTCGCCTTCGTTTTCCCGGCCCGGGTCGTCCATTACTACTATGAATTCGCCATTGCCTGCACGAAGCGCTGGTTAGTCTCGGTCGGGCAAATAGAGGGTCAGGCGAGAAGCTTGTGAAAGACGCAGGTAAGACGTACGGAAAGCGGCAATCGTGTCCGGTATACTGTCGAACTTGTTGTGTTCAATTGTAGCTGAAGGCATTTTTCTAGAATTATCTCGGGAAGATAACGCGATTGTTCAATTGAGCTCGGATAACGCTTTGGTAAAGGGTCAGGTAAAGTCTTTGGCAGGTCGTGGAGGATTGGACGATGTGTCGTTCCCGGATTCTTACGGAGGGGTGACTCTTGGACAAAAGAGATCGGAAGGTGGTCGGTATTAAGGTCACGGAGAAGCCAAGAACGAATAATAATACCCAGGCGACTTAGTCATTTATAACAGCGATTCTGCACCGACTTTCGCTACTCAGTACCCTCGTTACCGGGCAGGCATTGGTGATGGGTGTGTGTGTACTTACTTCAGCTTACTGAGTCCTGGGATCGCATGAGGGGTGTCTCGCCCCGCGCCTCGGATGCCTAGTGACTTCGTAGTCTACTAAGCATGGCGCAAGCCACCTAAGTCAGTGGCGACCCGCTACAGAATAGCGTTATAGCGCTAATTACTCGATGACTGACGCTGACAAACACGGCGATTCAGTGACCAAGCCGCTGGAACCCTTTCCCTCGGTCCTCGGGGATTCACCGGTATCTGCGAGGGACAACTACCTAATCTGCCTGCCCAGGTCCCTGGAATCGCCAAGAACCACTAAGAGGTAACTGACCACAACTTTCTAGAGCAATTCTGAGCTCCTGTAAGCCGCGCGTGGTCTAGGTAACCAATAGCAGCTAGTTACAGGCTGCCTACACTGGGCTCAATTCCAATCCTGACTTTTTCTCGACCTTGACTTGGAGAGGAGCCCGGGGCAGACATGGGACAATACACAACAGGACAGAATGCTCGAATCCTACATCGAACACTCCGGCAATGTGCCCTAACTAAACCAGTTAGGAGCATCACACCGAGATGTACCTCCGTCACGACCAGAGGCTTGTTCTCCAACACAGGATGTCGCTTTACACCCATAGCATCGGCATCTCCATCGCCGCAGAGGCCAGCCCTTCGCCTCTTCACATCAACGCCCTCACGCGGCACAGAAACGTCGACCTCGAGCTCGGCAGACCCGACCTTTACAACTGTCTCATCTGAAGAGGTCTCCCATTTCAATGCGCTCGCATCATCATGGTGGGATCCCCAAGGTCCTTCGCGCATATTGCATCTTATGAACCCATTGCGCCACGACTTCATCCGGTACTGTCGAGCCTCCGTCCCCGACTCTTCCCCGAACACAGGACTGCGGTACCTTGACATCGGGTGCGGTGGCGGCATCTTCGCCGAGTCAGCAGCGCGGCTCGCCTCCACATCGTCCGTGACTGCGATCGACCCGAGCCCCGAGGTCCTTGCCGTCGCAAAGGCACACGCACGGCGGGACCCGGCCCTTGCCTCGAAGCTGCGGTACCAGAACACGTCGATCGAGGCGCTGCCCGTACCCGCGAGCCCGCAGCAGGATGGGTACGACATCGTCTCCGTCTTCGAGGTGGTGGAGCACGTCGCAAACCCAGCGGCATTCCTGGACCGCGTCACGCCGTTCGTGCGGCCAGGCGGCTGGCTTGTGCTCAGCACGATTGCGCGCACGTGGACGAGCTGGTTGACGACGAACGTTATCGCCGAGGACCTGCTGCGGATCGTACCGCGCGGGACCCACGACTGGAACAAATACATCAACGAGGACGAATTACGGGGCCATTTCCTCGAGAGTAGGACTGGGTGGGCGGAGCCAAGGTGCATGGGCGTAGTCTATGTGCCTGGGGTTGGCTGGAGGGAGGTAAGTGGAAGTGAGAAGATCGGGAACTACTTCTTCGCGGTTAGAAGACTGCCTGAGTAAAGAGGTTCTATGGTGTGGTGTGGCAATGCGGTAGCTCGCAACCATCGGCTACGCGAAGCACTGTTTTGGAACCTCTGTATACTAGACCACGAAAACCGTTACAAATTGCGTGAAAGAATCTTTCACCCTTTATCCGACTGTAATCAAGTATACCCCGGGTTTATCTACATATTTGGAGATTTGCAGGTTCTCTACGTAGAACCGGCGCATTATATCAGGATACGTCGCAGCATGGCTGATTTAAAAGGGGAACCCTCATTCACAAATCGATATCCCACGACCTATCACATATCATCTTCAACTACACCATTAAGAGTACCTAGCCGAATAGGTAACAGCCCAGGGGTCATGGATGCATTATGCAATAAAAGTATATGGCCAACATTTGGTAGGTATCCGTCTGCCTGGTACCTATCTGATCTCTATGTACCTCTAGATTCAAGCTTATCTAATTGTATGCAGCCTGCGCCGTCGTTGAATTTCGCTATCGACCCCTCAGGCAGTCAACATTTATATACTCTATTGCTATGCGACCCTCACTAGAAATCCTAGTCGTCAAAAAACAGCAAAGCCAGATAGGGTAGCCCCGATTAAACACTCGGAATGGTCTCACCAATCAGGAATATGACGCCATAAAACGAACGTATCTTTCTACTTAGACTGATGCGCATCTCCAAAGATCGATCCAGTCAGGGTCCCCAGTCTTGATAAGCGGTAAGTGGGGGGTCGCAGCAACAATGGGCAAGTAAAGATGCGGGCGACCCTACACTACCTAAGTATAACAGGAATGTGGTAGGCGCATTGGTGGTGTGCATGGGCAATTCGACTCAATCTGAAATATACGCCTTTCCCGAGTTTCTAACGGGCGGTGTCTCATCGTGTACGTTGTGTTGCCCCGACTTGCTTGGACCACTGTGAGCGAATTCAAAAAATCTGCCCAATGGAGATTAGCACACCGTCTTCGAATGAAATCGACACGGAAAAGCGGTCAGCCAATGCCGTGAATGTTGACGATGTTGCCATTGTGAACGATGGGGCGTACGGGACGGCGGTTGCTGAAAACGGAAATATTATCGATGATGGGCTGCAGCGGGGTTTAAAGAACCGGCATGTGGTGAGCATGGAGTCAATTCAAAATGGCCAACGATGGATTCGTGGATTGACATATACCGGAATGCTAGCAAATGATCGCCTTCGGCGGCGTAGTCGGCGCCTCGATATGGTACGGATCGGGATCCGTTGTGGCGTACAGCGGGCCCCTCGGCGCTCTGATTAGTTTCATTATCATCGGCGTGGACGTGTTCTTTGTGATGCAGAGCCTAGGCGAAATGTCCACGCTCTTCCCCGTGCAGGGCGCCTTCATAGAACTAGCTGGCCGCTTCATCGATCCCGCGTTTGGCTTTAGTCTTGGCTGGAACTACTGGTGTAAGTACTCCCCGGGGCTGTTTTCTTTCCAGTTCCGCGATTTCTAGAGCATACGCTTTCCCTCTGGTGAATCTCGATGAATAGCACTTAGGATGGCAATAATTGACCCCGGATGGTCCAGATCAATGGGTTACAAATATTGCAAACGATTACAACAACATTTCACTCGTCCTCGGATTCTGGGCCACGCCCGTTCCCTCGTACGGTTGGATATTGATCTTCTGGGCTTTGTTCCAGGGCACTTCCTTACTAGGGATCGTCTTCTATGGCGAGATGGAGTTCTGGCTAGCTGCATGGAAGCTGTTCACCGTCCTTGGCGGATTTCTGGTGGCTATACTAGTCAATACTGGTGCCATAGGGGGCGAATATATTGGATTCCGGTATTGGAGAGACCCCGGTGTCATCGCGAACGGCATCAACGGATTCGGCAAAACCTTCGTCCTTGCGGCTGTTTACTACTCTGGAACAGAAATGTTGGCCATGACTGCAGCCGAAAGTAAGGATCCGAAGAGAGATCTGCCCAGTGCAATTCGACAGACCTTCTGGAGAATCCTTATCATATTCATTGGACTGGTGTTTTTCGCCGGAATCATCGTTCCCTCTAACAACCCGAGCCTTCTCACAGCAACCAGCAAAACAGCGCTCTCCCCCTGGACTATCGCACTAGTAAACGCGGGATGGGGTGGCGCGGGGAACTTGGTGAATGTGGTGATGATAACCGCGCAGTTCAGCTCGGTCAATAGCGCAATCTACGTGGCTTCGAGGAGTCTCGTTGCTCTCGCACATCAGGGGCGCGCGCCGAGGTTCTTCGCGAAAACGACCAAGAATGGCGTCCCCGTCAGAGCGATCGTGTTTTCTAACACACTCGGGCTCATCGCACTTCTCAATATCGCCTCGAGCCCCGGCAAGGTCTTCGGCTACCTCGTCAGTATTTCCGGGGCCGCCACTTTCGTCGCATGGGCCTTCATCGGGATCACGCACCTGCGAATCCGCAAAGCTTGGTTTTTACAGGGGTACAGCGTGGACGACTTGCCATACAAGGCGTTGTTTTATCCATACGGAACGTGGTTTGTGGTGCTCCTTAATATTTTCCTGGTGTTTATCTCGGGGTACTCGGTCTTCATCGGGGGGTTTGCAGCCGTGGATTTCGTCTTTGACTACATCGTCCTCGTCATCTTCACTCTGCTTTACCTGTTCTGGAAGCTTTTCAAGGGAACTAGAATCGTCTCATTGAAAGAAGTCGACCTTGTGACGGGAAGGCGAGAATATCTGGTCCCCAGCTCGACTCCCTCGGATGGAGAGGGCACGGAGAAAGAATCGAGAGCACCTTGGTACATTATGATCAAGAGATTATTGACGGGTTGATTTGATAGCATTCATATTTGAAAGTAGATATTGCAACTATAGTACTTCTTTACTTTCATGTTAACTTAGGGTTGAGGCTTGTGGAAACATGTAGGTAGATTGCGCTCACAAGTCTACTTACTCTGCATTGCCGTATCATTTCATTATCGCTCACTGTCGTGTGGGATATTTTTGTTTCATTTCTTCACCGGCATAGGCTGTAGTATCGTTGATTTGGCGGAAATGGAAATGGGGCCGGAATAACTTCGTTACCGAAGTCGTATTAGGTGCCTAGGCATTCGGTCAGATCAGTTCTCGGCGCCGCTCATCCTTCAACTGCACCTGCACCTGCACCGTACATGGCGGGCGCCTCCGCCATGCTCTGTGCGACACATTGTACCAATGGAGCAAACGGAACCCCCACCCTACGACGGCCCCGAGCGTCACGACGCAGACGACACCATTCATCCCGTCATCCTAGTGCTAGCAGGGCGGTACATCCATTCAGAGTCCACCAGCTCTCCAGTGCTCTACGAGCTAGACCATGACGTCAGCTTTCTTTCGCGAGCAGACCACAAGGTAGTCTTCTCGCGCCACGAGCGTCGGGTGCGGACAAGTAGCCAGCACGGCGGCGGCGGCGGCGGGGTCCGCACCAGCAGCTACCAGCGCCACCTGTTCAACCTCGAGAGTCCGCATGCGGTCACGTCGACGTCGCCCTACGCCTTCTTCCTCACGTCGGTGTCGCGCAAGGCCCTCGGGAATGTGGGGCTGCTGAAGAAGACCCCCTCGGTCCCTAGGCTTGGCGGCGGCTTTAAGGTCTTGCAGATCAGTCGAGGCCCGGCGGGCGAGGACGAGGAGCTGTTCGAGATCACCCGCAAAGACGGTAGATACGAGTGGTGGGAGGGCGACGGCAGGAGGGTCGCTATCGAGGACACGGCTGCGAATGGCCAGCTGAGGATGATTATCACGACCGCATTACCGAGACAGCGGGCTGATGGTGAGTATGCTGTATTCATAGGCCCCGTTATTAATTGAATCTGCTATTAGCCGTTTGCTAATACGTTGACTATATAGTACGTGCTACGCAATAGAATGCGTGACTAATACCTGCTCATACACCATCTTCCCCCGACTTCATCCCGCAGTTTGTGTGACTGTACTGGAGTCTTTTAGAAAAAGAAAAAGATAAATAGAATTGGAAAATGCTAACATATTCCAGGTTCTGGTCGCAATGTGGTGTCTCCGATTATGGCATGATGCGGCTCTGAATCAAGACACCTCATTACTTAGTGGCGGTAAGACTGTAAACGGTCATCTATAGACACGCGTGTGCTAATTTATCCTACAGTGAAAAAGAAGTTGGGTATTGGGCGATGAGGCACTAAGGGGCGTGTGATGTATGTATAAATCATCAAATATCACTTTGTAGGTGTTTAGCGATTAGTAGTTGAGCAGCCTTGAAGTACTAGACGCATCATTTGGCACGCCTCCCCATGATGAACCATACCTAAGCCGAATCACGTCGTAAATTACAACTCTACTACAGAAACGTTGCGCGTTTGTCACCCTCTCGGTGCAGCAACCGCAACTTGTAACACCTAATACGAACTACCTGCAATCACGTCGTTTCGGCTTCTTTGTTTATCTATCTGTCGGGTAGACATGATAGACACGTGAAAGGCGCGCTACAACTGCCCATCATGCCGTGGTCCATTAGGACGCTGTGGAGCAGGTGTGAGGGACAGTGGCACGGTGCCTATTGTGTATTAGGTACCTCAACAACATCAATACCACTCCTAGTCGCTACAACGCCAATATAATAATAGGATGCTTTAGAATCTTCTCTTGGCCTGACTCATGATAATGGATACATGACTGCGTCTCCCCTTACACAGCTGGTATGACTTGTTAGACCTCCTATCCACTTATATGACGTCTTTCTTATCGAAGAATTTATCTTTAATATCGGGGCACGTACAATAGGTACTTCTTCCTCGAAAAGAATGGCAAACAGGTCGCAGTCGTAGATGCCGTTGGAAGTTGTGCATAATACAATAGCAAATAAAGAAGCATGATGGTCACGTATCAGAGTGTGTTAACACACAACGAACAACAGACTTATTCCATGGTCTCCTTAGCAGATCTCCTATAGTAGGACCAAGAATGACACCTCAACAATATATTCTAGTTCTCGGCCCAATATCCATTGGCCTCTTACATTCAATAACGTCTCGTAACAATTAGGTGCATTCTAAAACAAAATAGCAATATGTCTGCTTATAGCACGACAGTCGGACAGTCGGCTTTGAAGTTCCTAGAGGCAGTTATACGGCATATATCTCATAGAGCCACACACGAGTAGACAATCACATCAGAAGGGTCATGCTAGAACAAGACACAAGTACAGAAATCTCTATTTTTCAGTACATTTATTTTGAATTTTATACCCATACAGGAAATGATCGATAATTTCTTCATGCTTTGTACCGAGATCATGAGGTTTGGTGAACCTCTTATTCAAGACCAACGTCAACCGCGGCGAGCAAGAATTCCACTGCAAAGGGCGGATTAGCGACGAACATAATACGTGAATCAAGGAAATACGTCTCAACGTTGTTGGAAATGAAAAAGTCTGGTTTGGATAAGGGAATGAAGGGAAATATTTCATCATTATTACTTACTGAAGCCTGCATTTGTCTCCTGCAAGTTGCTCGTGTACTGCGCGTCCGTGGGATAGAAAGGGCACGAAGCTTGACTGTTTCCGAATCCGAATTCGACAGTGTAAGAATACACCTTGTTCTTAGTAGGATCGGCGATGTGGCGGGAGAATGCGTAGTCGTCGCTAGCTCCGGAGGTTGGATATAGGTATGCGGACTGCATGACCGTGTATTTCCTGCCGGCGGCGGTGTTCATGACGCTACCGAGGCGATTGCCCACCGTCTGCACGTTGCTCAGGTCTCCCGCAGAGATGTACTCGCCGTACCTGCTGCTCGTGGAGTCACTGGTGATGCCGCGGACGCTATTGTATGTCGCGTTTAAGAAGTTCTTGTATGGCTGAGTGGTTTGATCCGTGTCGCTACCCCAACTGTAGAGGATGTCGCCGGCATACGAGTGGAGATCGATGAACCACCTGATCTTTGTATAGGTGTCCAAGACATACTTCATGTTCTGTGTCTCCGGCTCGGAGAATGCCGCTGTACCGTGGAAAACTTCGGACGAGGGGCTAGACGAGGCCACTTCACTCGCAACACTGGAAGCCCACTTCGATAGATCCCAAGCGAAGTCGAAGTTGCGGTTGAGATCGACACCGATAGTGCTGGCACTGCCGGTCGAGCTCTTCGGGTTGCGATTCTTGCGCCAGCAACTGTTACTTGTCTGGTCGTAATTGACGCCGTCTGGGTTGATGAGGGGCGTGACGACAATGCCCGCGCTCAGAGCCTTGGTCACGTCGGCATTCGTATAAGATTTCTTGCCGTAAGTCAGACCCGTACCGTGCTTCTGGGCGTACAACAGGTCTGAAATGAAATACAGAACGCTGTCGTGAGAACCCCTTTCGCGTGCGTGAATACCGCCATTGAGGTAAACATGGTACTGGCCTGAGCCGCCAATCTTGGCACCTTGGATGGTTCGGCCCTCGTAGGTCTTGTACGGAGTCGTAAAGGTTTGAATTCCGTACTCTTTGACCAATCCTTGAAGACCTGTGGTTACCTCGTTCACGGTGAGAATGGTGCTCATATCGGTCGCATTTCCGCTGCCGATACCGCGCGGAAACGAGCTGCCGCTGTTGAAACGGTCTCCTTTCCCGATCGCCTTCCCGCTGTTCCCCTGGCGGCGACCAAGTGATCTGCGGATTGAACCACCAGCACGCTCCTCGGGGAGCAGGCATGAGCTACCAAGCCCTACCAGAAGAAGAAGGTTGCTTGCATGCAGGAGCTTCATCGTTACCGGGTTCGCCAAAGAGGTGGGATACAGATGGGAAGGACAATTGCGCTATCTTGAAGACGTAGAAGATGGCGACAAGTGACGGCCAGATTCTTGCGGTCGATACACGACTTTTTATAGGCTTATTCCATCTGTACGATAGACCAAGACGCCAATGGCCAGCGGCTAGAACTGGGGGTTATCGGCTTGACGTTCCATCCGCTTGGCGATTGAACTAGATTGGGCAACTGGAGCTGGCCCCGGATAACGACAAAATTGTCGTACCATCCCCTTCGGGCAGGTCAACCAGTGTTTTCATAAAACCTTGGCAGGAGATAACTCGTAGTAACGGATGATGGTACCTGGATCGGCCTAGTTGGTTTCTGTCGTGGTGGAAGTGAAATAATCAAATAATTAAGCTCCATCTGTCCCAAAGGCCTGGCATTTATATTTGAAAACACCAGCATAATCCTAGCGCAAGAATATTCGAATTTATATTGCAACCTCCTTGCGGGGCTCGTAACACTCGATGCACTCTATTTCGATGCCTTGGTAGACAATCATTAAAGAAGCTCTGTGGACTAAATTTAAATTGGTGTCATTCTACTAATGCCTATCTGTGCTACCTCGGTCCGCCATGTGAGTTTCGTAATGGTTATAGCAGCTGGAATAATCATTTCTTTTGCTATCTTTTGCTAACGTCCCGTATATTTTACTATGATTAAAAGTATTTGCAGCCCCAAATAGTATATAGCAGAAAATACGGAGTACATACATGCGAGGTCCTAAGGAACGTTCTTTGAAGTTGGCCATAAGCAGGGTCAGCGCGTCCATACTGGCTGGCAAGCCGTAAAATAATATCTATCACCCTAAAGGACTCCTTCTACCGATCAGGCCGGTCTAACTAGGCCTGCCATGTGAACAGACTACGGTATCCCTATCTAAGTCCCCAGAAGCGGTGAATTATAAGCCTCGATAGCATGGCACAGGCAGTTAATCGCATGTTTCATAATTTAAGACTGAAGTATGAGGGGTAGCGATTTTAACGGTAATACATTGCCGAGTTTTCACTGTCTTTACCAGCCCCCGATATCAACATCTTCAAAATCAGGGAGATCATCATCATCCACAGTGGGAGGTGGAGGCGGCGGATTTCGTCTTAGCCCCTCGTAATGGTTGTATGTTAGTAAATCTCCCGTTTGTACGCCGTCCTTTATTGCGATATTCTGAGCGTTGTCGTTGTAAATCCATATACGTCTAGCCTGTTCAAATGGTGAGGGAACCGTATAGGGGAGCTGCTTGTCTGGTAATATGTACCCTAGGTCTAATCTATAATAGATTTCACATAGTTAGAGGTACCCACGAAGGATTGCAGGAAAGAAAAGTGGTATCAAATCACGTATTGCTGTTGATTTATTAAATACTTACTGGATATTGTGGCTTTGGCCCCATGCGATAAGAATTGCGCCAAGGGTGTCTACAGTCATATTCCCTCTTTCGTGCAGCTGTAGGTCTTCTGGGAGTCCGGCGAAGGGTCCCGTGTTTACGAGATCTCTGTGTATGGTTAATAAATCCTCTACCGTTGGGAGGCTTCCTATATCCATTTGCACTCCATTAACGACGGGGTTTGGGCCCAGTTGGTGATGCAAGCTATCACTGTAACCGCCGGAGTCAGTAATTTCTCTTTTAAAAAGTTCTGGTACTCTCAAAAAATGCTCCCAAGACAGACTCCCGAGACATTTCGGGAGCCCTCATGTTACTAGAAAGGGGGGGAAATAACTCCAGCGATAACTTACATAAGTGCTACCAGGCCACATGTCTTTTCATCCGCTATATTGGGCACTCGCACATAGCCGTTTGGGAAATCAGCGTTGAATCGAATCACTAGTTGCAAGCGATGATAGTTGTTTGGATCTTCCTCAGCTTGCGCAGCTTGTGGGTTTGCCCCTGATATGATCGGAGCGGAGGGAGTGACACCGGAGGTTACTGAAGGTCCAGGCGGCCCGGGAGGTCCAGGAGGTCCAGGAGGTCCAGGAGGTCCAGGAGGTCCGGGGGGGCTGGAAGGGCTGGAAGAGCTGGAAGGGCTAGAAGGTGATGATTGGCTTGCCTGGGCATCAAAGAACCAATACTGCATCCATTCTCTGATATAATCATCGGTTTCATCAGGGAAATCGGTCCTCAGTGCCCTCTCGGCCTCGCGTTGCAGCTCTGCCAAGGTTGGCCTATCGTCAGGCCTATGGTACACTGAAAAACTTGGTCAGCTGATATTCATATTGTTTATTGCTTGAATTGATACTGCATCGTCGCCGATTGTGACTCGATACATTGCCCGTACAAATAGAGTGGGATATAGTAGAAGCTAGGCTGTTGGGCTACATACAGCATCTAAAAATCGTCTTTCTCAGCCCCCTATCAACCCAGTCGTACTGGTCTACTTTTGGATCTTGAAGTAGGGGGCAGTAGGAAATCTTGAAACTGGCGTATTTCGGATCTAGGAATATGTCATCTAGATGGGTCTCTCCTTGATTATTAAACGCCGGATACTTGTCAACTTCGGCGTATGGGGGTTGAGGTGCCGGTGGCTGCGGCGGCTCGTATTTGGTAATGAGCTGCCACATTGACTATAGAGCGCGTTAGTGTGGAAGGAAATACGCTGAATACGGTCTAGAGGAACCCTGGAATATTTGGGAATAACTATTATATAGCTCCAAGTTAGTCTGTCTTTTACCATCCACCGTCCGTCATACATGGAGGAATGATTATAACGTTGTGGCTTCATTGGATGCTGAGAATATCCATGCCACCGATTTTACTACATTACTTCTAGGAACAATGAAGGAGGATGCATAGCATCGGCTTGATACATACCAGCGCAATACCCCATATATTCGTCTTATTACTGTAATATCCGCAAATCCGTGAATTAGCGAGTTGGTCTCCATCCATGTCGGCTTCGATTTCTTCCCATTCTGGTCCGAAAGATTCCTAGAATTATCCGTTAGATATCGTGTTAGAATCTCTAACACCACTTAGTACTTGCCGGGGGGTGTTCTCCGTGTTTCCCAATGATCCGGAGCTTATGGTAGTATACGCTGGCAATGATGAGAAGTAGTAACACCATGAGACTCGATAGAATACATACTTTCTCTTCTCTCGTTTGACGCAAAATGCCATACCGAAATCTCCCACCTAGTGTTGACCCCTAATGTCAATCAAAATGTCTACCAGGTAACACTGGAGCTTTGTAGAAATCCTACTTTTAATCTCGGTACGAGAACATGTTCGTGACGGACCCTATCCGGTCGTCTGGCTGTGTTCCCGGGGCCTGGGCCAGCGAAATCTATATTAGTTGGGCCGCTACTTGAGCCGTTGGTTGGGCCATCTCCTTGTTCGTTTTCCAATGGATCCATTTCTTCTGGGTCAACTTCTTCTGGTTCGACCTCTTCCGGGTCTACTTCTTCTTGATCAACTTGCTTTGGGTCAAATTCGAACCCATTGATAAAAACTCCAACCTTATTGTTAGCTCGCATCATTTAGCACTAGATTAATTCGAATACTTACTATTACCTGGATCAAGATCGGCATGTATCATGTTTTGTGTTCTTTCCAGTCTCCCTTTCGTTCTGGGAACTCTCTCGTTAAGATTGCCTTCAAGCTGCGTGTATCTTGATAGCTTCTCTTCAAACATCTGCTGACTGTCCGATGGACCGACCAACTGGATTAACAGACTTCTTAATTCACGCACCATACCGTTAGTCCGAGCTATCGCAAGGGCGACTGCGCCTTCAGGCGGAATCACAGCTGGCTCGGGCTGCTCGGGTCGCTTGCGGTTAGGGTGGAACTTCCGAGGGGGATACTCCATGGCTATACAGGCCCTGATCACTGCCGTCGGGTAAGCCAAACTGAGATTCCAATCCTAATTGAATTTTTCCGGACACTCACGGCAAAGCCAAAACCCCCATAGCACTCGATTTGGTATTCTCTGAAGCCTGTCATCCTTGGGCTTACAGCTATGAAGCTTGGTTATCAAGGATCCGAGACTGCCATGTTGTAGATACTCCATGACAATATAATCTCTTCTCATTTTCTTCTTTCCCTGATTCCTTATTTCTCTCTCTATTTCTTCTTCTCTTTGCTCTCTTTTCTGTCGTTTGGCCAGCTTGTCTGCATCTGTAAGATCCTTCCGCTTTGGGACACGATGCCGCTTTCGA
The DNA here is from genome assembly GCA_037356095.1 of Xylaria sp. Z21. Lineage (NCBI taxonomy): Eukaryota > Fungi > Ascomycota > Sordariomycetes > Xylariales > Xylariaceae > Xylaria > Xylaria sp. Z21. The sequence continues at coordinate 19,087 of JBAWJX010000006.1, read as the reverse complement.
ACTTCTTTGATGTCCAAACTTTCATTCCCGCTCGAGTCGCCGTCTATGCTTGAATCGTAGTCTTTCAGTCTCAGAGTTACCTCCTCCTCCGGGGGCATCCCTATATCCTCAGGGTCGATGATTTGGACACAGTGCGCGGAGCCTTTGACTTTCTAGTATATTTTATAGTTTATTAGCTAGCTGCTTAGTCGGTTTTTAAGTATGCGGCTCACCCTCATCATCTTCTTTTCTCTTACAAGCAGGTCACTTTGCCAACTCGCAAGAGCAACCTTGGTGACAATATCACTCCCCGGAGTATCTGAACCATTGGGGCCTAAGTCTCGGAGGTGAGCAGTTAAGCCGTTAGCTCCAAAGCCTAGGATCCTCTGCGCAACGAAGCGTGGCTGTTGAAAAAAGCCCATGACATCTTCATACCGAGATTGAGCCTCAATCGTACGAGGCTCTGCGCTAAACATTTTGATATCTGCGCCGGTATAGAACGTCTCTTTATAATTGGTCTTCTCCCAGGCCCAGTTCTCGAAGTACTTAAGGCTCGGGGGCGGGGGTTCATACTCCGGGTCTGCGACCTGCTGATCTATCAATGGTGCCGGGCGAGCTACTTCTCTCCCCATTATTCGGTAATTCCTCCATAATATATTTTGAACTTCCGTCTCTCGTTCCCACGCTCCACGGCTTAATATCGACGAGTTTTCCGAGCTTGAGGACATGATGTCTCGTCGTGAATCTTGCGCAAAGATTCGCCAATTAACGTTGACGAGGAAGGAGAAACTTTTGTTCTTGGTGTGGAGTCAGGTATTGGTAGATATCAGTCTCAGGTTGGCATACGTGAACAAAGGACACAACTGAAACCAAACCGTTTTCCTACCACAACGTCCACTCCCTGAAACATCCTCTGGGTTCCAAATCGGGCGATACGGCTGAGACTGTCAATGCTAGGTACATAGGTATGGAGTGGGGATCAGATTATATTATGGGTATCACCGCCAATTCCGGTGTTGCTCATGCCTACAAGCGCCCAATGCTAACGGACATTTAACAACTAATCATCACCATAATGGGTAGATCGCTGTAATTTAATTGAAATTCGAGATACTAAGACGGCGCGGGTGGCAGGGAGCCTAAGATCGCGCTGAATTCTTCCTATATATTTAACTAGCCCCTAGGCCTAGTTTTCTTTTTCTACAGTCAGCAGTTAGGCTGGCCCAGAGGGCCTCGCCCTCCCGGAAATCAGACCTGTTTTACCCCTGTACCCTCTCTAAGTCTCTGGAAGTGCTTAAGTACGATACTGATCGAGCCTCTAGAGTGCGGTACGTGTTGAATAGCACGAGCTGTTTCAATATCAAGGTAGCGCGCTAGTATTCACCCACACACAGGAGTATCTCACACTTGAGACCCGTATTGCCGTATTGAATACCTAGGTAATTTGGTATAAGTCTAGCTAGGGGCTGCCTATAAAGAATCGTATTCAGCTAACTCTCCAACTGGACAATTTTGTGCTGTTGCGATATAATTGTGGTTGTGGTGGCCTTTTTCCGTGGCAAAATATCACATCCCCCGTATTAGGATCTTGCTTACCCGAAGTTGCCCTGCCTATGTTTACTGATGCTAGGATGACTAGGGCTGCTTAGGGCTCCGGTCGGATTAGGTTATAACCTAGTATCTTCGGCATTTTATATCATATTGTTTTTTCTGTATTTATTTACACATTCTCGCAGCTTGGGGGCCGGTCCCCAACTGCCTTTGAATATATAAGATAATCTGTCAGGTGATTATATAACCAACACGTAGGGTGGTTATATTTCCTAGGATCTGGCTATATATAAGTGCCAGGTCCCCTCTAGGGGACCTGGGAGGTTCAGGAATCAATTGACTACTCTATTGAGCCCTATAATACTACACTTCTTCCTAGCCGTAGGCTAGCCTTCTATTCACTCTGCGACCAAACCGCCTGACATAATCAAGGTCTTATTACCGCCGTACTGAACATGAAATCTCTCAGGACTATTAGTTAATTAGCGACTAAGTCCCAACAGGGAAGATTAGATAAAACTAAGTTAGGATGAGCTGTATTGCTAAGCATAGCTCACTAGATGGCGCGGTGTATGTGATCTCAAAAAATGGCAGATCATCATAATTATTCGAGCAAATTTCAAAGTCACGGACTAAGGGATATTAAGTATAAGAAGGGTTCGTATATGATTGATATTGGCTATATATACGAAGCTGTAGTATTTTGCAGGAGCCATGCTGCATTAACAAAAATAGAATGTACCCTCAGCTGCCCATTATGAACGTTCGTTCTCGACAAGCTAGGCATTGGAGTTGCCGCGAGTTGCTCTGCTTGCTTAATGACGGGCTGACTGTGTCGGGTTTCTATGTGCTGTGAAATGTAGCTCACTTAGCTCGGCAGCTGACGCTAAGAACCGGCTGAGGTGGCCCGACGGTGATTTGCTTGAGACCCTCAGGAGTGACGGAGCCGACCAAAGTCTGTTGACCAGGCGTTTTGAAGGTGCAAAGATGAATAGCATCGTAGTTGGGAGTATCAATGATACTGACGGAGATGTCGTTATCTATGTGACGTATTAGCAAGCCATTTTAAATCTACGATCTTACGCTTTTTGGGGTTAGCGTACGAGTTGGGACCACTGTCCCGTCTGTAGGAACAAACAGCTCGTAGGAGGCAGGGCCGCCATGGAATGTGAGATGCGCAACCACAATTTCACGCTCTTCGACGGGATGCGCCTGAATTCCGCCTACAAGGCCAAAGAAAACGACGAGAGAATCGAGAAACTGCATTTTGATTTTGTTTGGGTTTTGAATGCGACGAGATTGGTTGGTATCGACAAGCGTATTGTGGAACTATGCTCTGATGTGCTGCACACAATGAGGATCAAATTTGGAGGAAAATTCTCCTTTTTATACTCAAAAGATGAAATACTACATCATGAGTATACTAACATTACAGTCCTAAGTCAGTAGGACTTTCTGCTTATTCGAGGAGATTGGCGGTCATGTCAGACCACGTGAGCCTATGATGAGGTTCGTATGTCATTGAAAATGGTAAGTAGTACTCAGCCCTTCGGTAGCCAAGCTTGAGATCTTAGTATGTGGTAGCTGAAGATGGCTGTGTTCATTGGAGGGTAAGACAGTATTCCTCTATAGGTCTACGTAGTTCGGAGCCATCGTGCCATTGACATCGTATCCGAGGCTTCAGCTAAGCTTACATCTCTCACCGCCAACAGATGAGGGGATGCGGCCCTCACACATCACGGGATTGCCTGTCGTCGAGAAACAGGTAGTGTAACCCCAGGTTTCAATATTATTGCGTAAATCCTAGCCTATTGGCATAAATCGATGCATCTACGCCACCTCTTCAAGCTTCATTTCTGACATTATTCTAGGGCAAGTGACTAAACTAGAGTCCTACATATTTATTAAGGTGGTCAGCAATCGTCTGTGATCCAGTATTATGGCTGTTGTTGAATACGAGACGCTCTGACTACAAGCTTTCGCAAAGCCTCGATCATGGCGGATGATGCTCGAATCGCACTTGCACTTTGTGCGTAAATACTAATCTGGTATACCTTATTAATTATCACTTTCTGATAATAATAATACGATTAATACTGCCTAGAAATTTTTAGGCTTATTTTACATAGAGGCCCACGTGATCTTAAATGCTCCAGACGAGGCCTGAACTGGCCCTATTGAGGTCTAAATACATATATTAGTCCAATGTTCTTGTAGTACGACACCCCTCCCAGTAGGATTTAGTATTACCGTAAGACATTCCGGTCTGACAAGTCCGTATCTAGATTGACGCTAGGTATGTCATGAGTGGCAAAGCTTTCAGCCATGCTATGAATATATTAATATTACGCATCATGAATTATAATATAATCTAACTGTCTGCAGCCCTAGGCTTATCCTAGTACGATAAGACCCTCTCTGGGGCTTCTTCGACACCTGCCTCGTTGTGGACTGCTGAACCTAGTATAACACAAGGGGTTGAGTATCACAAGCACCTTATAGAGGGAAATAGAAGCTATGATAGTCTATAGGAAATTTTTCAAAGCCGTTGACCCAAAGAATAGGTCGTAAATATGTAAAACGTTTCTCTCGTAGCTTTTCGGGCGAAATTGTGTTGTATCTAATTGTATGCTTAATCCACTCAGTTACCCATCGTGTAGAAACCTACAAACAAATCGTTTCGATAAAACGAACAGTGAGCCTCGTTAAATGACTTGACTTGTTGGACTTAAGGGACATCGGAAGGCAACACTAAACTCACTACGGGCTAGTTGCAAGTCGTTGGGTGATTTTTTCTTTGCCCTTAATAATATCCTGCGCGGGGTCTCGCCCCCTAATTCTTACACAAGCCGCGTTTTAGTGTTTTTCGCCACGAAGTCAATTTCTGCCTCTGTCTTGCTCTTGCTGGGGCATAAATCGTTCACGAATATAAGACCACCACCGTCGTTGTCGTCGTTGCTGCAAATAGCAGAGGTTGCGTTTGCTAATAGTATCTAGAGCGGTGCTAGATGTCAGGGAACTAGGTTGCAGGTGGGACGCTGGACTCCTTGGGGTATCTGTATTCTAAGACTACTATTATATAAGAGCCCGATATCTCTCTCAAACTTGAGATAAGGGGGCTCAGGAATCAATGATATTGAGCTATACTGCGCCCTAACTGCTGCCTACCTGCTGCCCTATTGTGACCTATCTTCACTCTGGAGCCTCCCCCACTGACACTAAAGCTGATGCATCGATGATAAGAAGGTATCCGACTTTATGACAATTTTCTGTTAATTCGAATGTCACTTAATAGAGGGTAGTATACCTACGTATGAGGTTTGATATCCCTTAATTACTGGCTTTTATAATATCATCGCCCTTCTCAAGTCTGTTAGGTGGTATTATCGTCTCTATTTAGTAGCTCTGAACCATACTCAATCGTCAATTACGTATTACACGACGACTTCTTACAAACACTGTTATAGATAATTCTCATCATTCGCCTTTTCTTCGAGCTACTCGTTTTTAGCTACAGTTTTCCAGCGCGTTAACTCTATTACACGTACTAACCTAACCTATACTACTAGGACCGAATTGAACTGATCGGGACCAGCCCGGCTACACAAGGTCTTTAGCTTCCTCGCGAACCTACATAATAATTGTACGAGATTTTGGAGGCCTTAGATGAGGGCCAGTAGGAAGCCGGAGGGCAGTAATCATAGTCGGTAAGGCCTCCAGGGCTAGGTGAGGTCGCTAGAAGGGTGAGTTATAAGGGTGTCGCGTAGGTCCCCTGGAATTGCGAAGTAGAATATTCTCAAGGCATACATCCTCCCGTTTTAGTATTTACTCTCCCGAGCTAAATTCTTATTTTCTCATTCGGAGTTACGGTGTGTTTCTCAAAGTCTCGCTACCATGAGTAAACGAAAGCCCAACATCTGATTTGTGCCGGAGTAGGCAATTACTTACACACAGACGATATTAGTATGAAGCGCTGTTGCGACGGAATCTGGTTTGACGTAGTCGAAGATACGAGGTCCTCTGGGAGTCTGGAGTAGACCTGGGTCTTACACCGTTGATTCTCACCGAGTGTATTAAGTTGAGTAACGCGTTTCTTGTAACCCTGTTGACCCTATGTACATCAAACTTCAGCACATCCTCGGTGGTAGTGCATAATAAGTAAATACAAAAGTCTCGTATTTCCAATCCCAGTATCGCAGTAGTGGGAGACTACGTATTTTGTAACCCAAAAACTATAGTATTGCCGTTTGAATCTGCGGCTTGAGAACTCTATAATCCACACGATTATAGACTGTACAATTGCCATTCTCGTGAACTGGATCTATTCTATATTGATTTTGTTTTTGTTCTCTTAAAGGCTGTAGAATGGCCTAGGAGCCTTCCCTTAGACCGGCAATGCCTTATAAACTATGATGCACCTGCTCTCCACGCCTGGTCGAGCGCAACCCGGGATCGGCGGGTTGATCGCCGCCAATGTTCCGGGTCAGAGTATCTGGCGTGTTGCTACCTATGTGAAAGCATTGACAAAAACAACAGCGCTGCGGCAGGCGCTAACTAGAATAAGAGAGCAGAACCAAGATTGCAAAAGGTGTGGCGAAAGAAAACGATGAATCTGCGAGACGGTCCGGCCGTCCTCTCTAATATCTCGTCAAGGCATAATGAAAACAGATTTACCCGCTTCATCGTTTCCAGGGTTGCCTCCAGCTACCACGAAGACGTAGGTATAGGTAGCAAAGTGGTGGTGTGCACAAGACACCGAAGCACCACGGGGAGCCCGAGCGCAATGTGAAACGGACAAGGTCTTGATCTGTGCTTAGTTGATCTACGATGTACTACATCGGTAAGTAGTCTAGGTACTTGCTGTATCTTCGGCGAGAGTGGGTCAACCCCGCCTGCTGTAGGTAGCACCAAACCCGTTGATCTGTGGGGTTTTTACCGAACACCTAAGGTACGGTACGGTACGGTGCGGTGCGGTGCTATATTTGTATGGTCCTTGTCTTCGCTGAAGCTAGATTATGTATCTAGGTATCATCTCTCACAACCTCAATAGGTAATAATACTTCCTACCTGGAGCATCTAACTACTCATAACTTCAGATGTCAATTCTAGCATAATATCATGACATAATGCCTTGAGATGCACTCCCACCACCCAACCCCGCGAGCCGGCGAGACCCAACATAACACCTTAGGTAAATAGGCACGGGTTTTTACTTTATTACATCAACTATACCCCTCGGATGGCGATGGTGCAGGGAAAGGGACCGAAACATGGCCCGTAGATCACGCAAAATGTCCGACTTGACCTAATTATACATGCTCTACTATTAGCGAAGATGCGTCGCTTTGCACGGCCGCCCACTACCGGATCTGCTCCCAGTCAACCACCTCAGTGCCGTGCGTCGTTTGACCTGCGTTGCCTCTCGTTGCCTCTTATTGCCTTTACTATAGAGCTCATCGAGAGAGACAGCGTTTCATCCGCCCATGCTCTTCCACGGTGATATTTGTACCCGCATCCCCCTCCCCTCCCCCCTTTACCGTCGTCACGTATACGTAGTAGGCCTACCTCACCGCAGTGCCCGATCTTATAATTATAATAAGCCTTGGACCCACCGACCAAGAGGAAGTCTGCTACTATGGCCTTTCTATCTTTTTCCCGCCTCTTTCATGCATCCATATGACAGATAGACAGCACCAGGCGCCGCAGAACAGAGCAGAGCAGGAGATCATCGAAGACGGATTGACCTGCGCTTTCGCCTCGCCGCTATGGGCCTGATCAATGCCACGATCCAGAACTCGGCTCTAGGGCGGGTGGTGCCTCCAACTGACTTGTCTTCGGCTGACTCGACTGACCTGCCCCCGATCGAAATCCCCCCGATTGAATTGGAGGATGACTTGGATCATGATGACTTTGGCCCGTCAGTTGAGGCGTGTGTATGGGCCCTCGTTGTATTGGCAGCAGGATGGCTAGCTCTACGACTCTACCTCAAGATTCGAAAACATAGGGGATTATGGTGGGATGACCATCTCTTGACAATCGTGAGTACTACCAGGAGCGATAGCTTCCATGCCTTAGCTAGCAGTATGAATCGTCGTATTCCGACATGGCTAGCCTCTCATCCCGACTGTTCAGCGTCACTCCAAAACCCTTGCATGAAATAACCCCTCCCCTCGAAAGAAAAAGGACGCAAAGTCAAAACAAGATATGCTGACTCTTGGTATGAAAGTCCTGGGTATGGAAAACAAGTCTCTCCTATGGCATCGCTTTATTCTCACGGCTTTCTAGATTTGCGTCGTCCTTTCTAACGTAGCAACCTCTGTCGCCATCTCATTAGGATGGGGAAAAGAACCCTACGACGTCCCTCCAAACAACCCGCCCCTAATATTGCTCGCATTATCAATATCTGGTCTATTCTCCATATCCGCCGCAACCATTAGCAAGACCTCTTTCGCGCTAACCCTGCTTCGTATTTCCAACGGTTGGGTAAAATACGCCGTCTGGTTCGCCATATGCACGGTCAATGTTGCCATGGGTCTCAGTATCATTTTCAATTGGGTGCAGTGTACGCCGGTCCAGAAGATCTTCTGGATCTTCATACCGGGTACGTGTTGGCCGAGGACAACTCTCATCCAATATAACGCTTTTGCAGCAGGTATGAGCCCCTCACGATCGAAAGTGTGAGCAAGGCACTGACCCACAAGCACGAAGCCTACTCAGGGGTGGTCGACATTCTCTTAGCACTGCTACCGTGGAAGATCATCTGGAATATGAATATGACTAAAAAAGAGCGATTCGGGGCGATATGCGCCATGAGTCTTGGTTTCTTGTAAGACATTCTCCCCGCGCCCAATTATATATTGTTGTCACCAACTTGGTGTCTAGCGCCGGAACGATATCGCTGGTTAAGATTTACGCCTTGATTGGCACATTCCAGGCCAAGTTAGGTAAGGTCTCCCATACCATCGCATTCACGAATGGCTCACTAAGCCTCTTGCACAGACAACTCTGTCCAGCTGACGATTCTATCCGTCGCCGAGACTACCGTTACTATCATGGCAGCTTCGATTCCGATCCTTCGGGCGTTAGCCCGAGACAAGGGGGGCCCCGGTGGAGTGAAACTTTTTACACTAAATGTGACAGGACACTTGACCTTACGGCACCAGTCAGAGCCGCAGCTCGATGTCTCGGATGTCGAGTCTGGCAAGGCGGACCGGGCTTCAAGGCGATTGTTCAGATTGGTCAGAAAGCCTTCGGCTAGAAGAGCCCCTGTGCTTTCAGATATAATAGAGGCCGAAGAACTCCCGGCCGAACTGACTAGGGATACGACAGCGGCTGAAAGAAGTTTCGTATAATGGCGACAAACAACAACAGCAGCAGAAGAAAAAGGGGTAAAGGAGGGAAGGAAAGAAGGAAGGGAAAAGCGAGGAAAGCAATTATTATCACAACGCTATTCGTAATAGTATTTATGGCGTATAAAAGGCCAGGAGATAATCTAGAATAGTCGCGGGTATTGGTACGGGTTACGGCGCACGTTATGCTCAGGGGGGATCTGGGGTCCGGCTCGGCCACGTCATCCAAATTACCGGTCTCATAGTACGAATATGCACCTTATTAGCGAGGTGGTTAATGTAATCCAGTAGCAAACCTCAAACACTCGCAAAATTTTCGTTGTGGCTACGTCGCAGCCGATGAATATCACGTAGAACAATCATTGTGGTACGTACTTCTTTCCAAAAGCGGTTGGTCCGGGATGGTATTATGTGCTACCAACCGCCTCCCGGTTCGCTCCGGACTAAGTAGATATTCAATATCCCCGTTCTCTTTCAGAAAGGACTGTCACTAGCATCCCACGAGCAGTATAGATTGGGCTGAAGCTAGGAACGCTGGATAGTTAATTCCATACAGGTTAGCGTTGACCCTGAGCAAGAACCATTGAGAAATGGAGATTCATGTGGCCCCGCATCTAGAGCTGGAGGAGAATGATTCGGAAGAGCTCAGAATCGTTCAGTCACTTTTCGATAGCGGCGTCCCCTGGTTCACCAAAGCCGCGTTGCGGCGGGTCGCCGAGCAGCTGGACCAGTACGCAGCGGGGACGTTGGAAGGGAATCAAGTACTCATTGATGGCGTCGACGGCAAAACGGTCGCCGTACCGATCCCCGAGGTCCTTGATCGTAAACTCGCAAACGGACATCCCTTGGGAGTTAAGTAGGTATCCAGAATCCCCCGAATTGCCGCCTCCTCCGCCAGGATCTCTCCTTTTCCCTCTCTGGGTAACTAGTTTCGAACATCACATTGCTAACTTGTAGCAGCCGAAGACCATTGATCTACTATGGCTGTATCCAGGGCATGACAGAGAAGGATAGGATCTACAGGCACTTTAGCAGATCCTCTTACCTCAGTCTCGCTCTAGCCTACAGATACGACCCTCCTGACGGGCAGGAAACGACGCTCTCCACCGCCGAGCTTGGGCAGATCTTGGCCGGCTGCAAGAGGGAGTGGGAGGCCTCGCCGGAATACGCGGCGTTGAGGGCTTCGATCACCTCCAACCCTATGCTGTTGAAGGCGCGGAAGGTCGTCGGGTTCGCGCTGGGGCCGGCCGTCTACGGGGCTGACCCGGACTTTGGCCACGACCATTCGCTCTTTCAATACGCCCTGCTCCTCAGCCTGAGGGACCTCATCGCGGAGAATAGCGGGACGGACGAAGTTCGCTGCTTCGCGCAGGACCCGGCGTTATGTCCCATTGCGATAGAAATGCTGCAGCGCGCGGGGATCGCCGTCTTAAACGATCCCTATGCGTTCCTCGAGGTGGACGACACGAGCATCGTGATATCAATCTACCCGAACGTCCCCGTCAAGCAGATCGTCACCGAGATTGCACGCCCGGTGGGCATCAGTACGTCCCCCGGGGCCTTTTATCTCCCCTTCCAATATGTCTGAGAGCTATAAATCGCTTGAACGGGCATTTTTGGTTCCCGCCACTTCTGCAAGCTCCCGAAACCCCAAGAAACTTTTACAATAAGTGGATATTATTGACTTTAGTGTTATAACAGTATGGCAGCCAGGGACAGTTGAGGAGCAGAAGGGGAAGAGCCTGTGAGTTGATCGATCCGACCTGCCTACTAACAGACAGATAAAATAGACGGTGAGTGAACTAATCTTGAGATAAATATTAGAACCGATCCTACGTCACCTAGAGTCCAGACCATGCTCGAGAATGAGTACGTCAATATAGGCTTTCCGGATTACCAGCGGTTTGGCCGGAATAACTTTTATATGAGGAAAGAGTGAAGGGGGGAGGGGGGACAAGGGTACAGGGCTGTGAGATTCTAGAAAGGGGTTAAATTCATATGTGCAGTCTGAATTACCTCTGGAAAGAAGCCATCATGACATCGAGACAGCTATTACGTAGTGAGCAACGACAATGTACTAGGCACAGAGTCAGCAGATTAACCGGGGAAAATCACCTCGTTCTTGATAATACCACATCGCCATGATTTGGTGAACATATAAACTTCAAAGGCCTTGAAATGGCCTTGAAAACTTATGGACGCTATTATAAATTCATATCGTAAATCGTATGGAAGAAAGAGTGAGAGGGTTATTTGAAATCGCCCAGTATAATAGTCCCATCGATGGATATAAATTTGAGGATGCTGCCCTTTGTGATGCACAAGGCAGACTCACAACCATCGACACAATATTTCTCGTATCAATCTATATCACGCCAAAGGAGGTATCTACATAGAGCTGGCCGCAAGTGAGAGCTGCACGAGCGAGTGTCATGGGGCAAGATTATGTCTTATGTCGGCGTTTACTATGCACGGGGAACATTCATTGCTGGTCACCGTCGAATCATCGTCGGACATTTAAGCGTCATGCAAACTATAATCTGGACTTGGGCATGGTCTGTGTTGTATATTATCGTGCTCTCTCATGATCAGAGGTTCAAATTACGTGTATACAAACATGATGATGGAAGGGGATGAAACCTCGCATGGGTTACTGAAGCTATTTTAGCCTCACTTCTTTTTAAGTGATGGCGGTTAGGAAAGCTGATCATAGAGCTGAGCTTTGTTCGTTATGGGACAAAACGGACGGAACGTGGCAATTCTTCATAGAGTAATTCCGACGTTTATTATATTCTATTAATACCACAGGATGAACTATTCTACCTTCCCTTTAGCACCCTTGAGCTTTGCAGCTAATTTTGTGACCAAAAGAGCAAAGTTGCCCATGAGACCACCAGCCGGGTCCGGTCCCTCGTCGGCACCCACGAATCTCCTTACTAAGATATTGTACAATCCGCCGAAAGCGAGCGCGATCGCCGTGCTCGTAAATATGATAACGTTATAGGGCATACTAAAATCGGGAGTAGGCAAGCTAAGCAATAAGCTCGTGGTCCTCAAATTCGACGTCTTTCGCAGCGCGGACGGGGCGCCATGTGAGGTCGAGGGAATAATGGTGATGATCGAGGCCGCTACATCGAAGCCTCTGTTTGCATCAGGCGGGTATTCTGTGTAGCGCAGGATAGACTTTTCGAAGTCGTACGTAAGGAATACGGTGCTGGCTGGTGGGATCCGCATGCGTAACTCAAGCTGGGTTCCTCTAGCCCGGTCGAGAGCCGGCCGATAGTATATCTCTTCTATAATGTCATATTTCGCACCTGATGTGCCTTCAACACGGGTTTGAAGCGTGTGGAGATAGATACGCATGAACCATGGCAGACTCTCCATGTAAACAAATTCGACCCAGGAATCGGAGCTAGGGTTCCTGAGAATAGATTGGACACCGCCCCTTTCCTGTCCATGGCCGGTGAAACTGCGCTCGGCGTACAAAAGTGGAGTTTCGGGTTGGACGGTCTCATCGGCGATTGTCTTGGCATTGTCACCCTCCTGGGACATACGAGGCAGGATCATTGAAAAGTCACCTTCGGCGGGAAACTGGTAACATCGCGAGAGGCCATTGGGGTTTTTAATCTCGGTGGCGCCGACTGTCGTGAATATGTCTCTTCTCTCTGGTACGTGGATGCACACGGGAGGAATATCTGAATCCGTCAAGGGACAGGTTCCCTTCAGAGACTTGCCGAAAAGCCGGTCTAAAGACCAGTCTTCACCTTCAGCGAAGTCTGAAGGAAAGCATGTGTCGCCGGAGTGGTACGGCTTCGAGGCATTACACTTTAGCTCATGTCCGGGTGGTGGACGCGGGATCGGGTTGCCTGGGATTGTCAGCTTATAGCAAGCTAGTCAGATGAACGGTACTTACCCCTCGGTCGCTTTGATCTTTCGATGTCGAGAACCATGTCAATTGTTTGCTCTATCTGCAGGACGCACTCTTGGCCCAGGGGGCATATAGGACGAATATCGATAGCCATGCTCTGCCATGACGCATCAAAGAGCTTGTGCCCATCAAGTAGACTCGAGATTCCGGCCTTGCCCTTACAGGGTAGCAGTTTGAGGAACGGCGTCAGGTTCTCTGTGCACACGATCTCGTGAGGTAGGACGCCGTGCAGTAGGTGTAGTTTGTCGAGGGAACGTCCATGGTCCCCTTCGGGCCGAAAGGACATAACGGGCCGCGTTGTTCGGGTCTCATCGATGAAGTTGAGAGAGGCGCAGAACAAGCCGGATAAGGCATTCGTCAACGTAAGCCATTTTTGGTCGGCCCTAGACCCCGTGTTAGTAGGGAGCCATGTCGAGATATCACATCACACCACATCATATCAACGCACTGTTCTTCCGTGTCCGCCTCCAGCCAAGCCCATAGCTCGACGCCCGTGCCACCCTCTTTGGTGCCATCCCAGGGGCGTGCTCCCCAGCTCTCGGCATCCCATCGCCCCAGGCTGAACCTCAGATGCAGCTCTTTCGTCCCGACATGCTGTAGGATCTGGCCCAGAGATCGGGGGAAGTATCGAAAGTTGTGCGCTTTGAATTGCGACAGACTCGTGTTCGACCGGAAGTTGAAGCTTGCGAGGAGAGAGGATTGTGGCAGTGGTTTGAGGTTCAATTGTTCATAGTAATCGGAAGCAGCAGCAGCAGCAGAAGCGAACACATCAGCGAAAACAAAAATTAGGGGTACCAAGTAGAAAAGGAAATGCCGCATCCTGTATGTCTACAGTCCATGGGGGACTTTGAAAAGTTGAAGGACGGTATGGAAGCGAAAGCCGGAGGTGCGTCGGGGAACCATCATCGTCATGGGCCATGGACACCACTGGAAAAGTGTTCTCCTAACCTAATAATAACACATAATTCGCCAAAGCTGCCGCCTAAGAGATTGAATAGCGGTAGAATTAGCATGTGGTAGGGGACCCCGGAACTAGCTAAACCCCCCGATTGGCTCCCCGCAAAAGCTCCAATTCTTTTCAATCAACAGCCAGAGAAATCATCAAGCAAAGCAGCCTTGTCGCAAGAAACCTTTGTTTGATTTTATTTACAATACAAATCCAGACGACTATACAAACCTCGGCTTCCCTCTCCAACACGCGATACCATCCCACTGCAGAGTTACACTCATACTCGCGTATTTACCGACTATCAATAAGGGAAAAGCTACCGTATCCCATACACCATGGCTGCAGAGCAGCGCAAGCTGCTTGGTACGCACATCACCAACCACCTTTTTCTTAGCATTCGACGCCATAGCTAACCCGTGCAACAGAGCAGCTCATGGGCGGGCCCCAGACCTCCCGCGCAGCGCAGCTCTCCCTCACGGACCCGAAAGTCTGCCGCTCGTTCCTCGTCGGCACCTGTCCGCACGACCTCTTCACCAACACTAAGAAGGACGTGGGGCCGTGTCCCAAGGTGCACGCGGAGTCGCTCAAGACCGAGTACGAGTCGCTGCCCGAGGCGGCGAAGCAGAAGTACGGCTTCGAGCACGACTACCTGCGCGACCTGCAGAAGTACATCGACGAGTGCAATCGCTGGATCGAGACGGCGCAGCGCCGCCTCGAGAAGACGCCCGACGAGATCCGCCAGACCAACGTGCTGCTCAAGACCATCTCGGAGCTCAACGCCACCATCGACTGCGGGCTGCTCGAGGTCCAGGTGCTGGGCGACATGGGCGAGGTCGCCCGCGCCTACGAGGAGTTCTTCCGCGTCCGCCAGGCCGCGCAGACCAAGGCCGAGCGCGAGCGCGAGCTCAAGAACCTCAGTGACACCGGCGGCCCGTCCGGCCATCAGAAGCTCCAGGTCTGCGATGTCTGCGGAGCGTATCTGTCGAGGCTTGACAACGATAGGCGATTGGCCGACCACTTCTACGGCAAGATGCATCTCGGCTATGCCCAGATGCGCAAGACATACGATAGTTTGATGAAAGAGCGAGGCCGCGGGCGCCCACCGCCCATGATGCAAGACGAGGGCCCACGCGATGACGGCGACGGCTGGAGGAGTGGTCCTAGGGGCCCAAGGCGCGGCGGAGGTGGCGGCGGCGGTGGTGGATACGGCGGCCGAAGTGGTCGAGGATTCCGTGGTGGTTGGTAGAAACCAACCGTATCACATGTTCTCTTCTGTACGCATATTTTTGGAGTTGTGGCGTTACCTTTGAGACTGGGAAGGAGCATGGTTAAAATATATTCGCATGATATCACTGTACGAATAAGCCCGGATAGATTTGCCCCTTGGGCATCGCTGGTATTGAAGACGGTGCGTAAGACTACGCTTCTATTACTATTATAACAAAACACCTTTGTGACCTCCCATCTCCCACGAACTTCCAGACACACTATACAAAGAGCCGCCACAGAGTAACACGCGTTCCCTAGATAAGACAGCCATCCCCAAACACGGTGGCGCCGAATCACGAGGCATGGTATATTTTCTCGGCTTCGCTTTTGGACTCTTCCCGCTCAGCGACCTTATCACTCCAGCTATGCAACTGCGAAGATTTCTTCTATCCCTTCTTCGCGTCGAGCTCAGCCATCTCTTCATCCCACTTGCCTATCGGCGGATGGTTGAGGCCGGGTGACAAGGATATAGGCTTGACTGCTTCGGCGCTGGTGTCCAGTTTAGCAGTTGAGGGGGGAAGCGCCGGGAAGTCATCTGCAGTTGGAGGTGCCTGGTCAGGCTTCTTCTGTGGTTGTTGTTGCTGTTGTTGTTGGGACGAGCCGCCATCAGCTGCGTGCCTTTCAGCAAATCCTCCTCTGCCTCCTCGTCCGCCCCTCGAACCACCACGTCCCCTACCGCGTCCCCGGCCACGGAACTCATCGGGGGCGAATTCCCTGATCGGCTCCTCGCCATCAGCAGTACCCCTAAAGTTCCGAACGCCACGAATCCCGCCATTGGCGCCCCGGAAGCCGCGTCGATCCCTGTCGTCCTCGGCCGTCTTGCCTTCGTCCCAGCCACCCTCTCGCGCGCCCATGGCCTTTAGCTTGCGCTCACGATTGGCGGCGCGCTCCTGATCCATCTGCCGCCTCTCTTCCTCGCCTCTCCGTCGGCGCTCGGCTTCTTCCGCACGCCGTCGTCGCGCCTCCTCCATCCCCTTCTCGTAGGCCAGAGCGTGCGAGCGGCTGTCGCGCTCGGCTTGCTCGAACTTGCGCGCCTTCTCTGCGGATAGAATGCGCATGCGCTCCATCTTCTCCGCCAGTTCGGAGTCCGATAGTTTCGTCCGCGGGTTCGCGCCGGACGCTATACGGTCCGCGAGGGCAGTATTCGAGCCGGGGCGCGCAGCGGTTGTTGGCGGGACAGCACCGGAGGCGGGGGTGGAAGGTTGCTCAGATGGGGTCGATGCATCGCCGGCGCTGGCAGGTGCGGTACCAGTCGATTGCGGAGCAGGCTTCCTGGGCGAGTGTTTCCGGGGTCGCTGCTGCTGGTGCGCTGGTTTCGCGTGTCGTGAGTGTGCTAGCGTTCGAGGGGCAGAGGGCTCAGGATTCGGCTGTGGGGGCTCGGGCGAGGGGGCAACAGCTGCAGGTTGTGTTTGAGCAGTGGAAGCTGGTGCTACGTGCGAAGAGGGTTCTGGTTGTGGCTCTGGCACCGATTCGCTGACGGGCTCGAAGTCGTCGGCGAACAGGTCGTCGTCGGTCCGGCCGTTGAATTGATCATCCATCCCGAAGAAAGTAGAAGTGTGAAACTTATAAATTTACAAGCTCATGCAAAGGTAAGATAGGTGCCACAAAAAGGATAGGAGACTTTGAACAGGGAACTTGCTGTGCAACAAAGTATGGTGTTGACGCGCAAAATGTAACATGCGTAGCCTAGTCCGCGCCAATGTTCACACAGGGCAATGATGATGGTGGTTACCCAACAAAGGTTTAGCTAAGATGTCAGGTAGGTAGGTAGTCGAGTACAGCTTAACTACCATAGCGGGAGAATACGTGGGGCAACAATGATTGTTTTAGCTTACAATGATTGTTGAGATACAATCATTGTACGAATTGTGGGCCTATTGTGGGCCAACTGTAAAAAGCTTGACCCTAATATATAATCTCGGATTATGGAAGTCTTGGCAATGTTCAGTAGTATAGTGGCTTGATCACCCGCTCTGCTACGGGACCACACCAGTTCGAACACCGGTGTGGTCCCGTTGCAGGGTGGGCCAGCCATTTTGGTTTTTTTTTGGGCGGTCCCACTTCCGCCCCACTCCTAAATTTTTGAACCAATCAGCAGCCTCGCTTTTGCCAATGATTGTTCTGTACACAATGATTGTACGGCGTACAATCATTGTGAAATGATACTACTGTTGGAATCCTAGACTATCATTGTACACCAAAACAATCATTGTTTCGGCCCATATTTTCCCGCTACGGTAGGTAGTCGGGGGAGGTGGTGGGGGATGCGACGGACTGGGATTCGCCTGCAGGCTAGGTACCCCTTGGACTTCGCTTCCGGGCGCGGAGAAACCCAGGCCCGCCACCTAATCCCCCATTGGGCTTACAATGTACAACGGTTTACAGTATGGTAAATAGTACGTAGTAGGTACCCGTGCCACGCCCCACTTCCTTTGGTTTCGCTAGGGCTCACCAACCTAAGTTGGTGCTAACCATCTAAAACTCCAAACCATCTAAAGCTCCAACACAGCCAAAGAGGGGCGGGTCAAGCTGGAATCAAAGCCAAAAACGCAGCCAAACCAGTAGCAATAATAATGATTAAACAGCTATATAAACAACGCTTTTACTTGCAGTATAATAATATATATATTTTTATATAATATATTTAATTTTATATTACGTAGTATTTTTTTTAATTTTAAAAATAATAATTTGCAAGCTGTAGCAACGTTTTAAAATTTTAGTTGTTAACGTTTGTTAACGTTTATTATGTATATAGCTAGTATTCCTTAACATGGAGTTTTAGATGGTTTGGAGTTTTAGATGGTTAGCACCAACTTAGGTTGGTGAGCCCTAGCGAAACCAAAGGAAGTGGGGCGTGGCACGGGTAGGTATACTCGAACTTTAGAGCATTGCACATGCAGTTTAAGTTAGCGTATGTAAGCGCAGGCATATATAGTATATAATCGGAAAGGCCTCGGTGCTGTCGTGACAATGTAGAATAAAGCCGTGTAAGTAGATACCCAGCCGCATAAGGTTCTCTCCAGAGTCTTTCAGCCGTCCCGAGACCCCATCATCGATCAGATCAAATCAACCTCGTAGCTAGGTGAGCTACCTAAGCATGGATAGCCAGCCATCAGGAAGACAAACCTGTGCTCCCCGATAACCTTCTCGTTATTGCATCCCTCAGGCCATCCGCATCCCCGACCATCTCGACGTTGTAGCGCTTGCACACGATCTGCACGTTGCCCCTCTTCCAGTAACCCTCGGGACAGACGACAATAGCCTTCCCCGTGCCCGCGCACAGTCCCAGTTCAAGCAGGCTGATCGGGGCCTTGGTAGCCGGGTGAAAGTACACCACTATAATGTCGGCAGCCTCCTGCATGTCGAGCTCCCACTCCACCTGTTCGCGGTACGGCCCGAACGATATGTCCTCGCGCCATGTCGAGTCCCAGTCCGGTCTCAGTGGGTTGTATATTGTGAGTGGCTGATCAGCGAGCGATGCGATCAGGCTCTCGCGCCAATCGCCGTCGCCTGTGGGGTTGGTAGTTCCGGCGAGGAACACTTTGTTCGCTCCATGAGGCGGCTCGCGCGATGGTGCTTTGATAATATGGCATTTAGAACTTAGTGTTGACATCGCAGTTGTAGATAAATATGCCAAAGTCGGTCACGTATATCGAACGCAGGTCATGAGTGAGTGTGTTAGTCGCATGGGGTGCCCCCTACAACTATGTATGCATATGCGGGGCGCCTTATATCAGTAGCTCCTTTGCTTCGGTTGGTCAGCTCAGCTCAGCCACAAGAGCACTTGCTTTTTCGAAGAATACTAATAGAGAGCCTCAGTATATAAAGCAAAATAGTAGGGACATGTTGTCGGTTACACGAAGGGAAAGAAGAGAAAAATTAGGAAAATAGACGAAGTCAACATCTGTCCATACAGGTCGTAGACTAGCGCTACATCAGGATCGGTCGATGATGCACCCGTGAGGGCTCTCACCTCCGTTCACTTTCATTACGCGTGAGGGTTTAACACCCAAACACTCGCACAAATGTTCGACTCCTTGGTCCGTGTTTCAAGACGGG